>VXBZ01001635.1:213030-281917 GCA_013399135.1 Heliornis fulica | reverse complement strand
CTGGACACGCTCCAGCACCTCAACATCCTTCTTGAAGTGAGGGGCCCAAAACTGAACACAGTACTCGAGGTGAGGCCTCACCAGTGCAGAATACAGGGGGATTATCACCTCCCTGGTCCTGCTGGCCACACCGTTCCTGATCCAAGCCAGGATGCCATTGGCCCTCTTGGCCACCTGGGCACACTGCAGGCTCATGTTTAGGTGGCTATCAACCAACACCCTGAGGTCCCTTTCCCCCAGGCTGCTCTCCAGCCACTCCTGCCCAAGCCTGTGACGTTGCCTGGGGTTGTTGTGACCAAAGTGCAGGACCCGGCATTTGGCCTTGTTGAACGTCATATTGTTGGCCCCAGCCCAACCATCCAGCCTGTCCAGATCCCTCTGCAGGGCCTTCCTGCCAACCAGCAGATCCACACTCCCACCCAATTTGGTGTCATCTGCAAAAAGTCAACACAAGGTCTGTAGTACAAGGCCAAAGTACCAGCCCTGGGGCTGCCATCTTCAGTTTTGTTGAAAGCCTGAATAAGCTCAGTGCAGCAGCAGGAGTGGAGTTGGCATGCTCAGACTCCTAGTGCACCAACATGGAGACGTGTCCTCTCTCCATCCAGAAGTGAAATTTCACTGCTATGCATTCTGCGGTCTCGCTGCCCAGGCACACTCTGCTCCTTTCATTCTTTCACCCTGTGTGGATGACTTTTTCCCCCCTTTCCTTCTGGAACATTTACAGTGTGTGTCTGGAGCACAGCACAATGTCCCAGCGCTATCACTGCCATCCATCCCTTACACCACCATCCGTCACTCGCACCCCTCCTATGGATGAGTCCCGCTGGCAGCATGCTGGGACATCTCTCCCTGGACCATGCCAGGAGCTGGGGCTGCTTCCATGCCAAATAGGGCTGGTGTGGAAGAGCCACAGGCCTGTAAGAGATGGTGTCAAAAATTGAGGACTTGAGTACAAAAGGGGTATCCTCTCCACCCTGTGGATAGTCACCTAGCTTATCCATGCTGGTGGGCTCTCTGAAGGGCCTAGTTCTTGTGACTTACGATGGCACCGGGAGCCCTGGATGGATGCGACATCTGAAAGGGAGCTGGTCAGTTACAGAGCTAATACTATGGTTGCACAGAGTTTTTCCAAAATTTCCAAATTTTGGGGGCAATGTGTACATGTGCTCAGATTTTCACTCCTGACCATGACAGCAAAGATGATGTACCCCCTCAGCTGCAACATGCAATGTGTGGAGGGCTTGCTGCTTGTTGGCTGGCTGTAGAGTGACCAGGGCTGTAATACTTGTCATTTAGAGCAATGAAATACATTTATTTTCAAGTTGTTATGAATTAAGAGACTCTGAGCAAAGCTGGGACTGTGGATTGAACACCCTGGAATAATCACTGGAAGTGGGACAGAGTGGACATTGTCTCAGCTAGTGTTAGACCTCTCCATCTGAGTCCTTCACACAGGATCTTTTTACAGACAGTGGCAAGAAATGGATGGTTTAGGGATCAGATCATGTCTCCTGCTCTTCAGCTCACACACAGGCATGATGACTGTGCCCCAGAAATCCCTGTTTCACCCTGGTGAATGCAAAGGGAACAAAGGCTGCCAATCTCCAGTGCTTGCATGGCAACGTCTGGTCAGGTGGATGAGAGATCTCTGCACCAGGTCGCTGACCTGAGACATGCTGTTCTCAAGGCCCTGGATGTTTACTGGAGACTGTTGGTGTTCTGGGTCCAATCAGGCAGCTGGCAGTGGGCACAACTCTGGATTTTGAGCAGCTGTCAGCTAAGGGATTTTGTATAACACAGGCCTCCTCCCAGTTCCCCCAAGAAAGCTCAATGTTTAGCAAAGTTTTCAAGCTGTTACCTTTTGGATGGTTAATACTGACCCATTATTTCTCTAAAAATCATAAGGGCTTGCAGGAGCAGCAGGGAGACATGGAACAGAAGGCATGCTCTGCCATTGCCTTTTCCATGGAGCTCATCGCTCAGAAATGTCCCCAGAGGCTCAGCTCATCCATGCTGCAGGCTCTACCTGGCATGCCCACATGTCGCATGTTCATGGGCACTTTGCTAGCAAAGGAAGGGGATAGCAGTAGCCTCAGTTCTGCAGCACTGCAAGCAGGAGGACAAAGAGGGCTGGAAGACCTTTGGGTTGTCTTGCTGATTGTCAATCCCCTCAGGTGATTGGAGGCACCTCCTGACAAACTGTTGGACTCCAGATACATCACTATGCCAACCTATTGCCCTGGCAGCCTCACTTGTGATGGTCACATTCTACCAAACCATTGTCGTTCAGCACATTTTTTAATGTTCTTCTCAATTCTGACATATTCTGTGTTTGTCTTCCCTTGCTACTACATAATGACATCTGCAATACCATGATACATCCTCTCCAGACTAGCAGGTTAGCTCCTAGGCCTACCACAGTGCAGTAAGTCACATTGCAGAGGTCACACCAGCCTGCTTGTGCTCACACGGCAGCATGAGGGAGTCCTTGTCCAGGAAAGGACTCTTGGGTGCCCACAGATGTGTCATGGACACAGATGCATAAGCAGGAAATTCATTCTCCAGGTATTTGCCCCTGTGGACCAAATCACTGTGAGCCAGCATTAACTTTGAGATCAATCCTTTCAGAAGCATACAATTTATCAGTCTGGTTTTGTCCAAGATATTCTCAGACTGTTTCTTCCGAGAAGAATCTTGGGAAGATCTGGGGTAATAACCCATTTCCTCATTGTCACCTCTGCTGGTTTTAACAAGTTAAAGCTTCATCCTATGAAAAATGAAGGTCAAATCACTCCTCTTCAAAATAGCTTGAAGGGATGGGGCTCAAGGCAGAGCTTAGATGTTCTCCTGAGAACAGCCCCTAACTCTCATCATCATCCCGAGGCTGAAGGCTAGGAGCTGTCCCCAATGAAGACAGCTGCCTCTTTCCAGCACTGGGCTTTTTGCTGCTGTCTTGAACAACATGGCTTTTGGGCAGCCTGGAGCAGATGTCAACACTGGGAATCTGAGGGCTGGGAAGGAGATACTAGTTCTTGACCCCCAGGGATGTGAAGAGTTGGCAAACCTTGTTGATCGTGGGGATCACAGTGTGATCAGATACTGACCGCGTTTGCCTTGAGAGATGATTTCATGGTGTCATGTCTGCACAGCTCTGTCTGCTGTGTGTGTGTGTGTGTGTGTGTGTGTGTGTGTGTGTGTGTGTGTGTGTGTGACAGGTTTCCTTGGCTTGTTTTCTATTCACTGGGAAAGTCCCCTGGCCACCCTTCCAGATGCTCCTCCTGAACTGCAGCTTCTTGCATGGAAATTAAAGTGGTGAGCAAGTCACTTCTCCAGGGCATGGAAGGAATGTGCTGATCTGTGGGAACAGCCTGTAGGTTCCATGCCATGCTGCTGCCTTCAGCACCATCACAGGATGGAGTTTCTGCATCCCTGAGGAGGCATCGGGGGTCAGTGAGGGTAAACATCCTTTGAGGACATTGTCTACAAGGAAAGTAGCAAGATAATAGTAGCGGTGCATTCCCTGGCAGCTCTCTGGCAGCCCCAGGAGGGTCTCAGAGAAGCAAAGGTCTCTTTTTCTGGATGCAAGGCAAAGTGCTCAGAGTTGTTTTCTACCTTGCCAAATAGGATGTGGCTCTAAGGGAGACCAGTCAGGATTCATGCTGGAGCTTGTACATAGCAGGTTTCGATCAGCATCTGCAACAACACAGTGGAAATGACCATGGGATGTTTGCCTATGGGAATCCAGGAATACTCTTACTGTCTGAGCACTGTAAACATCAGCTAAAACACACAAATTCCATGTTTAGTGAGATGGTTTTATCAGCAACATTCCTGCAAACAGAAGCCCAGGAATACAAACACACCACAAAAAAACACGTGAAGAATTTGATAAGGCGAAACTGCATCTCTGAACATCCCTTTCCTGGATTTTCTCTGGGTATTTAAAGTTTTATGGTAGGTCATGCTTTCTTAAGAGGCACCTCACTTGCATTACAGCTAAACATACTGACTTACACTTGTAGAGCAAACAGAAAAGGAGGGGAGGATTTACGTGGATCCACTGTGTGAGGAAGTGCAAGCTAAGCTTGTTCCCATCTCAATGCACACAGGAGGTGACTCAGGGGGAAGGTGAGAAGGTGGAAGGTGAAGTATGGATCCATGCTGGGCAGGGAATAACTGCAGACCACCAAAGCTGCATCACAGCAACCTAAGCAGGAGCCAGCCTTGTAGAGGTGTCATTCATTGAGTATCTTCTACAGGTTAGATCAAAGTGTGCTTTGGGGTGCTGTCCCTAATCCTCTACAGGTTAAAGGCAGAAGCCAGCCTCTGGGACATGAGACACGTGTGTCTCAAGCCTGCAGAGATGCCTCAGGTCTGGCTGCTGAAGACCAGTTGAGCAGGAGATGCTGTAGGGCTCTGCCCAGATGCCATGTTCAAGCCTGAAGCCCACCACACTTTTTTCCCTTTCTTTTTGGGTTTCTAAGATGTGTTTGCAGGACTGCAGTGGCACTGGACAGAGTTAGAAGTGCCTGTCCCTATGTTACATCCCAGACCAGCACACAAGAAAGGTCTTATTTTTCCTTCATAGTAGCAGATCCTATTTCTGGTGTGCACCTTGGGAAAAGCTTACTCCTGGCAAGGTAGGAAGAAGCTTGATCCAGGCATTTTCTTGATACGTGAGTCCTGAGATGTGGAAGGGGATTGCTGAGACCTGGATAATGAATTTTCCAGTTAGGAATTTTCCAGCCAACATTTTTTTTGTTTGGTTGGTTTTTTTTTATTGGAAAATGCTGAAGGTGAAAAAGTTTCTGGGGAAAATTGTTGTTTTTTCTCCAACTCTTAAAATACATTTTAATTTCAGAGGTTTAGTTCATTTTTCCTAAGAAGAGGATAAAAATGTTTTTAAAGCAAAATATTTTATAACTATTCAGTAAAAAAAAAAAAAAGAGTTAACTGCTGCACTTTTTCCTCTTGTTTATTTTCATTATCTTCCTACACTGATTTGTGATAAAGAAAAATTGTAAAAGTCACAGGAAATTTTGCTGAGTGGGAAAACAGCTTTCTCCCACCTGTGGCAACCTAGGAACAGCTTGCAGAGCCCCCAGTGACATGCATGTGGCTGGACGGTGCTTGAGCTCTTCCTCCAGCTAATGCTGATTTTACAGTGTCACCTCTGTCCAGCCCAAGCAGCAAAGAGCTCCAGACAGGATGAAAGCACCAGGATGAAAACTCAGGGTTTACCCTTGACACTCAGCAGTTTTTGGCTGTTACCCTACCTCACCTGCCTCACCTTGAGCACTGGGTGCAGGTTTGGGTGCCACAGGACAAGAGGGACATGAAACTACTAGAGAGTGTCTGGAGGAGGGAAATGAGGATGGTGAAGGGTCTGGAAGGGAAATCTTTATGAGAAGAGGCTGAAGGCCCTGGGGTTGTTCAGCCTGGAGAAGAGGAGGCTGAGGGGAGACCTCATGGTGGTCTGTGGCTTCCTGACGAGGGGCAGTGAAGGTGCAGGTGCTGATCTCCTCTCTGTGGGGACCAGGGGCAGAACCCGAGGGAAGGGCATGAAGCTGTTACAGGGGAGGGTCAGGCTGGATGACAGGAAGAGGTTTTGTCCTGAGAGGGGGGTCGGGTCAAGCACTGGGACAGGCTCTCCAGGGAAGTGGTCCCAGCACCCAGCTGGGCTGAGGTCAAGAAACGTCTGGACAAAGCACTCAGTCCTGTGCTCTGACTTGGCTGGTCCTGTGTGGAGCCAGGAGTTGGACTTGATGGTCCTTATGGGTCCCTTCCAGCTCAAGAGATTCCTTGATTCTATGATTCTATACCTGAAGCTGGTGGTGGTGGGCTGGGCGGCTGCCAAGTGGAGGAGGGGCACAGCTTGGGCTCAGCAGAGAGAGAAGGGGAGGCTGGAGGGAAGAGCAGAATAGCCCATTGCTCTGAGGAACGGTGGAAACAGGGACAGTGTCTCCCTCCTGACTGCATGCTGTAAGGCAGAGCTGGCCTCCCCCACAGAGGGGCCATTTCCTGGGTGAGATCACCCAGCTGAAGCCTGAAAGGAGGTTGGGGAACCTGCAGTTGTGCTCCCAAGTCTGTGCCACTCTCCAGGGCTGTGCAGAACAGCAGCCAGAGCTGGACTTGCCTTTGTTCCTGGTTCCCAAACCTGCTCCCTCCATGGAGAAATGTTCATCCCTGGAGAGCAGGACTTCAGATGTCTGGGAGTCTGGGAAATGCACTGGCCGTGCCAGGGCTGCATCTTCCCAGGGAGACAGATGCAGAGATGTCTGCTGTGTCTGTGGGCACTGCACAGGCTGCCCAGGAGATGGGGGAGCAGGAGAGGAGCAGAGGGACAGCTGTGTGTGCTGCTCCTAGTCCTCCTACCATAGCAGGCATGGCAGCACCCAAGAGTGTTCAACCAGAGTGGTCAGTGTGCAGGGCAGGGCCACTGACACTGCCCATGTCATAGGCCCATGCTCAGCAGCAGGCTGAGGGATGCGATGGTGACAGTCACTGAGGACAGCATGAGCACCCTATGCTGCTGTAACTCAAGGCTCAGGCAGGCAATGTGTGAGATGGGGACATGAGTGGTGTGACCTGGCCACACTCTAAAGTTCTCTGGCCCTGCCCTGGGCCAGTCCTTGCCCCAGACGCAGTCAAGAGAAAAGTCCATCCAGCCTGGGCCATGTCCAGGGACGCAGGACTGGCAGGGGCTTAGGCTCCTTCAGTGACAAGCTCAGCATTCAGCTCCAGGTTTCAGACACCATGGGCCTTTGTGCCCCTAGTGCTTTCTCCTTTTTCTGTTCATCATAGGAGTTATAGAGACAGGTTCCTGTGCCCTCAGCTTTGGCCTGGAGAGCACTGGGAAGTGTCAGCAAGATGCAGACTTTGAATCGGTAGGAACCCCATGCTTTTCCTGCAAGTCCCACATGAGGAAGCACCTGGTCATTCTGGCCCTTACCATAGCAAAAGACCTGGCTATGTGTGCTGTGATTGCAGTGCCCCTTCTGTGGCCACATGGAGAGGGGCTGATCTCAGAAGATCATTGGGTTTTGTGTGAACCAAAGTCCTTGGCAAAGAGTCATGACCAAGGCCAATCTGGGCCTTTATGGGTGGGCAGGCATATCTACAGGAAAGCAAATTTGATCCTGATCCATGCTACATTGATGTCTGAACTGAAAGCAAGATCTGCTCCAGAGGATCTCCAGTGTTGCACAAGTACCTATGAGCTACCCCAGTAGTCCAGCTTTAAGCATTCCACACTTAGAAGCAGAGGGAGATGGGACATGGTCTGCACTGTGTATTGCCTTGCAATTTATGTGTTGGCAGCAGTTGTTGATGGGAGATGTGCTCTGAGAATCAAAAGTGTGCTTAAACTTTGTAAATACAATCAGTTTAGGCTGAAGTGAGTGAACAATCTGGAATGCTTAGAGGCCAAATTTGACTTCAGAAAAAAAAGCACCATTGAGCCAGTGGTACTTGAATGTGTTGTGAAAGCATGTGTCTCTGGGGTCACGGCGTGACCTCCTGGCTCTGATAGTAAGGACCCCGGTACAACTGCTGCAAACTAAAACATGGCATATGCTCTGAGTGCAAAAGGATTGTACACAGTGCCTGTATGAAGCCTTCCTGAAAGACTCTTGTCTCTGCTGGTGGTCTTGGGGCTTCGGCACTGGATGTCTGGCTCACGCTCTCTATTTTTCAAAAACATTAATAATCATAATCCATATAAAACTGTCATATTGGTTCAACATGTACGTCACCAAAGCCCTGACTAATTTATCAAAGATTTAGTGTTCAGTTGAACAAAGTCTCATTTTTGTAAGCAGATGCAGTTTGCTGAATGGTCCTGTCATCGCTCCCTGTTTCCACTGGAAAGATGCATCATATCAGCAACTTCTAAAAGTTAAAAAAAAATACACATTTTAAAATAGTAATGTAAACACTTATTGCATGTTCCATGTTAGCCATGAATTAAATAGAGAGCTTAGGGGATAACATTGCACGTGCCAAAATGGGTCTGCAGCCCTACAGCCACCCATGGATGGTTGTGCAGCAGATCAGTTGCCCATCACAGTGGTGATGGTACTTTGCACAGCAGTTGCACCACTAGAAATAAGACAACGAGCCACTCAGAGGAGCTCATATGCTCAATCAGAGGTGGAAACTGAGACTGTTGGTTCAAAGATGTGGCACACAACGCAACCCTGGCCTGTCTGGATGCCTGCAGGGCTGTTTCCATGTGTGTTGGCAGCATGTCAGATTTTGGCAGGAATAGTTGAGCACAGGAGTTGAGGAAAGGGCTGTAGAGGCAAATGGAGAAGGCAGTGGTGGGAGCACACAGCAGAAAGGAAGGTCTGATGGGTGACTTTGCTCAGGTATGGACTGTTTGGGGCAAACATGTTCTGCATTTTGTATCAGGGCCCAGACAGCAGAGTGGGGTGGGGATACTGTCTGTCCTGGGTGATGTGCACGGGGACAGTTTTAATTCACACCTGCCTTGGGATCTCCTCTCTGGCCAGTGCACCCACCAGGTGGGCACCCTGCAAGGAATTTCTCCCAGAAAAAAACATAGTGTCAAGCAGGACATATAGAAGCAGTATAAGACTTTGCAATGTCTTGGAGGAATGGTCAGGGCAGGTGGGGGTAGACACTGTGATGAAGGGGGTGAGAAAACAGATGGCAATAGCCCTGCTGGGTCCAGGATAGGAGGAGGAGTGTGAGGCAGCCCTGGCAACACACAGCGTGGAAGAGAAGTTATCGTATACAATGCACTATTCTTAATGCCTTATACAGTAAATTGGTAACTTTTTTTTTTATTATTGAATCAGATTTTATCACTGAATCAATCTTGAGCTTTTCTATTCTTGTTCTGTACAAATGACCTTTTTTAGCTCTCCTCAGTTCTTTCCTGATGGGACTCATTAGGAGCTGGTGCTGATTCTTGCAAGCATTCACTTTCACTTAGCATCTGGAGATTTTTTGGACAATGCTTTGTTGAAACACTCCTTTCAGCTTTCTGCTGCTGCTCTTAGTACCAGCAGCTCCTCCTGGGTAATGTGCCTGAATCCCACAAATACATTTGGTGTGAGCCAAGTCCTTTCCCTCCTTGTTTCTAGTGAGATATAAGTGTCATCAAAGGAAGCACCTCCTAGATCAGACGTTTTTTAGAAGCACAACCTAAATTTCTATGTTTTCCTGATACATTTTGACCATACACCTCACATAAACCTTGGAGTAGAACAATGTGTAAACAAACAAAAAAAAAACCAAACAAGTCCTCTCATCCTTCAGAAACTCTGAAAACGTTTTCACCTAACTTGTTCAAACTCTTCATAAAGACTGTGTTTGCTAACCACAACTTTGATATGGAAGAATCATTTTTGCAGGCATATTTTGTTTTCCAGGATGTTCATACACTTGCTGGTGTAAAAGCTAGCTGGCATTTGCTACTCACTGTTTGCTATCTGTATTAGCAATTAGCAGTCTGTTCTGTGTTGTGCACAATTATTTCTGTCACCCACTTTGGTCAGCAAACCAGAACCATTAGCAAAGATTCTTCTCATTTGTAGATCTATTCTGAATTTCTAACAGCTGAGGAGCTCTCTCGTGTGGGTACCCCATGACTCTGTTTTTCCATAACACCCCTGGATTTCTGCAAATTTTTGGTGCTTATGGCTGGAAATAGTTCCAGCAAAGTAGCTGAGGATGCAGACCCAGCAGACAAGGTGAACAGAATCAAGCAGGTAAGAGGGAATCCTAAAGTCCTGTTTCTAGGAAAGAAGAACAAATGGAGTAATTGTCTGTCTGAGTGTTTCACAAATGTCAGTCTCTGCTCATTATTCCAAGGGTTGGTTGACTTTTTCCTAACCTGCTCTGTTTTTCTTCCAGGACTCACTTTGTTGTCTACTTCTCTATCCAATCATCCAAAGTGGACCAGCCAGAATCTGGACAAGTCCCTTCAGGCACAGTGATGAATGGTGTGATCAAACAGGATCACTCGGACCACAAAAGCACACTAAGTGGAAATGAAGAAGAAAAGACACCCAAAGAGAAGACTGCCAGCGAAGTGAGAGATGGCACCAAGCTCCAGCCACCACCCTTTGCGCAGCGGAAGAACGGTGAGTTCTGAGCAGAGTGATGTCAGGAGAGGGAAAGTGAGACTCCATAAATGCTGGTTTAACATTTCTTCCACAAGCTGGGTCTGCAGCTCTTCATTATTTTTATGTGTGGTGCTTCTGAGGGTGTTTCTGATGGCAACATTTTGAGATTTAATGGAACTGGCTTCCCAAATCCGTGTTTCTGGGTCAGCCCTAAATGCTGTTGTGAGACTTGAGGCAATTACTGAGGTCTTTGCAATGAAAGTGTTTGGTGTAATCTTGGCAGAAATGTGGCATTTCAGTCTTAAGAAGAGACTAGTGTTCTGACCATAGTAACAGGATGTGCTGGTGAATCCTGCTGATGTGATCAATGGAGAAGAAATGGAGAGGGTGTCTTGTTTGCAAATGCATCGATAGACCTGTTCTGCTCTCCCAGAGCAGTGGATGCTTCAGATAACCTTGTCTTCTGAATTTACCCCTGGCTTCTGCAAGGGTCATTTCTGTTCTATGATCCATGATCACAGATCCAGATATTGCTGGCAGATGCTGGTCTGAGTTTCAGTGGAGATCTTTTGGTAGAGAGCTGATAGACAGAAGCCCTCACAATTCAGCCTGCACAAAGCATGCTCAGTCTGAGGAGTTGTTTGCCACTTCTTTCAGGCAACTGTATAATATATGAATTGAAGAAAATTCCTTTTGTGCATTCTAAGACTTTCAACATAAGTACTCAAAACATCATGCAGTGTGAAAGTGCAGCTCAAAGGCACTATTCTTGCTTTGTGTCTTTGCATTATTGTACAGGACACAATCTTTCTCTGTCACTATAAATCAGAAATAATCCAAATGACGCCGTTGTGGCAAAGTATTGGTGTCAGACTGGAGTAGCACAGCAGAGAACCAGGCCCAGTTCTGCCCATAGTCA
Organism: Heliornis fulica; assembly: GCA_013399135.1. Classification (NCBI taxonomy): domain Eukaryota; kingdom Metazoa; phylum Chordata; class Aves; order Gruiformes; family Heliornithidae; genus Heliornis; species Heliornis fulica. Next base: position 270,904 of record VXBZ01001635.1, on the reverse strand, counting down.
GACTAAGTCACACAACAAGACACTTCTTTTATACAGTCCCAGATATCAAAATATACCTCAGGTAATATGATAGCAATGGGAAAGATGACATGTACTCCTAGAGGGGCAGATTGTTAGGTGATGTAAAAAGATCACATTTTGTCTGTACCTTTCACAAACTTATTTTTCATCCATTTTCCCATAAGGTTTTTGTTTTGGGGAGGTAAAGAAAGAAACACAGGCAAAAGCTGCCTCCCAACATGACCAGCAGACACGCAGATACTCAATGTACTGTGTCTTGCAACACTGCAAGCATCTGCCTTGCAGCTGACCCTGCAGAGCTGTCTGCTTGGTGGCCCACAAGAGCATGGCTCCAGCCCTGCAGCCCCCCTATGCTGGGCTGTTTGCAGTCTCTAAATGATAAGAGCCCCTGACAGTCTGGGCATCCCTCCAGACCCTTGTTCTCTTCCTTTTGCTGCTTTTCCTTTTCTTTCACACTTCAGGCAGCATAGAGGATTGGCTCTTCCTGCCATCCCCCTTTGGGAACAGACGGGTCTGTTCATCTCACATCATCTCAGGAGCTGGTGGGCCCACCAAGTGTCATGTATATCAAGTGGCGCCCAGGCCTGCCTTTGATGTCATAGTCTCTGGTGTGACAGCTCCTGCAGAGCTGGTGGAGCAGCCTGATGAACACCCAGGGAACAGAGAGGGGCAGGGACATCCCATGGCCTCAGGGATGTGCTCCCCACAGACAGCCCTCTGCAATGGTACACTGCAATCAACTCCCCTCGCCCTGCAGGACACCACAGAGTCCTGAAGCAGATCTGCCCCTATCTCACTTAGCACTGTTTGTTGGGACATCACAGCAGGAACCTTCTATACCACCCACCACCTTAGGGTGGGTCAGTAGTTGGGATTGCCATGGGGAAAAAGCAAGATGTCAGTGTCTCCTCACGTCCCACCCCCACTAAGGGCACCCGTATGGGTGTATTCACCACTGCCATCCTCATTCCCTCATTCCACAACTACATGGTGAAGAGAAGCAAGAAGAAGCAGAGACTCACCATCCAAGAATATGCCACTGAAGGAGGCAATCCCTGGGAATGAGTAGGGTGAAAGAAATGAAACTCCCATCTGTTGTCTTCAGGGTGTGTAAAGAGAAGCAAGTGCAATGTGTGTGACCTTCCTGCCTGCCCCTTCCTGCCCTGTTGCATCCCATCTCCTGAGGGTACAGGGTGTGCACACCTCAGACAGGCAGGTTTTGTCCCCTTCCCCATGCTTTTTCCATCTCTGGGCTGGTGATCTGAGGTTGGCAGGTGGGCACTGGACAGAAACCAATCTCTCAAGGACACACTCCCCAAAGCAGACTAGCTCCTGCACGAGGCTGAACTTTCAAACTGCAGTCTTTATTTCACTTAAATTTGATTTAATAAAAACAGTCTAGCTAAAATATATTTAAATAGGAAAATAGCCTTTTTAACTCTAGTATTACTCAAAATGTCTGAGGAGATTTCATTTAAATTTGTAAAAATAAATCACCTTTGAACAAGTAGAAATCCCATTCAGCAGGACATACAAAAACTCAGGACTGGATGCATAGGCCCAGGAAAATGGACACTGTTTCCTCTACAACATCCTAACATCTGCCTTTTCAGCTGTACCTCCAACCACTGGCCCTTTGGTGCCCCTGGGATGATACACTGTCACCCTGCCCTTTTATCATGATTCTGCCTAATACCTGCACATGGTGTTTATACATTCAATGTCATCTTCTCTTCCTAAACTATGATCCACTCTGTCCTGAACTAGGCAGAGCTGTGAACTATTGTCTTGGCAAAGCCTAAAGCAAACATGTCTGTGGGTTTTCCTTCAGTGACACGGGTTTAGAGATGAGGTCTGCCTAGACCTCCCACCCCTTCCACTGTGCATACATCTCCTCTGGGTACTGGACCAGTGCTCTGCTGCCTGTGCAAGAGCCTGTCTTGACAGAGACAGGCACTTTTAGCTCAACACAGTGACTTCACCCTCTCATTCAATGCCCTACACAGCCCATTTCACTTACAGTCCATGTAGTGAGCATGTTGGGCTGCAAAGTCAATGCATGGCATGTGTCAGCGTGAGGATGTATGATGTTCTGCCCACAACTCAATTCCTCCCAGAGCTCTTTGGTTGTACACAAAATCAGATACAGAGCAATAAATTATGATGCAGTGGGCACATGGACAGAACACTGGAGTTCCCAGCAGCCATCTCCCTAGGGTCTGGAGATGGTGAGGGACAGCATATGCAGTGAACAGTGTGATTGAGAGCCTGATAGAGCAAGTACAAATAGCCATCACACCCTGATCCAGAGGTGCTTAGTGTGTGCATCCTTCACAGGCTCAGTCATCCACTGGCTCAGTGCTCTCTGACCAGTATAGGGTAAGAAAGGAGTCTACAAGTCAACCCTCTTCACATGGGGTCTAATTACTAGGCCAAGGAACTCCTCTTCAACACCTTGTGTCTGTAATAAACTGAGTTTTCTGCTCACTGGATAGGAGTTCCAGGCTTAGAAATCCATAGGATCCATAAGCTGCTTTTCTCTCCCTGTTCTATCTCTTGGATATTGACACCACGGCCTGTGGTAACACCCTGAAGCATCAATTTTCTCCAACTGCTGACAGCTGCCATCACATCCTACCCCATCCAATCTCACCCCATCCTGCCATGCTGTACACCTGTACTTTACCTGTGGCTGCTGCACCACGCCAACAGCTGTACATCTCACTTGTCTTTGGCTTGCATCAAAACTGCCCTTTCCCTGGTCATTCCCAGCATGACTGGAGACAATGATGTCTCTGCACACCTTCCCAGCAGCAGAGAGGGCAGTGAGGATGCAGGCTCTGTGGATGATCTCAGAAGCTCTGCTCGGGATAGGCTCACTCTCTTCTGCAGGGTTCCGTTTCTCTGCAGTGACTGTTGGAGTTTGGGTCACCATCTCTGGCTGAGACACCTTTAGAGAAGAGGTTTGTTGTACCCCTTTGTCTCCACATCTGTGTCTCTAAGTCTGGGTCTTAAAGCTCCTGCTGCAGGTGGTGGATCTATCCTGAGGCACATGGCCTCACTGGCGCTGGCTGCTGCAGTTAGAAGGGCTGAATTGTTCCCACCATGCCTACTCTGGTTCAGAAGTACATTTACTAGCTGCTCATAATGTTTCCACATTGGTTTCCCATTGCTGATTTTGGAAAATAACGTAGTTAAACTCTTCTGTTTATTTGTGTAGTGAAATAGACCTTCTGACCACCAGCTCCTTTAGCCCCTCACAACAAAGGGGAGGATTTTCCAGTGCCCATCTGGTTTGCATTTAGTGTAATGTGCAGAAAGGTTGCACATTTTCAGGGCCCGTGTTCATAAGTAGTAGATTGTACAACAGCTTATTACACAAATGGAGCTTTTTATTGCTGGGCTTTGTTGAGCTGCCAGTTAGGATAAAAAAAGGGTAATGTACTTCGTAGTCCCTATCAAGGAAAATTAGAAAGCATTAAATTCTTCTCAAACTATCAGCCATTGGTGAGCTGGTAATCAAATCCAGAAAGGCTGGTGGGAGGTCAAGACTTTCTTGCACTTGGTGTTTCTGAATAAATAACTGGTATGAAAGATGTGTGAGTGAAATAGAAAAAATAAAAAATAAAAAAAAGGAGATGTCTGACCTAGAAGTCATCACAACGTTGCAGTGCATAGGCCAGAAGAGTCATGATACCTACAGGTTTGGGGGAGAAGACCCCACATAATCTCCACTCAGTTCTTGCAGTGAGCATGTGTTTTAGTTTAAATCTATATTGGAATGTTTATTAAATTACTATCTAGTCCCAAACAAAATCTAGCCCTTGTTCCACAGAGCCAGGTAAGAGGTGTATCCACAGGAAGATTTTTCAAATTACCTTCGGATCCAAATCAAATAAATATTGCAAACATTGTATTGAACCCAGGTGATATCTAATCCACAATGAAATATCAGCCTGCAGCCTTGAACTGCACAGCCCAGCTCTAATGCCACTTAAATCAGAATGTAAGAACTAGAAGAATTCCAGGAATCCAATGATATAAACTGTATTTTTAGAGCTGTGAGTGACTTGTGAGAGTGAAACATTGCAGTGACTAAAGATAGCACAAGCAAGGTTTTCCATGATTTATCGCAAGAACGTTTGCAGTAAGCTAAAGTCACCGAATGTTGTGATAGCAACATGTTGGCTTGGATTCAAGATAAGTCATTCATAACATATTTGTCACAGAGCAAAATTTCCACAACAGAGTTCTGAGTTGTGTCCCACTTGCACAAACACCACACACATCACTTTTCTACTGAGAAGCCCATTTGTTTCCTATGATCTACTTTTTCTTTGAATACCTGGGGGGGGGAACCCACTTGCCTTCGTGTTTCAAACCTCTCACAAGCTCTCTGTCTGTCTGGGCGATCAAGGTGGTGGTAGTGGAGGACAAGACCCCAGCCAGTTGTGGTCCCACTCCATTCCTTGACAGTGGCCTGGAGTTTAGGTATCATTTTAACGGGTGTTCATTGAAAGACCTGTCAATCCTCCTTGGGGGTCTGTGTTGCTTTGTCCACTGAGAGGTTGGGTAGGACCTTTCTCTGCTGATCAGAATGTCTACAGGGGTTATTTTAAGGATAAAGTCATGGCAAACATTTCCTGACACTTCATGATCAGTGTTGCTCTTGGCTTCTGGCCCTTGCTAGCTGCAGTCTGCAGGGTAAAGGAACTGACTTGCCAAGAGAGGGCTACATCACATAAATCTTTTGTCCCAGTTCTTTGCACACCAGGGTGCATTCAGAGAGAAGTGGCCCACCCTGCAAAGCACTCTTCTCACAGACAGGTTGGCCTTTGCCTCCTGCAGCCACTAGCCTCATAGCCTGAAAGTTGCCTTGAGTCTCGTTGTTTCAGATGTCAAGTCCCAAGTTCATCTCTCAGCACAGATGCCTACAGATATGGGGGGCCCTCGCCATGCTCCGTGAGTGGGATGCCATTCTCTGCTTGGTGAGGACATCTGGCACAGAATAAGGGTGGAGGCTGGGAGATGGGTCAATTCCCCTTTCTCCCATCCCCTGACTAAAACTGCCCTGATTCCATGGTTTCCCACCCATCTGACAAGTCTCTACCCAAAAACGTGGCTGTGCCCAATTCTGTGTAGTCACCTTCCCCCTCCACTTGTGTGAGTCACCCCCATTTCTTTTCCAGGTATCTTTTAAGATGTTTCTAAGCACAATATTAATCTCATTGTGACTCAAAGCTGCTTCCTCTTTCAGAAACCAAACTGAAATGGGGATAACCATGAGCCATGATCCCTCACGTTGTTCCATCTCCACATGCTTAGGATAGGGTCCCATGATGCTTCCATGAGCAAGCCCATCCTGCTGCTTAGCACAGCTTTGGTGCTGCAAAACACAGCAGTGCTGAGGCACAACTACCTTCAGTGACCCCATTCCTGGTGTGGAGCTGAGTGGCCCACTGGTCAGGACCATGGTTCAGCACTCAGCAGGACTGAGCCCCCAGAAGACTGGATCTCCTCACTCCACCATCAGACAAATCATCAAACTCAGAACCCAGGCCCTGCCTGTTGTCCTCCCCTTGTAACCATGCCTGGGATTAAATAAACAAAGTATGCCAGTGATTGTAAGCTCTGCTCTGCCTGCTGTACTGGAGAAGGAGCACTGATGTCTCCATGCACTTTGCATTCATCTCATTTACACCTGTGGTTATTTCTGTTTTGCTTCCATGATTCGCACATTCCTGGGCTGTTGCTCAGAGCACCTGCAGTCAGGTTACACTTAGCATCTCCCTGTTCTTTTGAAGCTGATTTTGGGAGCTAGCTGGTCTAGGGTAAAGTTCAACCCAGGACACATTTCTTAATTCATGATCAAGCCTGATGAACAGCATGGGCATACCTGAACAGTGAAATTTGGTTTTGAAACTGATCTGTGGTATAAAACCCAACAACCCTGAAATTATCAAAAGAAAGCAACCTTCACAAAAATAATACTATGTTTGCTCCATGCATGTTTAACTCTAGTGCTCAGTAGCATGTTGAGCTCACTGACACTAAAAAATCAGGCAGATTCTAAAAAGGTATTTCCAGACATTAATGGGAATATTTACAGCATCATAATGAGCAAGTCTGTGCATTCCCAAGTGGAGAATGCAGAGGGAGTGGCAGGGAAGGGCACCTATTGCAATAAGTCCCTAGGTAAATGAAATGAGGATAAAATAGTTCTTCAGGGTAAATTGTCTATTGGGCCAGCTTACCTAGGGACTTACTGTATACTCCAGCACTTGAAGTCTTTCAACTGGGTTACACTGGTTCCTTCCAAAAGATCTGTTCTTATGTAAAAGGAAATCACACTTTTATGCAGAAACATCTGGGGAAGTTTCTCTGGCCCTTCCTTCACAGTTGGTGGCCTCAGTGCCCACAGCTGGTGAGCAGCAAGCCCAGAGCAGTCACATCACTGTCACAGGAGATGCAAAGTCCTACAGACTTCACTATGGTCAGATGCAACGGCAGCCTTGCTCCGTGTCAGCATGTTGTACCAGATGCCTCACTGCTGACACTGACAGCCTTTGAACCTGTGCATCTCTTGCATTGGCAAGAGGGGAAGAGGTGATGATTTGTTGCAGCTTTTAGTAACTGCAACACTCAGTGATTTTGCCACTTGGTAAAAAAGTGGTTTTACCACTTGGTAAAGATCAGGAACATTGAAGAGATGATAAATGGCGGCTTCTGTCCTTGAACAGAGCAAATACATGAACACACTGGAACACAAGATGTTTCCAGTTAATGCACCATCTGTGTTAGATTTGTCCATTCACAAAGAGGAAACATATTTTCACTCTGAATGACTTTTTAAATTAAAAGGCAACAAGGAAAGCAAGTGCTAAGTTGTATCTGCGTGTCTGTGTGCACAAGTGCTTGTGCATGTGCATGTGTGCACGTGTGAACCCCCCAGGCACTTCACCCGGGGCTCTCTGACCTCTGCACAATCTACTGAGGATCGACTGGGAAACCACAGGGCACCACATGGTCCTCATGACATTCTCCATGGTGCAGCACAAGCTGGTTTTTTAACTAACTTTGTGGGAAAGTTCATCAGCAGAGGCAGACCCGGGTGAAATGCCTGGGAACCGGCCCCTGCCATGGGAAGGACATCTGGACTCAAACCAGGGGCTCCCCATGTAGATCAGGGTTTGGTCCTGGGCATGGGGCTTCCCCAGGAAGCAAGGGGGGCACTGTCACAGGGTGCTCCTGGAGGAGCCAGGTCTACCCTCAATGTTGAGGTGAACTGGGGCTGAACTGGGGCTGGCCTTCAGCTTCTCACTGAGTGGGTGGCCTGGGCTTCATGTGCACTTCCAGTGCAGCATTTCACTCACTGGTAAAGCCCAGAGGAGAGTTTTGAGCAGTCAGGGTGGGGTAGCCAACTGCTCTGGGGCTGGGAGGAGACAGTGCAGGCCTGGAAAGCATGACCCATGCTGCTGCTTGGGCAGGCCTTGTGTGCTGACCGTGCAGATGGACCCACTGGCCTCATGGAGAGCAGGGATCACCAGAGACCAGCAGGGCTAATATGCAGCCAGGAAGATCTCTGTGGGACACCTGCTCAGAGCTGTTTGTGTGAGCTGGCTGGGGCTGGTTCCTCCTTTCTGTTGACATTCCTGTCACAACATCTCCATCGGCTCCTGTGCTCCCTTGCATGCCCAGTTGCTCTGTTTGTGCAACAAGCAAAATCTTCTGGGGGACAGACAGGCTGTTAATGCAGCCCTAGCACTTTGTTCTCATGTTTCTTGTAGATTCTACTTTCTCAGGGCTGGTTCTGGTAAACTTGAAGGGGTGGCACTTCAGAAATCCATCTCCAGACCCAGTGCTGCATCATCTTCTGGTAACATCTGGCACAATACATTTGTGCAGATGTTTAGGGCTGTGGCTTCTTCCCAGTAGTTTGCTGGTGGCAGATGGAGAATTGCTCCATGGACGGGAAAAGCTGCTTCATACTGGGATTGTGCAAACCAGATAATTTGTTTTAAAATGGGAAGAGAGGAAATTCATTGTTATACATGCATTTAGGTCCAAATCAGGCCTGTTTCTTTCCTGGACGTAGACAATGCCTCAGGGAGAGGGCTGTTTCTTATGAGCTGTTGAACAGCAGCAAAATTGCTCCCCAGATACTGCTGCAGCCCTTCATGTGCACACTTGTCATTTCTCCTGCACTACATCTCCCAGAAGATATGGGAAATCTCTGCCACCTCATCCTTGTTCCCCATCCCCTTAAATCCTCATGTGCAGTCAGTGCTGAAGGCTATGAAGTGGGGACATGAGATCAATGTGGGTACTGCTTCACTGGGCTTTCTTGGACCCTGGGACTGGGGTAGGACCTGTACTTCTTTCCTATATTGTGAAGGTTTCTGTTCTACCAATCCCCCTTCCCAACATGGTCTCCCACACTGTCTCAATGTGTTTGTTCTTCCTCAGAAAAGGAAACTTTAGATAGTTGAGGTCTGTGAAACCCCTTGGATTACTATGGATTTTCTCGTTGTGCTGCTGGCACTGTGTTTTCATGGATGGTAATTTTGATTTTCACAGTAAGGGATGTAAATTGCTGAGAGGGTTTTGTAATGAGAGTGCTGTCAGACCCACCACAGATGAAGGATCAGAAATCAGAAGAAGAGCCTGGAGATTTTGCAAATAAATCAGCACCAGTCCCTGAGTACTTGTGTAAAACTCAGAGCCCTGTTTCCACAATGGAGACTTTTTTTTTTAATAATGGAGACAAATTTCTCACTTGAATACCAGCATGAAGGGTGTGTTTTATGACCATGGACCTTGTAGGACTGCTAGCTTTCACATCTCCTGGACTAGGGCTCATGAACACCTCTCCAGGCTGTGTAGGGTAGCAGCTGTTTTTCTTTTCCCAGTGCTGTTTTGCACTTGTTTTCTTTGGGATAAGGAGGTTGAGCAATGAGGAAAGCTCCAGGGAGGTGCCCAGCTCTGCTGTCTCTTGCCCATCACACTGGCTGGAGGCCTTCTGGGCTTTCCAGGTGGTGGCACACATGGGAAGGTGTACTACAGGCCAGGGAAGGAGGAAGGCTCATAAAACACACTGACACCAAAATGCTTCATGCAAATGGGCTTATGGGTCAGGGCATGGCAGCCTGACTGAACTTGTCACAGGCTGATGATTCCTGTCTCATATTAAAACTGGACAAAAAATGAATATCATGACTGTGGCTGCAATGTCACACTGACCAGATAGCATGGACACTGGTGAACACAAAACTAGACTCTCCCATTCTCTCTGTGTTCACTGTCCCCACTTTCCTCATGCTGATTATGGCACTTAGGAGCATTTTTTTAAATCTTCTGGAGCTCATCAGCACACAAAGAACTGCAGAAGCTGGAATTAGAATCATAAAATCACTTGGGTTGGAACCTTTAAGATCATCAAGTCCAACCCCAACCTGACTCTGACTAGTCTACCTCTAAATCATGTCCTTCATCACCTCAACTATTCACCTTTTAAATACCTCCAGGGATGGTGTATCCACCACTTCCCTGGGCAACCTGTTCCAATGCTTGACAATGCTTTCAGTAAATAAACTTTTCCTGATGTCCAACCTCAATCTCCTCTGGTGCAGTTTGTAACCCTTTCCTCTTGTCCTATCACATGTTACCCAAGAGAAGAGACCAACCTGCACATCTGTGCAACTGCACTGCAGGTATTTGTAGGGAGTGTTGCAATTGTAAATGGATTTTAGGGGTATGGAACCCCTTGCTGTTAGAAGTGGACATTAAACATTAATCAGCTTGGGAGTAATGAGCTTTAGTTGGTTCCTTTTTGGGTACATCTTCCAAAGCCTGAGTCCTACAATGCTCATACCAGATGTGAAGCAGTCCTCTGGCCAGCCAGCAGCATGCATGACAATAGACATTGTCCTCAGTGGTACGTGGTTTAGCCAAGGATGGCTGAACTGGGAGGAATGCAAGAGACTGTTTGGAGACATGAAAGTAAACACTGAGCAGCACTGCCGGGGCTGAGGTAGAGCTTCCAGCTATCCAGGGAAGTTCAGGGGGAGAAGGAAAATAAGGACTGGGACATGTAAGTACTGTTAGTTGTTAGATGGTATCTGGAGGCTGGCTAAATATCTAGCATGCCCATAAACACAAAGCAGTGAGCCTCTATGTTTGTAAGAGGACTAGGAGCAAGAAGTCCTGGAGGACCACAAAGCAATCCTGGAACAGGCTCCAGGCTGTTCTCCACTGGAGGAGCACTGCCCAAGCAGCAGGAGCTCTGGACTGCCAGAGCTCCTGTTGCCTGCAGCTATGATTTGCTGCATAGTGACAGGCATGGAGACCAAAGTGGGAGTGCAATTGTTACAGTATTTTTGTCCAAATCGGTTACAGGAGAGACTAATGTAAAGCCAGCAGAGGCACTGGACATTCTGTACTCAGGACTGCGTTTGCAAACCACCAGAGCAGAGCTCAGAAGAAACACAGTTACTAGCAAAGACTTAGTAAAACAAGAGGTATTGTAACATTAATGTAAACACGACAGATCCCTTCCCCATGGATGCATGTAGTCCATAAACATCATTGTCACGTTGAAGATCTTGCCAGAGATTCCTGAAGGTGCTTTCAAGCATGCTGCATTCTCATTCTGTGGTTCTTGGTGTTTCAGAATTATGACCATCTGTTTTCAATTGAGGCCCACTTGGAAGTGGTGGACAGCACTGCCAAGACTCTTCTGGACTGAGTGCCTTCAGTCCTGCTGAGAAGTTTCTACAAGGAACAAGGTTCTGAATCATCCCAAAATGTGGTGGTCAAGCTCAGATAAGAGCCCTGTGATGGGTACAGTGCCAGAAAGGCACAAGGTTTGTGAATGTGACAATGAATGGAGGTTTCTCAGATTCAAGGATCAGATCTGCAGATATTTCCTGTGTGCTGTACTGGCTTAGTCACTCCTCTAAGTGAGAACTTCTAAGAGAGAGCATTAAGTTGGCTCCCAGAATTTGCAAATGCAGCTTGGCTACTGGAAGCCTTGGCAGCATATTTAAATTCTTACTTTGCAATATCTGTTGGGCATAAAGGTTTGTGGACCTCAGTTTCCTACAGACCCTCCATGTGTCACACAGGGATAATGGTTGAGCATCACTCTGAAAGTGCTCTGCCACCCTGGTGAGCTCCAAACAGACAAGGAAGGCAGGAAAACACAGACCCTTTCCAGCAGGGAAGGAAAGGATGAAAAAAAGAGAAGTAATCCTGAGAAGATGGGAGATTTTGCCAACCTGTGGGATGTTTCTGTTGAAACCACAGAGAGGATGAGGCAGAATCTGTCCACCTGTATTGTGCTGTTTGCCCAAACATGGATTGCTGTCATCCAAGTATGCAGCTGGTAGCTCTAAAATGTCCTACTGATAGGTGCCTGCTCTCTTAGCTACATGGAGCCTTGGACTCTCCATGGGAGTAGTCAGCACCTTTGCTGTATGCCGAAAGGTCCCCTGAAGGAGGTTGCCTCTATGGGTGCTGAACCAGGGTTTGAAATGTGGGTCTGCCTTGAAAGCCTCAGGCAGCCCCTGATGCATGTGATGTGATTCTGTTCCCTCAGAAGAGATTTGCTCTTCTGGAAATGAGACTGAAAGTTGATAAGAGCTCCTTGTTAGGCCTGAAATAGCCCTTTGCAATGTGGGACTGTCTGGAATAGGTACCATATGAAGAACAGTCACAGCACATCAGAACAGAAACCGAGATCATGCCTGTACTTTGGTCCAGCCACAGGTGCACAGGCTGCTCAGAGGTGTTGCTTTGTTTATGTTCTACATCACCCAGGACATAAATGTCTTTGTGCTCCCTCTTTCTGAGATGTAATGCCAAAGAAATATATAGAAAGTGGAGAGAGAGTGAAGATACAAGAAACAAGGTTGAGAGTTGTACTGGAAAAGACACAGTGAGTGCAGTCTGGAAAATGGGTGAAGAGAGCAGGTTCCCATCTCAGCTGCAGAAAAGGGGCAGAGGTCTTTCCTCAGTTATCTGTAGCTGGGTGAAATCCAGCATTCCTGATAGGAAAGTGCTGCTGTAGTGTTGTGTTCCACTGCCTCCAGAGTTGGTGGAGCGACTATTCCTTATTTGCAACCTCTCCTGGCACCATGTGGGAAACACTGTTGATGCTGTGGCAACTGGGATTACATTCTGTTAAGGTTTTGCTCTGTGCTAGTGATACAACTTCTCCCACTTGATCACTTTGTAGGGATGGAAAACATGTCTGGGGATTCATGTTTTTGACTTTAAAGTCAGTCAAAACTGTCTGAAAGTATATTTCTCTGCTATAGAACATAAAAATATTATCCTTCTGGCATGTCTCCATGAGAATATTAAAAATAGCTTACTGAGTTACTCCGTGAAAATCACTAATATAAAAAGACTTGTGTGTCTTATGTCATTAATGAAGGAACTCTAATGCTTTGCTTTAATGTGATACTGCTGTAAATCAGTAAAGAATATTTTTGGTAAAACGCAATCCTATTATTCAAAGATATTTTTGTAGGGTAAAGTTAGAAAGGAACATTTATTGCCATGAATATTATCCAACTCAATGAGCTATTTGCATCTGAAAACTTCAGTGCTAGTTAAATAAAAGCACGCTTCTCACATAGGATGGCATTTGCTCTGCCAGTTTTTTAATGTCCAGTACAGGGGAGAATATGTTTGGAAGAGAAAGGTGTGGAGGTAGATCCTGTCCTGACCTCTTGCAGCAGAAACCCATGGATTACCTAGGGAAGAGTCAGAGCAGGACAGGGCTCCTGGCTTTTCCTGAACAGCATCCAGAAAACAGCAAGCCTGGAATGTGGCCTGACTCTGAGACATGGGATTCTGTCCTGTTTCCAGCCTCCAATTGTTTGTTAATAAACCCCTGCCTCTGTGGTCATGCCTGATGAATGCACTGAGAATGTGCTGAAGAACAGAAGAATGGTCCTAGCAGGCTCAGGGCAGAGGGTACTCCATCTCACCTTCTGTTACAGCACCAGTACACAAAAGAAGTGGAAAAACAAGACAATGACACAGTAGCAAATCTCACATCCAGTAATTAGCGCTGCAGGACTTCCCTTAACCAGGAGAAAGACCTCAGATTTAATGGCCTCAGTGGATATTTCTTCCATGGATTTGCCTAATTGCCTTTTGAACCCGTGTAAAAGAGGTGATTTGCTGCTTCCACTGTAGCCTACTGAGGGAAGTAAATCATGGGTCTGCTGCAAAAAACAGAGGAGCTCTGGCAGCTTCCCTCCCACGGCTGCTTCCCTGGCTGCTGCACCACTGCGGCCGCTGCCTCTGTGCTCTCCAGAGAAACAGAGATTGCTCTCATTTTTTGTTGCTTACAAATGCTTCTGTGATGGTCTGTTTTGAGGTTAGAAATAGGGTTGTTATAATGCTGAGGTGCCTCTTGGTTGGCTGTGCCAGAGATTCATGGTTGCTTGCATTTAAACAGCTGTGCAGGGTGAGAAATGGCTTATGCAGCAGGACCACAGATGAGCTGAAGAAGGGTCCTCTTGGACAAGAAACAGTGTTCAGCTGTTGAAGCTGAGAGTGTGCATCTGGGAGAAAATGATACTAAACACCACAGTGTTGTCATGCACATGAACCGAGCATTACACACCCCTCCATAAATCCACACAACTATATGGGCATGATGGGTACATCTGGAGGAAACCTCTCCTGCCCAAAGCCAAGATCAGCTTTACCTCACTCATTCCTGACAGAAGTTTGTCCACCCTGTTCTTAAAAACCTTCTTTGATGGATACTCCAACTCTTGCCTGAGCTATCTTTACTCCAGAGCCTTCCTGAAGTGTAAGCCCCTAACTTCTAGTCCTACCTAGTAAGCACACAGAGAACAAAATACTCCATGTCTTTACATGGAAGCCTTCTCCAGATAGAAAACACTTACCTTCTCTAGACTGGAGTTTCCCTCAGTCCAGTTTTCACCAGACTGATCCTCAGTCTTTGGGTTCTCCCTTGAAGGTCTTATTTTCTACATGTCCGGTCTTTCTTTCCGACCTGCAGGCTGTCTTCTATCCTCCCTGATCTTTCATAATGTGATGCTCAGTAGAACATAGTACTCAAGCTGAGAGCGTGAGCTGAGCAATTTGTTTTGCTGTCTGCCCTGTACCAACCCAGTGCTCACCCTTCTCACACTTGTCCAGCATCATCAATGGTCTGGACCTGGTTCATGATCCATGCAGATGTCCCACAGAACATCTGCAGAGCATTTTGCTCTACACATAGTATGTGCAACAGGCCATTCCCGACTATTCTCACTGGATTTGTTTCTGTAAATGTCCTCACATCCTAACTTCTGGTTTAAATATTTTCAAGTTGTAATCCTGCTCTGCTGGTGCATGGGTCCCTTCCAACTTAATCTCTTATTAAATAAAATAATTTTCTACTGCAGCTTGCAGAAGGACACGTGGAGAATGGGGGTTCTGTGGCGTTTCATGGTCCATGGAGACCTTCTCTCTAAGTGTGCCTTTCTAAGCATCTTGCACCACCTTGGGCAGTTTCATACAGAGCACGTTTTCCCAATAAGCTTTTGAGAATGTTGTGTCAGACAGTGTCAACAGCCTTGTTAAATGGAAGATGGATGACATGTACTGCTTCTTCCCTATCCACAAGTGTCACAGAAGGATTAGATTTGACACATTCACACTGGCTTTTTTTTTAATTATTTCTTTACCCTGATTTGTTTCAGTTTTTATTTGTTGGCTTGATTATTTGTCCCAGTACTTTTCTGGAAATGGATGTTAAACTGGTTGATGTATAATTTCCCTTTTTCAAAACCATATATTCTGTTTAGCATTTTTGAAAGCATAAGAGTGCTTTTCCAGCCTCGTGTCTTTAAAAATCTGTTTAAGTTGCCAATACATAGAAAATTACAATAGATGTACATCTCCCAGTTATTGCACAGAAAGCAGAATTAAGTTGTATCTTGACTGATTTTTTCCAAGCCTTACTCCCTCCTGGGTTTTTGACTCAATGGGTAAATGGCAGATATTTAGGGATGTGCTTTGCACAAAGGGGTGTTCAGGAATACAGCAGGAAGGCAGGACATGATTTAACATCCCCTGCTCTGCAAGGTCACAGAATCACAGAATCACAGACTGGTCTAGGTGGGAAGGGATTCCAAGGATCATTGAATCACACCCCCCCTGCCATATGCAGGGCCACCAACCTCCAGGCCTGGAGCTAGACAGGATTGCCCAGGGCCCCATCCAACCTGTCCTTGAACACTTCCAGGGCTGGAGCATCCCCCACCTCTCTGGGCAGCCCATTCCAGCCCCTCACCACTCTCTCTGTGAAGAACTTCCCCTGATCTCCAACCTGACCCTTCCCTCCTCCAGCTTCAATCCATCCCCCTTGTCCTACCACTCTCCACCTATGTGAAAACCTGATTCCCTCCTGTCCATACGCTCACTTTAAGTCCTGGGGGTCTTCCATGAAGTCCCCTCTCAGTCTTCTCTTCTCCAGGCTGAACCAGCCCAGCTCCCTCAGCCTGTCCTCACAGGGGAGCTGCTCCAGCCTCCTGATCCCACTGCCCCTCACAGGAAAAAAGGAGGTGAGGTACTCTGGGGCAAAAAGCAAGGCTGGGAGACAGCATCAGCAGAAGAGAGGAGCAGGTACCCAAAGCATCTCCAAGAAGAACAGGAGTATCAATGACTACTCAAGAAAATAAAGGAGTCCAGGAATGATATTTTTTTTTCCATTTGACTCATTCTTCCCAGCTGGACATAATTTTCTTCTCTCTGATCCTGATTTACATCTTGGGAAGCATCAAAATTCCCCTTTCAGACCCTATCCTGGATACACTACAGCCTTTGGGAAAGATCAAGGCAGAGAGAAACAAGTTAGCACTGCTCTTCCCTGGCTGCCAAGGTGACCTGGGCACCTTCCATGCTGTGAGCAGAAACACCACAAGCACTGAGCACCCTTCCACTGTATGTGGCTTCTTCCTCTTGCCCCTGGGCAGCTGCTCACCCACCAGCTGCTGTCCTGCCATGGAGAACAGGCAAAAGCCTGAAGATGATATATCTTTCATGGAAAGCTTACACCTGCACAGACCTGCAACACCCAGAACAAGGAGTAATCCCATACTGGCTGCACTAACAAGCCAGCTCTGATAACTGCAGATGCAGGTCAGCTTGTTATCCATACAGAGCATAAGTCAATACAATTGGCTGAGAGCATTTTAAGAACTTATTTCCATAAAAATAGATGAAATCTAATTTTTAGCCTTTAATTCACTCAGGAAAAACTACAAGCTTGCTTCTTTGTGCCTTTCCAGCACTTCACAGTTCATCATGTGAAATGCATAAAAAAACAAACGGGAATGTTACCTGGCTCGGACCAGATCTTGTTTTCAGGTCTCAATTTCTTTCTCTTTTTTTTTTTTTTGTTGTGTGTTGGTTATGTTTTGGATTTGACTTTGGGTTTTTTGGTGGGTTTTGTTTCGTTTTGTTTTGTTTTAATAAGTTTCCCTCTCCGGTGAAGCCAGGATTGCAGTCCTATCTATAATGTCTCCTGCATCTCCCTCTCACAGATTCTGCTTACCCACTTAGCTCCCTCTGGTCCCCACATTTCTTCCAACCTGTGAGGAGCTCACATCTTCACAAGTGTTGCCCCTTTCTCTTTTCCCACAAGCAAAACCACACTACAGCTCTGGTAAAGCTGTGGTCAGATTCACTTGTCCTGTGGTGTCAGCTACAACTTTCCTACATCTGTGCAATAATCATAGAATTATGGAATCACAGGATGCATTGGGTTGGAAGGGACCTTCAAAGGGCATCTAGTCCAACCACCTGCAATGAGCAGGGACATCTTCACTAGATCAGGTGGCTCAGAGCCTCACCAAGCCTGACGTTTAATGTCTCCAGGGATGGGGACTCCATCGCCTCTCTAGGAAACTTCTGCCAGTGATCTACCACCCTCAGAATGAAGATTTTTGTCCCTAATATCTAACATAAATCTCCCCTGTTATAGTTTAGAACCATTACCCCTCATTCTATCGCTACATGCCCTCAAGAACAGTTCTTCTAGTCCATTGCCTGTGATTTGGAGGGGAAATCAATTCCACCCAACTCTGGGTAGAAGCATCCAAATCATAGAGGTAGGGAGCCACCAGGAACAGAGGAGTGATATGGAGGGTGGTAATGGGAAGGTTTGTGAACACAGTGTGGGAGTGATGCCCCTCCAGCCCAGGAAAGGGACTAGTCTATAGGATTAGTCCTGAATTACCCACTTACAGGGTAAATTTGGTCATGAACCAAGTGCAAGGTCCTGCATCTGGGTTGGGGCAATCCCAGGCACAACTCCAGACTGGGTGGAGAGTGGCTCCAGAGCAGCCCTGAGGAGAAGGACTGGGGAGTGCTGGTGGGTGAGAGGCTCAACATGGCCGACAATGTGCTCTGGGGCCCAGCAGCCAACCGCATCCTGGGCTGCATCCGGAGGAGCGTGGCCAGCAGGGCGAGGGAGGGGATTCTCCCCCTCTACTCTGTCCTCGGGAGACCTCACCTGGAGTACTGGGGCCAGTGCTGGAACCCCCAACATGAGAAGGTCATGGACCAGTTGGAGAGGGTCCAGAGGAGGCCACAAAGATGATAAAGGGGCTGGAGCACCTTTCCTACGAGGACAGGCTGAGAGAGTTGGGGCTGTTCAGCCTGGAGAAGAGGAGGCTCCGGGGAGACCTTCTAGCGCTCTACCAGGACCTCAAGGGGGCCTACAAGAAAGATGGGGAGAGGCTGTTCAGTAGGGCCTGTTGTGACAGGACAAGGGGTGATGGCTTTAAAATAGAGGGAGGGAGATTTAGATTGGAGATTAGGAAAAAGTTCTTTGCTGTGAGAGTGGTGGAGCACTGGAACAGGTTGCCCAGGGAGGTGGTGGATGCCCCAACCCTGGAGACGTTCAAGGCCAGGTTGGATGAGGCCCTGAGCAACCTGATCTAGTTGGGGGTGTCCCTGCTTCTTGCAGGGGGGTTGGACTGGATGACCTCTGGGAGTTGCTTCTAACCCTGATCATTCTGTGATTCTGTGATTCTATGAATTCAGTCTACTACTGCATTCAGCATAGGTGAATGCTGTGCTCCGGTGCAGGTCTGGCTGACTGCATCTCGATCTCCTCACAGACACAAAAGGAGGAAAGAATGAAGGAAACTTAAACTTTGGAATCTGGCAGTGAGGCAAACAGCCTGTATCTTAATGATCTTGGAGATTTATTAATCTTTGCCTTTTGTAAGAAAACCCCTTTCCTGCACTTTTCACCTTATCCAGACAGTTTGACTTTCACTTACTCTGGGCTGCTGTGACTTTTTGTGCTGTGTTTTATTTCCTGAATAATAATCTCTACTTCTGCTCTACAAGAAAGCAGCAACATCAGATGATCACCAGAGAAATGCAGCTGTATTTGTTATTAATGGCCCTGGAGCTTCTCCTCCAGGTCCTTCAACAGGAGAGCAAAGGGACAGGGCACCATTGATCCTAAGGTGGCTGGAAGAATGGAGATGAAAATTTGTATTTTTTTCATTTTTCCTCTTTGTTACAAGGAATTTCACAGGCACTGAATTGTTGTATGGGACTGCTCACTGTCTCTCATGTTATCTCAACACCAAGCTTGTGGTAAAGCAGTTGCAGTGCAGTACTAAATACCTTCACCAGCTGCTCTGTGCCCCATCACTCCTCCCACAGAAAGGTCTTCCTGCATATTTTATGAGTTGTAGAGGAAATATCAAGAAGTATTCTCTTAAACTCTCCAAAAACAACAGTGATGTCTTCTCTTGCATCCTCATGGAGTTGTTTGCTTATGCTGACAAATGGCACACAGTGGCAAAGGTTTGCACTGTTCTTTTGAGAGAAGGGTCTCCCTGTACTTAAGGCAGGCATGTGATAGGGATTTCTTGGTGTAAAAGTGGAATGAGTCCATAGAACCTCTCTGGGAGAGCAGAGCCTCAACCAGTCCCATCAGAGACAAAAGTGTTCTGTCCCATAGTAGAGCTTTGTACTCAAGCCCTCAAGATATTATAAAGATATCAAGATATTATTAAATTATTATACTTTCTGCTTATTCAACAGCTCAAATTGCTTGGATTTACCATCATCAGTTCCCTTTCTGCCCACAGAGAAGCCCAAAAGGCCAGGGGGCTTCAGACAGAGGGGCAGGGAAGGACACCTGATTTCTGCTCCAGGTCATGGTGGATGTTCTGCTTTGATTAAACATCCCCAGATGGGCTGCAGGAGAAAGGCTGTTGATTGCCACATCCTGTGCCCTGTCCCTGGGGCAGAAATGAGGAAACAAGTGGAGCTCATGGAGGAGAAATGGGACAGAGTTGGGTGGTGGAGCATAGGTGGGAAACTCCTGAGGGGAGAAGGACCAACCAGCAAATCCACCAGCAACCAGAGTGTATGGGATCAGCCTAAAAACAGCACCCAAGAGGATTCTTACCAAAGATGGTTTCTGACAGTGGAAGACCCCAGTGTAGGACTCTGCTTTTCATGGCAGTGCACCACCAAAGAGATGTCCTGCAGCACATGGCTCCTCTGCCCAGATGGGGAAGAGCTTCCAAGGACAAGAAGCTTGAGAAGTTGGTAACAGTCAATTGGGATGACCTTTGCTCATGGCTGGGCCATTCCCAGATGACCTCAAGGTGTGTAAGTGAACTGGGCATTTGTGTCTGTGTCTCAGTGCTGTATTGAGCTCGTGGCAGAGCAGGAGGCACAGAGGCAGGTTGCAGGCAGGGTTCCTGCACCAAACTGAGCAGCTCAGCAAAGCTTCTACTCCAGAAAAGCTCTGAGATGTGGAAGATCCACGCATACTGGCACAACCTTCCCACTGTTGTCCACAGTGGGAAGGTTGTGCCAGTATGCATGGATTACTGTAATTTTGTGTAAAAATATTATTAATGAATCCATATTTCTGGAGACAAAACAGACTGTTTTCCCTGTGTTCCCAGGAGGAAAGGCAGTGGCAACCCATAGTCTCTGAGCACCTGTTGCCCCCAGGGCTTCAGTGCATGGAGCCTGAAGTCCTACTGACCATCTCATGCTGAGGTTTAAGGGCTGCCAAGAGCTAGATCAGAGCAAGGCCATCAGAAGCCTTGGCCGTGCACAGGCTCCTGTGTGTGAAGCAGTCCAGAGGACACAGCTGTCCTGCAAGCAGACACACTGGAAGCCATGGGATACCCTGGCAGCCGTCCAGTCACTAGTACATCCAAATAATGTCTGGGTTTCCTTGTAAATTAATAAAAACTGGTGCATTTCCATGAAACATTTTGATGTCTATGAATCAGCATTTTCCAATAAAATAGTTTCATCAGAAAATTCCCAGTGCGATGCAGCCCCGATAAGGCCCGGAGCGTTGGCTGCAGTTCAGACGGCAAAGCCTCAGCTGTGGGGCAGCGCGCAGAGCGATCTCTGCGGGCGATGACGATGATGCCTGACCTTTCCTTCAGTGTGACTGTGTGGCCTGGGCATCTGAAATGTTATTTATAGACAGGAGCAGCAAGTGCTGTGGAGACAGTCTCCAGCAGGCCCTTGAGGCAGCAAGCTGCAGCTGGATGTGCAAGAGCTTGTCCAGTGGAAAAGCCACTTTACAGAAAAAAACTCCCTTTCAGAGATAAATCACATCTGCCGAGGTCTTTGTTTGATGCATGTACTCCTATATGGCCCAGGGACACTGCTAGCTGTGTGAAATTACTAATAACAGTGATCTGTGCCTTGATCTCCTTCTGTCATTCCTTTCCCTGGTCTGTTGTCAGAGGAAAGTCCGTTACGGTACAGAAAGCCTGTGGCTTTCCTGGGTGTCTGCAGCTCTCTGTAGATGTGTGGAACTACATCTTAAACTGTAAGAGTTGCTGGGAAAATCTTACTAGTACATGACTGCAAGGCCCAAATCACATGTGTTACTTTGGCTTCACCCAGAGCATGAAACAATGGTCTATAGTGACTCCTTTTCAGAACCACCTACATGGCCTTTCTACGGCTCTTCTAGAGCTTCTGAGCTCCCTAAAGGCAATTGCCTGTTTTGGCTCAATGTGCTGGCCCAGGAACTGCTGGAAGGGTTTTACAGAGCTGAGGACAAAATGGGCAGTGTCACAAAACTCAAGCTCCAGTTTGCTTCAGAAAAAATAATAAACACAAAACAGTTTTTCCTAAACAAAACTTTATTCAAATTTTCTTTCCATTAGCAAGTTAGAGCTGGTTGTCCCAGATCTTCCATTAATTATCTACAGCATATTGGAGAAGTCGTTTTATGCTTCTGACCTTGCTTCTTTTCTGTAAAATGAGGTGATTCCAATGTCCCTGCCACTCCAAGTTTTTGACACTTGCCAATGGATTTCTCCCCTTGTGTACAATACAACACAGAAACAAAATTAAGGTGCAGTTTCTGCTGAAATCCCTTTCAGACACCTGTTCAGAAGCCTCTGTGGACTGGTGGGACAACAGGCACATGTTATTCCAAGTTAATACCTTGTTTTGGCATAAGCTATAACCTGTCTGGAATGCTGCCACTGTGGGTAATGAGCTTGTAACAGACCCTCAAAAGCTAAAGAAGAAGGAAGCCTTCCACAATTTCTTACTTTATCTGAGCAAGCAATCCAAAAGGCTGTAAATGTTCCTCTGAAGAGGAGAACTGCCTTGGAGTATGACTGCATCCTTGCTAGATCTGTCAGTGTCTGGCAAGACCAGCAGAAGAGATGCCTGAAGAAATATCCTCTCTGGTTCAAAGCATGTGCGGGAGTTTCTTTCTCAACAGGACTGTTGTGCTGTTGTGTAGATGTTTCATCCAGAACATTCTGAGAAGCCAAGGACCTAAGATTTGCAGACTATCTTTTTTATTAAGGTGACATCTGAGCCTGAAAGAGAAGGGAGGAGGGAGTCAGAGGCTGCTGTGGGATATTCTCTGGGGCACAGGCAGCGTAACAAAGGTTTGGGGCAGAGTGGTTACAGCTACACCTAGGAAACACCAGATTACAGTCTTAGGCTGAGGAAAATCTGCTAGATCTCTCATCAGAGCATGGAAGTCAAACACCACTACTTTAAAACTGTGCATAATTGAGTCTCAGAAAATGATAGGATGGGATTATATGTCCTTGAAATAAAATTCTGCTTATTAACAAACAGGGAATAAATCCCTTATTCCATTTTTTTAATGTCAGAGATAGTTCAGAGGCAGATTTATATCTGTGGTTTGATGTAATGCTATGACAATATGTGTATTAATGGATTTACTTCAGAGAGACGTTTGTTTGCATATGTGCACTCTGAGTCCCCTTTGGTAAAGAGAAATATTTATTCTGACAGCATATATTGTGTTTCCAAGATGGACTGATTCAGGTTTTCATTCAGCAATGCAGAGTTGTGGCAAATTGTTACTTCAAACGGCACAAATAGATTTTCATGCTTTATTTTGCACTTCTGCTCAGGTAAGACATGTGAAGCAAACCAGTTATAATTCTTTCAACCTGACAAAATTTTTGTTTGATATCCAGAAACTCCCTTGAAATACACTGCCCGTGCAGCAGTGCCTTCTGAGAGCCATATTTTAAACACTCAAGAGTAAAAGGGCAGATGTAAGTTGAAAACTGTATTGTGTTCCTCAGATAGATGCTCCAAGCACTGAGCAAAACCTTGAAAGTGAGCAAGTGTAGACTGAAGAGTACTATCTGCTTCTTTTCCTTACCCACCCTTTCCTATTCATACCATCAAACCTCCTGGCCATTGGAACCCACCAGGTCTCACCTAGAAGAGGTCTTCAACTTTGAAAGAATATATATGTACCCTGTGGAGCAGTTGTGTTGGTTGTAGTAGTGCATGGGTGATGGGGACCTTAGCTACCAGAGGAGGTCCAGGAACTCTGGCTGATACTGGGTCTATTAATTGTAAAGCCTTTGCTCCCCAACAGCCCTTCTCTTGCACACCTTGAGAAACACAGCACAGAACAGACCCTCACAGTCTTTCCCTCTCCTGTTGCACCTGAAAGGGAGACTCTGCTCTTATGTGTCCCCATGGTTCCCTTGGAAGATGCTGCTGGTCACTGCAAATGTACAGGTTGGTTGAGATCAACCTCAGGGTGATCAGCAGATTCAAACCCTGCAGTGTGCATAGGCAAGTGGAGAGACCAGGGACAGGCAGCTGCCTGCAACTGAGGACTTGGAAGAAGCCTTTGGTCAGAGCTGGAACAGGAGCCAGAATAAATGTGGGGTGGCTGGTACAGGCACCAGGAGGTGTCTGCACAGTCATCGTGCGCTTCTGCCATTGTATTTCTCTGTGTGGAGAAAGCAGCTTCTCCAGTCTATCCTCAATGACAATGATGCAGCAGAACTGCAAAGTGGTCCTACAACTTATACCATAATAGTTCATGTAATGATTAATAACACTTAGCAGTTGTGAAAGAAAGGATTGGTTACAGCTAAGCTGACATGGCCAATGTATATTATTAACTCCCTATGTGCATCCTCCCTTGACTGAGAGCCAAAAACTCCTGTATCCAATGACACATAGAGGAAAACTGGGAAATATTTTTTTACTGATACTGTAATAGGCAGCTTCAACTGACTGTCATCCGTTTTAGAGAGCTGTGCTATGGCTCTTCAGGTTTTTTATTACCCCTGGTATTTCTGCTGCTCTTTCTCACTGTCCTCCTTCTTCCCAGCAATTGTTCTTTGAGAAGAGGAAATAATTTCCTCACGTTCAAGTTCATAAGCTCCCTAATTTCAGAAATGTTGCCCATCTACTGTGTTCTCTCTACACCCCACTGGAGTCAGTGATGGACCCTAGCTATCTGATTTTAGCAAAACAAAACAAGTAGTCCCAATGATCTTCTGACCATATATAGGCTTAAATAGCCTTTTGGAAGATATTGCTGATATCTCTGATCACCACACAGCAATTAGAAACCACAATGAAACAACTGTCTTGCTAGTAATTTGTCAGGCAGTCTCAAACAGCTTCTTCTAGGGGTGTCAGCTTCAAGACCACCTCCTGTTCAGGGAGTGCAGTGAATTAATTTGTAAGGAAGATCTGGCAGGGAGGATCTCAGTGCAGTAATTGCATGAACCTGAGCAGTTGCCTGTCAGAAATGCAATGCCCCAAAGGAAAGCAGAAAGGAGATAGTTAGCGTTGATGTGGTTCTCATTGAAGTTGCTTTCTGAGAGTCCTTTGATGGAATAGTCTTTGCTTTTCACTTGCCTCACAAGAACTATTTGCCTCTTGAGTAACAAGCAAACAGCACTACTACAGGCAGTTTCCCACTTTGCAATAGTAGTAACAGGCTGCAGCTACCTGAGTGACAGTGCTGCTGTACTGCTGTGTGCATGCTGGCTGTGGGGAACTCACTTCCAGCATCCTGCTGCCTTTATTTATAGGAAAGCTGTGTTGCTAGCAGCCTTTAGGTCCAAAGCACAGCCCCAGGGAGCATTGAGCAGACCTGGCATATTCCAGCAGTGACTCAGCAACATCATCGTTTGGATCCACGAGTCCCCTTCTGTTGGATTTGTCAGGGTCTTGCTGAGACACATGATTTTGTTTGCCACGGGTGTACTGGAAAGAAGCAGAAAGGGAAATTCCAGGCTCCAAGAAGCTGGGTTTGAAGGTCCATGTCATTTTGTAGTGGCTTCTGTAAAGCACAGAGCAAAGTGGGCGGCTGCTGGCGTGGAACGGGCCTGCAGGAGAGACTGGAGGTCAGGCGTGATGGGAGCAGTGCAGGCAATAAAACAAAGGCTGAACTGCAGACCTGGCTTTTCCTTGTAAATTCACTTGTTACTAAGAATAACCTGCCTGGACAATGTCCTACAGCACGCTCCAACCTAAAGGGCATTTTGGTCTGACAAATGAAAACTAATAGAGTGAAGTTATTACCGTATGAACACGCGGATTGAAAACATGTGTGGAGTGATTAAAAGCGAAGGCTTGATGACAGGTCCGTGCTGGAGATGGTGCATCTTGGGGAGAAGACTTGCTGTTTGGGAAATGCCATATTTTACCATTGAGTTCATTAGTATTTGCCATAAGGAAAACAACAAAGGTTGTCTCCAGCAGAAAAGCTCCAGCTCAGATCCTATCACTGCATGCAAGATGTTTGCTTTGGAAACACCTCGCCGGACTTTCTGTCAGCCTGTTGCTCCGCGTATGCCGTCTCACGGACAGTTTAGGATTTCACCCTGCCTGTGTTTGGACAGTTTCCCAGGAGTGTGCTCAGTGTCAGGAATTCAAGCTGGGAAAAGTGTGCATTCTGGGAGCTTAGCCACTGAACAGTGCCCACGTGCTGGGCAGCTCAGGGTGCACCGTGGGCTGGCGCAGACACATTTCAAGCCATGGAGTGGGAAGTGAACAGAAGCAGCGAGTACGATGGAATCTGTGCTGATGGACACAGCACAGAGAGTTGTGTGGAGGTTTTGCTTCAATACATGTTTATTATAAATCACTTTCTGCTTATCTGTTTACAATGCTCTGTCTTTCCTTAATGCTTTTGAGGTAGTAACAGACCCTTCAATTTAATATGATAATAATAATTTTATGTGGAAAAAATAATTACAGATCCTTGTTATTCATATTTTTGGATGAGATGTTAACCAGAGCTGTGGGTCTAAACACCTCACCCCAAACACTGAGCTCACAGCACGGAAGCTTTGCTAATTTTTGTGACAATAACCAGCGTGCCTGTGACTTGGTGTGATGTACCTGCATCAGATTAACATCTGTCAGTCCTGAGCACTCACAGTCCTTGTCATTCTGACATCAAGATATTGCATCATGAACTGGTACTTAAAACCCATCCAGGCAGCAAACTGTGGCTGTGGGCAGGGACCTCACAGCAGAAGGGCCATCAATGCAATGTCACTGCATCTCCAGTCCAGCAATAGCTCAAATCTGTGGAAGCACTCATACCAGTCAGCTTTCAGAAAGTTTTACTGAGATGAAGCCATCTGCAGGAAAGCTCTCAGCCAGTGTAAATTCTTGCTCCATCACAGATTTTGCCAGATGCTACATTGCTGCCATAATTCTGCCCCTGCTGCATTGCAGACTGTTTCAGATAGGTGTATTTTCATCATACTTACATCAAAAGAAATTGTAAATGCTGGCTAAGAAGGGCTCATTCAGCCCAATTTCATCTTCTGCAATGTATTAATTGTAATGGACAGGTATATCCTGTCTCTCTAGTCTGTTAAGCGTTACCCTGGTTCACTCAGAAATGTTTCTTTTTAGTGAAATTTAATCATTCAAAGTTTAATAATTCCAAAGGCTGGTGAATGATGATGGGGAGAATTGATTTTCAGGCTCAAAGGAAATCATGTAACCTACCTATCTGGATTGTATTGTTACACAGATTTAGGGTATTCAGGGAATTTAATTCAGGGAATTAAAAGAAATTTTTTTTAATCTACACCATTTTCCTGACCTCTCCTAAGTGTCGCTTAAATGGTGTCTCCTGTCACCTAAGTGGTTGTGCTGGCAAAAGGAAAAAGCAGACACAAATACTGAAAATTACTACTGGCAATATCTGTGGTGGAAGAATAAGGACAAACTCTGTTTCACTTATTTCTGGCAATGTCCTCTTACAGTGTTTGAACATCCAGAGGATTGAGAAACCTTTCTGCTTCTTCTGGTCACTGTTTGATCTCACAGTCTGTTTCTGTAAAATAGCTTATTAGTTCAATTCTTTAATGAACTCACTGTGGTTTCCTTTATCCTTCCTTGAGAGCATGCAGAGCATAGCACAGTGTAGATATTTTGGATGGCTTTTGATGACTATCAGATTTTTCACAGTCCTGTGATTTCAAGAGTGTTTCTAGGTGGGGGCTGGGCAGGCACAGGTGTTCTGCAGACAGGAAGGAGGATACACCACAGTGATCAGAGCTGCAGGAGGAGGAGGTGAACGACTCTGTGCCATGGAACAGGGACAGGTCCTGCAGCACCCCTTGCAGGGTGACTCTTTCTGTTGGCAGGAGGCTTCAGTACGCCAGGACGTTTCATTCAGCACGTTGCAAATGTGCATTCCTGTTTGGAATTGCCCATGACGTGTAGGAATGTAGCAGTAGAAATACAGAAAGCTGAGGCATTTCTCAGGCTTTCCAGTCTGATAAGGGTGGTGCGTGCTACATACAGCATAGCAAAATAAAATGGGAAGCAGTTTGCTGGGGTTCATGCACCTCCTCTGCTCTTTCTCCTGAGACCCAGATAAAAACTGCATGTAGATGGAATCTGGAGGCTCTGGGACTCCAGGGAGTGATTCGAAGGGAGGTCAGAGAGAGTGAAGGGAAAATAACAGTGAGGTCTCTACTGCCAGAGTCCCCTGCCCTTTGGTAACAGGCACAGGGCAGGGGCTGGCTGCAGAGAGGAGGACTCTCCCAGAGGAGGCAGGCATGATGCTGGAGGCACAACCACTGGATCTGTCCCCAGCAAACACCTACACCTGGTCTCAGAGCAGCCAGCAGCTCCAGGGGGCAGATAGTCAGTGCAGGCAGAGAAGAAGAGAGCCTCTGCCAGGCAGGCAGACCTGCATGTTGTGAGGGGGAGGGATGCTGCTTACCCAGGCAGGGGACATTCCCTGCAAGGCAGTGTCTGGAGAGGACCTCAAGTCCCTCTTTACTTCATGTGACTATGTGCAAGAGAGCAGCATGACACCTGAGCTGAGGGATATGCCAAGATGTTTTCTCTGCTGCACTTGCAGAGCCTTCATGGACCAGTACCAGGTTGTCTCTCCAGTGTAGCAACAGCATTCACTCTTCTGCACTCATCCTGTCCTCCCATAGCAGAAACACTCTGATAAGCTGTTTAGAAGCAGCAGCATGCCTACTGCAGCATCATGTCACATCCCTCCTTGTCTGGGCCTGCAGGAAGGCTGACAGATCCCACAGGCAAGTGCAACCTGTCACGAGCCAGGCTCCTTCCCTGCACTCAGGCAGATCTGGTGCTCAGGAAGGGCAGAGCTACCTGCAGCAGCTGCCTTCACACACACACGTCCATGGCTTAAACATGTAGAGCTCCCTTTCTGCCCATCTGTGTTGGAGTACATAAAACTGGATTTTGTCTCATGGTATTAATAATCCCTTGGATGTCTTTGTTTAAAGTATTGCAGTGGGAAGTGCTATTTTAAGTCTCCATTGAGTCAGGCGGAATGTGAAACCTCCTCCCACTGGACACTTCACACTTGGTGCTTATCTGCATGCACACTGGTATTTTGTCTAATACAATGTGGAGATTAACTCTCCTTGAAATTTCACTTTCACAATTTACATTTCACATGTTTGCAGCAGCCACAACAGTCCACATGAGATCATGTCCATATGTTCCTGGTGCATTGTATACATGGCGGCGTAGCTGTTCACTGGTGGGGCTGTGCTCCAGGAGACGCACAGGGTCAGGTCCTGTGAGGTGCTTGTTGGGCAGACCCTAGAGCTGGCAAGTTGGTCCTGGAGTACATGGAGAAAGTTCAGCTTGCTAATAATTCATCAAGTAGCTACAAACTGTGTTTTGCTCTTTAGCTTGAGATAACACTCAGCTGACTCGCTGCGTATTCAGAAAGTATTTCTGGTTTTGAAGTGCCTCTGAGTTAAACTCCCTCCTCCTCTTGGCTAAATCACTGTGGCAGAGGTCCTGGTGGAAGCACTCCTGGACTGAACAGGATCTGCTGTGTGGCAGCCAGCACATCAGATTTGGACACTTGTCCCAGACCAGCACAAGAAGTTCTTTATGTTTTTAAACCTGTGCTGTTTCATTGTCATTGTGGACTGAAACTCATTTCTGAAACCCAGAAGGGGAATCCCTTTGGCTATGAAAATGTGTAACAGCCATTGCTGAAAAGGAAATATTTTTATTAAGTTTACAACTGTCCAAAGAATGGCCCAGTTTGTGTTGAGTAAATCTTCATGAGATGTAACACAAGGGAAGGAGAGGTGAACTGTCAGAGTATTTGTAATTGTAAACTATTGTAACTGTAAAATTGCATAATATGAATATATATATATATATATATACTTATTAATAAGAAGGAAGGCAGGAAATGAACATGCTGCACAAAAGACTCAGAAATTCATGATTACAGAAATATTCCAAATGCTTTAATTCCTTGTTGTGCCTTTGCAGGAAGTGTAGCAATAATGTGTCACGGACAGTTCAGGCTTTTCACATTTGCAGCTGTGGCCAAGACTGATGATGACATGGGAAGTTTCAGCTCTAGTGAATCTTGGGGGGGAAGCTTTTCTCAGCCCAACTCTCTTGACTGGTGTCCCACCCTGTTTTCTCACCTCCTGGGGTAGAACTAAGTGACTACCAGGGGCAAGCAGGTTCCTCTTCCTTTCTGTTTGTCTGTCCTCTGTCCTCTGACTCTCATCTTGTAGGAGTCTATGGAGAAGAATTGTCTCCAATTCCCACTCCTACACACAGTAATTGGAACCAACTTTTTTTCTGTTTTTGAAATACCAGGCCTCCTGAAGGAATAGTCATGTGAAAGATTTCTCCAACCCTGGAGAAGGAGAATGAAACTCTGGGAAGGTGAAGAACCTCTTTGGGCAGATCTGATCTCTCTGGTCTGAGATGGTGAGATCTAGGCTTGTTTCATGTGTGGTCCCAGGTCCCCAGTCCTTTGCTTTGGATTCAAAAGGATGGAATCACCATATCTGGGTGATCTCTTTTGAAAAAGACCATGGCAGGTGATTGTCCCATTAGTTACAGCCCTCCAAAAGGTTTGGAGAAAAGGACTTTGGTCCAGGCAAGCCCAGGTACTCTGTTTTAGACTTCACTAAAGTCTCAAAATCTCACTAAGGCCTCAAAAACACATATTTTTTTTTAACTTATACAAACTACATTCATCTGCTGGCCGGGTGCTTCCACAAATGCTGTCTCTCCCAGCAGGTTTGGTTGAGGAGAAGCAGAAAGCTTGCTCAAGGAAGAAATAGGGGGTCCCACCAACAGCCTGTGACACTGAGTTTGGGAGCAGGGCCTGGAAGACATCCTTGTTCTGCTGAGGACAGGGTCCCCAGTCCTTTCTCCAGGGTCCAAGTGGGTGTGCAGGAGCCAGTCCTCCATTGCAGGAGTGCAGTGCTCCTGGGGGCGAGGGGTTGGAAACCCAGCCAGTCCCCAGTGCGGGGGATGTCCTGCCACAGGGACCCCAGCAGCAGCTACGACTCTGCAAAGTGAGGGGCAGCCTGGCCAGAGCTCCCCTCCACAAAGAACAAGGGGAGTTTGGGAGAGGCTCAGCACGGGCTTCCAAGGCTCAGCAGTGAATGTTACTGCTGGGTATCAACAGAACTTGTTACTGCTTTACCCTTTTCAACCTTGCTTATAAATATCATGGTCTCTGTTTTACCCGTAACTCTGAAAGAATAAAGTTGATTTATTTTTGTTCTTTCAACTGTGGCTAATAATAAAGTGTGAACTCCATGCAAAGCTGATCTCTGTACCAAGGGCTCTGTTGTTATGAGATCAGTGAATCCAAATAGAGGGGAGATGAGACTATGTCGAAGGTGTTGTTGAGGCATTTTTTACACCCCTTGTGCATGGGGACAGGAACCACTTTGTTTAGAGACTCTGGGCTCCTTTGTCAGGTAACAACTGGTACATCTCCTTTTCTTTTCTCTCTTTTTTCCTTTTATTTTTCTCCCTTTTCTTTTTTCCTTCCCTCCTCTTTTTTTTTTTTTTTAAGTGGCACAAGGAGCTTGGAATGATTTACAAGTCAGAAACAACAACATGCCAGCTACACTTTTGAAGCACATTTTTTTCCACTAAATCATTTTCAAGTATTTTTCTGTAGAAGCTGGAGCCCTGCTGAGGCACACTGGCTCAGGACCGCATTTCTCCCGTTTATGGTACCCCACACACGGGCAGTAAATGCCTCCAGTCATTGGCCCTGTAGTTCCCTTGCCATCACAGGGCTGCCTTTGGAGACATCCACCCCCTGCTTCAGGCCTGGCAGGGATTCCTAAATCAGGATCTGCCCCTCAACCATCACATACACACTGCAAACAAGTGCTTTCAGTTCTTGCTTGGAAGATCCTTAACTCGGACTCTGTGGGAAAATTCAGCAAGATAGAAGGACTGTGTTAAAATAGGTAAAAAACAACCAAATCCTCCTAGGCATGACATGGAAGAAAAATTAATATTTAAAATGCATGTATGATGTAATGGGACTTAAAATAGTCTGTATCCTGGAAAAAAGATATTAACTGCTTAAGGCAAACTAATGAAAAGGTCACTTGGACAATACTTGCAGAGCACCCCCTGCACTGCATCATGGACTTATCGGTTCTGTTTGACAGGGACTCACACATGATCCCAAGCACTTATCTCTGTTTTATTCTTTATGAAAAATTGATTGATTCCTTTTGCCCAAGAATTTAGGTTAAATAAGAAATAAAACATTGTTTATGGACAACTTTCTCTTTCCATAATCATGAGGGGTGAGTTTTATAAGAACAGGGCATCAAATCTTAATACTGCAAAGTGCCTGCATATTTGACATGGCAAAGTGAACCCTTCTGTTATTATCTGAGCTGGATCAGTTCCTAAAGTTAAACAGAAACAGCAGCGAACATTTTCCATTCTTTCTGCCTTCAACCAGCTTCCTGCACCCTCTGGCACAGACTGCAACCTGATGAGGTAGGACCAGTCCTCCCAGACTGAAATGGGTGAAGTGGACATCTCCATCCCTCCCCCTGCCCATTGATCCCCTTGGGCAGCAATCCACTTCCCATCACCTTCAGTTGCCTCTCGGTTAAGGAGCATTAGAGCCAAGCCCTAAGTGGGATCATTCACCTGTCTAAAATTTCAACAACTGCCAATTAGAGTATTTTTTCCTAGTTTATCAGACACAATTGTTGTATAATAGCATACAAGAAAGACTTAGAGCTCTCATGATAGTCCCTAAGGCACATTGCTGGAGGTGGGAACCACAGTCTAGGAAGGTGTCTTCTCATGCTTACTCTGTTCTCATCTCCTTTCACAGGCATCTGACTGATCTCTGCCAGAGACTGGATTGTTGGCTAGATAGGCTGTATTCACCCAGAATGGCTGTCTTTATGTTCTCCTTCAGTTGGAACCAAAGGCTCTGCCATCTGCCAAAACATGTAGGGTTCAGAGACAATTTGTGGACTGAATGCCTCTTACCTCTAGGAAGGTCATGGAAACAGAAACCCAACCTTAACAGGTCTTGATCTATTGCTGCTGTCATAGACTCATAGAATCACTTGGATTGGAAGAGACCTTTAAGATCATTGGGTCCAACCACAGCCTAACCCTGCCTACTCCACCTCTAGATCATGTCCTTCAGCACCTCATCTATTGGCTTGTTAAATCCCTCCAGGGATGGTGACTCCACCACTGCCCTGGGCAGCCTGTTCCAATGCCTGACAACCCTTTCAGTAAAGAAATTTTTCCTGATGTCCAACCTAAATCTCCCCTGATGCAGTTTATAACCATTTCCTCTTGTCCTATTGCTTGCTACCCAAGAGAAGAGACCAACCCCCACCTCTCTTCACCCTCCTTGAAGGTATTTGTAGAGAGCAATAAGGTCTCCCCTTGGCCTCCTATTCTTAAGACTAAAAAGCCTGAGCTCCCTCCTTGTCTCTGCAGAGCCAAAAATAGGCTACAAGGAGAGCTTTGCTACCTTCCTTCCCCTGCCTGGGCTCATAACTGATGGGCTGAGCCATAGCCCTGCTGAAAAGGACCGGGGACTTGTGGTGGATACCAGGTTGAATATGATTTAGTAGCACACACTTGTTGTGAACAAGGCAAAGCACTTGCAGGAAGAGCTTGACCAGAAAATTGAGGGCATTTACTGCTTCTCTGCTCTTTAGTGAGGAGAACATACAAGGAACAGCGTGGTTCATGCTGGGTCCTCTAGCTGGTGGTGGATGGGAGAGACTGAGGACAGTGAAGAAGTAAGCTTGAGCAGATATCATGTGAAGCAAGGTGGAAGGAGCTGGGCTTGTTTCATCTGGCAAAAAGGACATTCAGAGAGAATCTAACACCAGACTGGAAATATTTAAGGGGCAACTACAAAGGAAACTGCATCAAACTCTTCTCAGTAATAGGAGACAGCTCAACAAGAACCAAAAGCCACTCCTGGTAGGAAGTTCAGGTTGGACTTCAGGAAAAAAACTCCAGAAAAAGTATAATGCAACACTAGAACAGATCACTTTATCCCTGGAAGTCCTAAAGACTCAAGTAGACAAGCCATGGCTGACCTGACCTGGTTTTGCTGATAATGACTCAGTGAGGAAGAGCATTGGTGACAGGCTCTGAAGGTCCCTTCCTGCCAACTGACCTGAGGTCCTGTGGCTCTTCTCTCAGCTATATTTGAGGGTGCTTTTACAACAGCCCTAAGGGAAAGTTGTCATATGAGGGATGCTCCTTTGCAAAAATGTACCTGCTTTTCTTTATTGGAGTTATATTCTCACAAGGTTTCCTTGAGGATTTCTTTGCTTTTCAGTGATGTCACATGCCTGCAGGGTGCATACACGTCTTGACCTCCTTTGGTGCAGAGGAGATGGATTCTGTTTGACTTATTTCAAAATAGGATGCACATATTGCTGTGAGTGCTGGGAATACAGCCTCTGAAAAGGATGTTGCACAGTCACTCTTCCTAAAGATAGTTTTATTTTCTCAAATAAACTGCAATAAATCCTTCAGAAATTTTGCAATATAACTCAAATGCTCTGTGGTGCTTTGATCAGTGCCAGGCAGAAAGAGTTAGATCTCACAATCCCAGAAGTTGCAGCTTATAAACTCAGGCAGCCTTTTCAAAGATTTATGCTTTAA
This sequence comes from Heliornis fulica, assembly GCA_013399135.1. Lineage (NCBI taxonomy): Eukaryota > Metazoa > Chordata > Aves > Gruiformes > Heliornithidae > Heliornis > Heliornis fulica. Next base: position 237,103 of record VXBZ01001635.1, on the reverse strand, counting down.
GCTGGGAAGTATCAGGAATGAAGCTGCTGCTTCAGAGGCTTCCATAGGAGCAACACCAAGACGCATCCAAAGCTTGATCCTGTTCAGATATGGGCTTGAACCCATCTTTGAAGTTAAAATTGCTGATAAAACTTGTTCTGAAGTGTGTTGGGAACTGAACTAGGCCTATGTCTCCTCCCTTAGCTAGACACTTTTGTGTCACCAGATATGGGGGAGTCCACACAGCTGCAGAGACCCTCCCCTCCCTGTAATGGGTCTGTGCATAGCATGGAGCTACCAGTGAAAGCCCACGTCTGGAAGTGGGGCTTTTCACCCATTTACTCTGGCATCACTGTGATCTGCATGGGAAGTGGCTACAGCAGGAGACCTCCCAGGCTGTCCATGAACTAGGCAGAGTGGGAGGAAATGCTGGAGGTGTTGGGAAAATATGGGGCAGAGTGAGCCTGAGGGACCTGGGTGTGGAGTCCCGGTGGGATATGTCACGGGTGGGTTTGGCATTTTTACCACATGTGAATAAGCTAAAGAGATGTGATGTGCCATGCCCACCATGAGCACTGTGGGAGAGAATTAATACAGCTAGAAGGTGGTCCTGCCTGCTGTTGTGCAGTCTCAATAGGGCAGGACTCTGAAGTGGTAAATTGGACAGAAGAACACACTCCAGTCTGCACTGAGATCTTTTTTCTTTTTTTTTTTCTTTTGTTTTGGTGGGCTTCCCAAGGTTCTGCTGGGTGAGAACAACACTGGAGCAGGAAGAGTTTTTCAGGTTTCACCTGCTACCATAGCTTCTGCCTCCATCATCTTTGGACATCCCATATTGGCCTGTGGTTTTCCTCTTCACACAGGGCTGAGGCAAACTGCTCAGAGCAGCATGGAGGAGCTGAGCCACTACTTGCAATAACTGTCTTATTGCTGCCCAGAGGATTTCATGCTGCAATGTCATTTCTGCAGCACCTTTCACCAATGATAAATTCCTCCAGAAACAGAGTGAAAATGACCCAGAAACACTGTTAGACATAAACCCCTCAATTATACGAAGTCCTGCAAACATCAGATAAGTCTGTAACAGAAAAAAGGTCACAGCAGCACCAGCTATGTCATGAATAGCAGCAACAAGTAGCAGCCAGTGCCTGATTCAGTCTAAGGCTAGAAAGATGAAAAGATAGAAATGTTGTTGGCTTTAATCCTTTTGTGGTGTGTTCCAGGCAGCTGTCAACTGCTAAATATTCGAACAACCAGGGCCTCCCAAAGGGAAATAACATCTTTGGAATGGCCAGGCTCAAGAAAACACCAAATCTTAGATGATGCATTGATGGGGAAAAATAAATTCAGAAGAGAATTTGGTGCCTTGCCGAGCAATGTCCTGCAGATAAGCTTGTACCAGTTCTTCAGTCACGCACTAATGATCTTTGGTTCATTACATGTTATAAATCACTCTGATGGATACAGAAAAGGGTAATAAATGAATAAATAAATAGCAAACACTCTGTGGATAGTGCTGGTCATAGAAAGATGAATTAATCATAAACACTGTTTGCAAAGGCTATGACACGAATGAGCATTCCTTTGATATCAGCCGTGCTCTTCTTCCCACCAACTTGTTCTCAAATAAACATCCCAGTAAATATTTGTCTCCTTGCTCTGGACTTGCAAATAAAACAAGAAAGGCCACATCCCTTCCTGGTCTGCAGGCAGATGCTGGATTTCAGGTTGAGATTCACCTCAACTCACCTCAGTCAGCTTCTGCAGCACCATCTGTCTAGACTGTCTCTGGGCTCCCACTGGAGCTAACCGCTTGACTTTCTGCCCTCCGCTTCTGGCAACTTCTTTTCTTGTTGCTTCTCTGTCTGATGTCACATCCTGGTGCTCTCTCCCTGGAAAGTGCCCCATGAAGTTCTGATGCCTGTACCAGGGTCTCTTCTGATGAAGTGCTTTCTGCCTGCACACACCCAGCTCATGGCAACGTGCTCCACCTGCGACCTGAGCCTTCGTTCTGCCGTGTGACGGCCTGCACAGCTGTGATGTCGCAGCTGACGTCATGGAAGCAGCAGCTCAGAGCTGCATCCATCCCCTGCTCCTCTGGGGATGATGCTTCCAGGTACAAAGTGTGCCATTGGCGGGGCAGAGGGTTTGCTTTGCTTTGTGACAGCACTGGTGTTGGGCAGGGCATGGGCTGAACCACGGCAGGGCCCTGCCGTGGTTCAGCCCATGCCCTGCCCAACACCAGTGNCCGTGGTTCAGCCCATGCCCTGCCCAACACCAGTGCCGTCACGCAGGGCTGACCAAGGTAGAAATGAGCCCCTTGGGGTGCAGGGATCACTCCCTTGGACTCAGGACAAGCCCTTCTAACAGATTCAGGGCAATCCTCCAAAGCTGCATTTCCTCTTTCTTGTGCCTTATGATTGCAAACTCTTATTTCATTCTCTGCCTGCTCTTCTTCCCAGGTGAAGCTGATTCATGATTTTTAACATTACACGTAACTCCTCTTTATCTCTAAGCCCCAACTGTTCCTCCTGTGCAGACTTATTACATGCACTCTCTCTCCTGGTGGATTGTCTGAGCACAAACCACCTTGCTGCTCCCTTTCTGTGTTTCAATATGCATTAGCCAGATGCTCTAAGGAGGTATTTCTGATGCGTGGCACTGCAGCTGCTACCTCATTGCTCAGGCTGCTCAGAGGCCACCACTGGGCAGCAGCCTGCCTGATGAGCACCCATATCAAAAGATCCTGCTTCCAGCAGCACTGTGTGTGACCTTGGCTACTCTATCTGCATTTGCCCTGTTCAAGCTCAGGAATCCATTGGCAACTCCAGCCCACAAGACATCGGGTTCGAGCACTACACCTCAGCCTCAGCCTCAAGTTGTGGCTCCCAGTGTTAGCTTCATCTTTATCCAATTTGAAGCCTAAATTCTCACATGTCAAGGAAAAACGCTATCTTCAGGTTGTTCAAGCTCCTGGTCTGCTATTTTCTCCAAGGCAATAGTGTTCAGGCAGTGGGAATGCTGCTGCAGGTAAACGGTACTTAAAGGGTTTTGGATCCTATACTTGGCCTGGACTGTAAAAGCCTGCATGAGCAATGCCTTTTAGCAGAAAACCTCTGATGATCTACCAGATAAATAGATCTGGTTACCTCCCTATGGACAGCATTCCCTCTGCTTATCCTCCATGTTAGTACTGCCTTGAGATCACAGATGGAGGGTAGCTAATGACAGACATTATTGAGTAATCTGTAGATTTCAGCAAGTTCTTAGCTTCCCCTGCTGCTCATTTTCCCTAGATTGGAAATTAAATGGGTGACAAAAGAACTGGAAGATGTTTTTAAGTGTGGTTCTGGCCTGCACAAATTATATTGTTGCATATTGTTTCTTAATAGGCCCCTCAATTAGTTCTGCTGAGTGCCTCCAGTCTTGATTTTACCTCAGCCAAAGAAGCCTGTCAACTGCTCTGTCCCAGCATAGGGCATGAGGAAAACTGGTACGGAGAAAGCACAAAAATTAACACAGTTGCAGAAGGAGAGGATGGAGAAGCAGATACCATACTCAGTGGTCTCAGCTGACAAACTGTCTTCTCTAGTTGGCACCACAGCACTCCAGGCTGTAAGAAACATGCTGGGCTCCTTCCAGATGAGATGCCACCATCAGTAACAGACGTGCAGGACTTTGTGATGCTTGGTTTAAATCCCAGCCTCAGAGACGCCTGTACAATCCCTTTGCTTTTGCTGTGACTTATGAGATGCCTGGGCAGGAGTCCTTGGTGTGACAGCAGTACATTCATGGGTAGATGTGGAAGAAGCTGGTATCTGCTAGGTGATGAGGTTCTGTTTGGTGAATGCAGAAAAGCCTCTAGACTGCAGGCACAGTTCTGAAACTTTCACGTTCAGACCTGGAGCATATTTGGGTGATGTGAATGCAGTCACTTTTACAGAGGACAACATTGTTCCCTCCAAAACTACTGCAAGTGGTTTCCCTTGTCTGTCCACCTTTACTCTGCCCACACAGAGAAGTGTTCATACAAATCTGTGTGCTGTGGACTTGTATTTTCAGGTCCAGGAGGCCTGGCTGTCTTTCCTCAGCTCAGCTCCTCTTCATGACCCACAGTGGTTCAAGAGTTCAAGCCACCTCTTCATGCATCTCAGCATGTGTCTCTTGACTCTGTTGTTCTCTGCATGTACACCCATGAACTAAAAATAAAGCCATCTCTTCATTCATTATCACCTTTCTACCTGCAGAAAGCAAGGTAGGAGCATAGATAGACATCTGTGAGACAGAACTAGCTTTAATGAGACTAATATTGAATAATACACTAATGGCTTCACACAGTGATGGAAAGCATTTCAGGTGTTGGAAAATTATATGGCTTCAGCCAAAACTGGAAGGAAACCAGCTATACTTAGGTCAGTCTGACAAGTGAATTTTTGAACTGCCAGTGCAAAGCTTTGCATTCAAAGGAATTACGTGTGCTGAGTCCAAACAAGATGTCAGTGTAAAATTCAGAAGTAACCAAAAATGGGCTTATTTTAGTGCTACCAAGGGTAGAACCTTACCCTCCAACAGGTCTCAGGTGATGGTGCCATAAAGACAGAAAAGACAGAAACAAAAGAAGAAAAATGGAGAGCCAGACAGCATCCTACCTGAGGACAAGGTACATGACTGCCATGACATAGTATTTAGACACAAACCTGAGGGACAGAAGAGAAAGACCAGAACATCATTAGGTTCCAACTTAATTTTTTGTTGTCATCATTCAAATGCTTTTACAAAATAACATCATTCAGTGTTTACAAAATAACATATTAAAGGTGGAGGAGAACCTGGATGCAGAAGCCATGTGGATTCAGAGCATGTTATACAATTCTGTGACAAAGCTTCAGAGGATAAATTTAAGACTTTGAGGCATTATCCAATTCTACTTTTCAAGTGAAAAGTAGGCACTTGAACTATTTGTCTGATCTTCCTCTAGAAGTTTTATGTTCTCTGCAAAGCATCCAGTACAGCCTGTGTGTGGCTGTACTCACAGACTGCACTTTCTGCTATGGGCAGGTTCAATGGGCTGATCTTCCAAGGAGCTCTCTCTAGGGCATGCATGTCATGTAATGGTGCATCTGTAATTTCGGGGTGAGGGACAAATATGTCAGGAGATTTGGGGGTTTATGCTAGCAGAGCTCAGGGGAGCACTGGGTGTATGGATATAGGTGCATGGCCATGCACAAGATGACTCTGGGTAGGATTTGTCTGCCATACTTGTGGCACTCAGTGGCCTTGCTGTATCTTCAACCCCAGGAGAGGCAGGACACCCGCCTGTGGCACCTGTTAGTACATGTATGTTGGTAGAAGTTTGACTATCCCTGGAATGCTTTTCTGCTGGCAGATTGCTGTTCTAGTGTCTTGGCAAGTGAGGAGGAACAGTTCTTGTCTTCAAAACTCCATGACTTTTCCCCCTAATAGTCCTTCACCTAGTAAGTTTCTCTTAGGAATCTCCTGCTTGCAAAGAGCTGCAGGATCTCTGACTGACCCCAGCATCGCAGTGTTGGAGACCCCTGTTCAGAATAGAGTCAGCAGTGGGTCTCTAAGGTGCTCCATTCAAAACCAAGGTGCAGCAAAGAGAGGATATGTTTTGCTTCTTGGCTTTGCATTCATCTCAGGTGTTAGTGACTAGTTCAGCCTCCACCACTCCACCCAGATACCCTCGTATCTTCTGCCAGGTAGATGTAGACTCCTTGCCCTGTCATCTATAGCTGTATGTTGAAGTCTGATCAAGGCCCAGGAGAACATATGTGCTGGACAGACATGTTCCTCCTCAGACTCTTGCCAGTCTCACTCCATGGCCAGAGCTCAGCAGAGCATGAAGGTAAATGTCATGCCGGCAGGTGTGAATCCAATCCAAATCAGCAGCTAAGGAGGGCATCCATCCTGCCATGCAAGAGGTGGCTCCACAGAGTACAGGAGGTCCTGCCAAAAGCTTTTTTTGGCTGTTCAGTCAAAACTTCCCTTTGCCTAATTTTCCATTGCTCCTGGGCACAGTATGTGCCTTCTCTGAGCACTCCAAATAACCCTTGCTCACTACCATTGAATTATTCATTTAACTGATATTGGAAGCTCCTTCAGCCCCAGCCAGGGAGAGAGGCTTTCCCTCCTTGCCAGGGGACTATGTAATACAACAGTTTCCTGCCAGTAGTGCTCTGCAGGGGCCAGGAGAGAAGCAAGAGGGACATAATGTGCTTTCCACGAGGGAAGCCCATCCTATCAAGGTCTGCTGAGGCCTGCTCTGCTGCTGGCATGGCTGCCTCTCCCAAGTTGTACAGGACTTGATAAAGTCAGACAGCTGGATAAAAGAGCATAAATACCCTAAACTTAAACATGCTATTGAGAAGCTGAAGGCAGGACATAAATAACTGCACTCTCGCTTTCAAGTTTATCATACAATTGCAACAGGACCATATTTGGAATAAATATTCCAATATTTGAATGAGACATGTGATTGGAGTTTATCTGTTGTTATGTTTTGAATAAATATTCAGAAAAGGCATTATTTCGGATATCCCCCTCTTCTCACTTCTCCAAAATTGCAGTGGAACTAGGTGGTATGGGCAATGCTTGAGCTATCTTTCATGTTTTCAAAAGCCCTAAGTCTTTCCCTGGAACTGAGCACAGCACCATTCATTTCTGAACCACGTGTGAGGCAGGATCTGTGCAGGGCTGCAGTGAGCCTGCCCCAGGCAGTGACTGGTCCTGCCCCACACACCACACACCATCCACGAGGGGTGGCCACTCTGCTGAGCCACAGCTCCTCCTCTCTGAAGGCCTTGTTGGATAGGGGACAGTGCGGCTTTCTTGTGACAATGACAAAGGACCAGAGCAAGGCCATGGCAGCTGCTCCCTACAAAAGAGGAGAGCACCCTGAATCTCTCTGTTCTCCATGGACAGGCTCCCACCCCTCTTTGTCTGTGGTTACAGGGTCAATCCCAGGGCCATCACCTCTTGAGGACAAAAGGAAACTGGTGCCATCTTTCAGGGCTGCCAGAAATGCTGTTTCTTGCCTGTGTTGCAGTGGCACAGTGATGCTCAGCTGATGGATGAGACCCCCTCGAGAGCCTCCTGCTCCCCTGAGTGCCTAGAAGGTGTAAACTGCCATCATTGGCCTCTTTTCCAGGTACTCAAATCAGTAAAAGGGGACAGGATCTCTCTGCCCCTCTGGGCTTGCCATGATGGCAGCTGCTGACTCCTGAAGCCCAGGCTGTACCCACCTATAGTTTGGCTGGTCCTGTGCTCCCCCAGGGCTGATGTGCAGCAGTGAGCAGCAGTGCCAATGCCAAGATGCAAAACAGGGGCAAGATGTTCTGTACAGTTTGCATCAGTGTCCTTCAGCCTGGTTTGGATCCCCCAGATTGCCTTCTGGTCCTAGTCCTCACCTGCACCCAGACACCCTGAACCCGAATGAAGGCACAATTCCTTCAATCCTCTGGAGCAAAGTAGCAGAACCTCGCTGAGTTATAGGGCAGGTGGGAGTTTTCATGGTGCTTAAGTTGCTTTCTGACAAATTAATCCATTAGTCAAACCCACAGGAGAGCAGTCATGGTGCAAAGTAACCCCAGGTAGTGGCATCAGGCTGCTGGTGAGCCACAGAAGTCTAGGCAGGTGTCAGCATCTCTAAGAGGATGAACTCAAATTCAGAGCACCGTGAGATTCCTGCTATGGGTTTGTATTAGCATGAATTCTTGTCCAAAAGCTTTGAGAAGAATGTAACAAAACCAGAGAATCAAGGCAACTACAAGGGTATCTTCACTCCCAAATCAGTGTTGTAAACTGAGGCTGTGACTATACACCTTTGGAAGAAATTAAATCCTGCTGATATGCAGAAGATGCTCAGGCTGGTCTGCAAGAACATGATGAAGACACCCATAGGTGAAGGACTGTTGCTGTCACAGAGACTGCTTAAGGAAAGAGCTCTGGTTACTGCAGCTTTCACGCAATCTGTGGGACATCACTTACAGCTGGCCACAGTGCTGATGCAAAGCTTGACCACTGCCATTAGCTGGCAGCAAGGTTCAGGGCTCTGCAGACTTGTTTGAGCCAGGATCACAGTCCTGCGTGGCAGTGCTGCTCCTGGGGTGCATTCCCTCAGATCTGCTGGCTGAGCTCTGTTTCAGCCTTTACAAATGCAGCAGATTAACACAGTGGTACCTTGTTAGGACAATGTGGATTTGATCAGAGCTTGTATCCAAGGTTATATCTGCTGGGGAAATGCAGTGTTACAAAGTAGTGTTCCCCATGACATTTCCTTTATTTTGCTTTTCACTCTTGCAAGATCAGATTTTGGCAGAGAACATTTTGCTCATTTCCATTTACTTTTAAAAACACGAGTTCTGCAATTAATTTTCATCTTTCTTTTGTCTCAGAAATGTTGGTCAACAGGGAGAATAATTAGCCTTCTGGACCAGATTTCTAGCACACATCGGGGCACCGCACCACACCGTGTTGCCAACTGTCTCCCAGGCATGGGTTGCATTAGAGAGGAGAAGTCTGCAGGCAGGGTGTGTGGAAACTCATGATGCCTCCCTCGCACGTTTACACGATCATTAGCACACATGTGCTACACATGTGCCACACACTAGTGCTGCCAGTGCACTCACACAGATATTCACAGCTCACATGGCTGCTCCCGCTGGCAGTAAGACACGTGTGTCTGCTTTGGGTGACACACGGCGGCTCCTGCACCGCGGCCATGACATGGCGCTGCCCTCAGCACCCGCACGCCCACGCCTGTGTCACACTGCAGTATTTCATCTTGGGCTGTGTCCAGAGGGGACACGAGGTGCATTCCTGGGACTGATGGAAATACTATCTCTCCAAACCTTGAAGCATACTCCTTTGTCGACCCTTCCCCAGCTGACCATGATGCAGGGAACACCAGATATGGATGGACAAACTCAAAACCTTTGATCATGTCCTTCTTTATGATGGCTCCATGGCTGTACATCCATTTGCTTTGTGACTGGGAACACTGCTGCTCCCTTCCCCAAGTGCCACTGTCCCTTGGCCAGAAGCCCATCTCCTTCCATCAGAAGACACAGTGTCAAAGTCCCCACTTGGTCTCTTCATTGCTCTGCATTCAGGCTGGGGGGCATCTAGAGCATTCCTCCTCCCTGGGTTCATATCAACATTCAAATGCTCTGTTTATACGACTTCTTAATATTTAGTTGCCCTTTTTTTGAAACTCCATTTTCACCTCTTAAGAGAAGCAATATGAAGAGGGCAGCAGCCAGGGTGTACAGAAAGAACTGTGCTCCTGGTGTGTTTCTTTGTGATCTTCACTGCCCTAGGAATAGGCACTCCAGAACACCTCCTTCCTTCGTGGGGTCCTGCTCTGAGTGTGACTCAGACCCAGCAGGTTCGAGCTGCTCCTAAACACGGTGCCCTTCGCTCAGAGCAACTAACTCAGAACAGCGAGTTGAGTTTGTTGACACATCTCAGAGAGATCACACTGATTAATGTGCTGAATCTCCAACAGGCTAAGAGCATGAAATCCCTAACAGGGGTTTAGATCAGAGATAACATAATAATACACAGAACTCTTGGAAACATTTTCAAGCCATGTAATGTCTGTATTCTTAGTGTTCCTGACAGTGCTAATGGAATCAGCTAGTTGACAAGATGTCCTCTGTATTCGATTCCCCGATTGCTTTTAAACCTCTGTTCACATAGAAATGATTCTTCCAGAGCCATTTCAATCTCTCAAGCTGGCATCTCAAGCTTGACAAGTCACTGTCACTCTGTGGTCAGGGACAATAGGCTCAAAAGGCTTTCCCAAAGGAGATGCCCTGGCAAGGGGCAGGAGGGCTTGGTTTTGCTCTTGGAAGGGAAGGTGATGCAGGATGTGAGCTTCATTGCTCAGCTTTTGTGTCTCTGTTCTGCTTCTCAGCAGAGTGGGGAGGGGAGTGATGAAATGCTGTTCTGAGTGTCTGAGGCAGGTTAGGGAATGCTTATCACTTTGCTTATCACTTATCAGGGAAAGGCACATGAGAGAAAGACCATGCAGTGATTCATTAAAAAGCTCTACTCCCCCCAGTAGAGCCTTACCTGGTGTATAGCTTACTCCTGCCACCTTAATCCTGTGAAGATACTGGGTCAGTTTTTCCTGTTCACCTGGCTTTAGCTGCATGAGCTCTCAGCTCAGAAGCTTCCCCAGCTCCCCAAAGGAGCAAAGGTGACTTTTAAATGTCTGCCACTTCTCTGGTCTGTGTTTGTGTTGTTTTTGTAAAGGGAAGAAAAGCAGAGATGGTGCTCCTGCCATTTCCCACTGCACCCTACATGGGCCTACATCTTTACTCTCCTAAGGATTCATGGGAGGCAGCTCTGGGTTTTCATGCTGAAGCAGTGAGGAATATTTTCTCCAGGTTGCAAGGCAGTGAGAGCAGAGGTTCCCACACCCCCCCTCCGAGCTCTGGCACCGGCACAATTCAATGAGCTGGAGAAGGGCCCTTCCCAGCAAGAGCTGTGCCTGTGCTCACAATGGCATGTGCTCTTAGGAGGAGAGACGTCCCCATCCAAACCCCCCACACAGCTGGCTCCAGAGCCCACTTCACCTTCACTTCATCCACGGTCTCCACTCTCACTCTGATTACATCTGCTTTGTTTAGCTCGCTGCCTGCCGGCGATCCCTTCAGCTGATAGAGGACCGAGAGCCACTGGCAGTGAACCGCAGAGAGCAGAGTGCAGACCCTGAGAAGCAGCCTCCAGAGGGAGATGCCAGCCTGGCTCTGGCACAAATGTCTTTCCTGCACTTGAGCTGTGCTCCCAAGCCCTGCCCTGCAAGGGGGGGCCTCCCTAGAGTGGAACAGAGGGACTCAGTTGCCCTTTTCCAGGTCATACTTCTGGGGATGCAGCCCAGGACACAATTGGCTTCCTGGGCTGTGAGCACACATTGCTGGCTCATGTTGAGTTTCTTATCCCCCAACACCCCCATGTCCTTCTCCTCGTGGCTGTTCTCCATCCATTCTTCCCCCCAGCCTGTAGTTCTGCTTAGGAATTCCCTGACCCTTGTGTAGGACCTTGCCCTTGTTGAATGTCATGTGTTTTGCTCAGGCCCATCTCTCCAGCCTGTCCAGGTCCCTTTGGATAGCTCCTGTTCTCTTCAGTATGTTGACCACACCACAGATTTGATGAGGGCCAATCCCACTGTCTGTGTCTCTGACAAAGCTTTCAAGCCTCAGAGGAACTCCATTCCTCTTGGACATTGAGCTATTGACCACTTATTAGTGCAGCCATCCAGACAATCCCTTATCCACCCAGTGATCCAACCATCTATCAAATCTGTGTCTCTCCAATTATGAGATAACTATATTGTGCAGGACACTGTCCAACACTTTGCAGAAGTCCATGTAGATGATGTCAGTTGGTCTTCCCATATCCATCAATACTGTAACCCCATTATAGAAGGCCACCATATTTTTAAGCATGATTTCCCCTTAGTGAAGCTGTGTTGTCTGTCACCAATCAACCAAAATTTTCTCATCTCTCCACAATGTTATCTTTGTTTGACTAAATCTTTCATCTCCCAGGTCACACTGAAGTCCTATTTCTTCTGAGCTGTGGTGCTAAGATGCCCTGCTGCAGCCTGTGCAAGCAGGTGGAAAGGGTTTGCTGAGTATTCACATCATAGCACTGTGTGTCTCAAAAATAGCATTCTCTCAGGAGTCAGCCCACCAATCTCTGTTCCACATAGTCGCCACAATGATTGTTTTTAGGGCAGGAAACATGTCTCTGTCCCACTCAGATCCTGCAGATGGTCATCCCAGTTCCTCCCTGGGCAACCCAGCTTTGCACAGCCCCAGGGAATCCCACCTTTGCTTCTAGGTAGGGAGAAGGCATTGTGTGGAGGGCTCAATAATGGGAGGTGTAGTACAGACAGGCAAGGCCCACATGGGAACTCAGTAAATCCTTCCTATCATGTGTGTAGAGCAGAGAAGAAGCAGGAACCTGCTGAGGGGTGACATGAGAGAAAGAAGGATGTGTTTGTTGCACATTAGCATAGGGGAGTGACAGCTTGTCTGAGGAGATTTAACCCCCCTTTCCTGGTGATACCCAGCAGGTCTCCTCACGTGAGCTGTTGGCAAGGGGAAGCACTGAGACTCCACATCCAGAAATCAAGCTGGTCCCCCAGGACTCTGCCAATGTGCCTTTATTGATGAGCAAAGAGTCTAAGCAGCTATCATTTGACTTGGTGATTTGCCAGCATTGACATGTGACTGATCCGTGAAATCATCTGCTATTGTTTCAGTTCCCTAACTGAATAGCTTTTAAACAGGACACCCAAAAATACACTCTGGTAAGAAATATCAGATGAATATTCACTTGGGATTGCTTTTGCATGCTTCTGCCTTGCAAACATTTGCCCCAGCATGGAGTTGCTGTGCATGTGCTCTCCAGGAAGTCCCATCAAGCTGGACATCAAGCCGTGCTGAGCACACATCCTGGCAAAGTGCCTGTTCTTCATGGAGGGTACTGAACAGCTGCACTCAGCACCAAGGGGGGAGGTGCTATCCAAAGTCTGACCTGTTTTATTTGTCAAATTTGTAATCTCTTATGACCATCTTGCCATGGAGATGTGCAGATCACTTCAGATCTTTAGTGTGAGCTCTGCACTGGACACCTGCTGCCATGGCCGGTTACAGACTGTCCCCTGTCCATTGACACTGCCTGTCCACCTCCTTCATCAAGGCTGCCAAGCAGAGGGAAGTCATGGATGTAGTAAAGGATTCATGGCCATGGACTCTATTCAGGCAAGCAAGAACAGTGGCTAGCAGCCTTGTGCAGTGTCTGGTCATGCCACAGACTCTCCCAAAGCACAGGCATGTTCAGCCCTCCCACAGGTCACTTCTTGCCTGGGAAAAGTGGGCAGAGCAGACAGGAGGGATGCAATGCTTCCACATGCTCTGGCTATAACAGCTTCTGCTGCTGAGAGAGAACCTGGTGCCCTTACCTCTTCCTACTCCTCCCTTGCCTGCAGGCAGCAGAAAGGCTGTGGAAGGAAGATGCAGCCTTGGGGCAGTGACTTGCCTCAATGGCATGCCAGGTACCCTGCTCTTCTCATTGCCTATCATTGACACTTGAAAATGTCTCTGCCTTCTCTCCAGAGGCCTTCTGGAAACAGGAGCTGGTACCTGCTTAAGGTCTCTGAATCCTTGCAGAGAAGACAGGGAGCCAGACACTGCTGTATCTTGCTCTTTGTGTCAGACAGAGAGCTTGTCTGGCAGGTAGGCAGTGGACCAGCCACTGGACCAGAAAAAGACCAGAATTCCTCTCCATGCCTGGTGAGGAAGCAGTGTGGTACCAGGCTCAGGCACATTGGCTTTCCAAGGAAGTGGTGTGTGAGTTCCTGGGAACTGCTCTGTAACTTCTGAAGGACTGGCTCTGCTTGAGCATGGCTGTCAGGCTGCCAGGCAGTGCAGCAACCAGACTGACAGTGCCTGGCAAGGAAACCACAAGCAGTTTCACCCATGTACCTAGGGACAGGAAAGCCTCTGGGAGCTTCCTAGAGCAGGATGGATGTCCTGACTATGTAGGGCTGTCATAGGTGGGGATAATGAAATGCTTTGACTCTGAGATGCATTTGCATCTTTGCTTGCTGCCAAGGCAGGCTTTGGGTGAGAATCTGAGGATGAGGACAGCAGGTAAGCACAGAACCCATGAGTGAACTGCTCATTGCTTCACATCTCTCCCCTACTGCCTGGAAATTAGGAAAAATATTTCTACAAGAAAAGTTTTGGATCCTGCTGCCTCCCATCAAGGAGTCCAGGCATGTCTGTGTCAAGAGCTTGGGACTCAGACACTCGTTATCTTAGGAAAAAATGGCTTAGCTGTCAGCCCCACTGCACAAGAGCGTCATTGTGGGTGCAGCCATGCAGGTTTATTGCTCCCCCCAGACTGACAATTATCCTCCAGCCCCTGTACATCTTGAGAGGAGCCTGGATTTCTCAGCAAGGAAAACTTTGCAGAGAAATGTTTGGCAGCTCTTAATCCCTTCACCTCTTCCATGGACATACTGAGTCCAGCTCTCTCCTGATGACCTGGCACCAGCAGGCACACAGACATCTGGCAGTGGTGACACACGGCTGAATGAGTCACCTGCTATGGTTTATCCCCTAGTCCCACTTCAGGGCTCTGCTAGGCTCATACTGAGCCCAAGGAAGTCAGCTCTACTGCCTGCCCACAAGACTATCAGCAAATCACTGCACACACTGCCAGCTTCAGCTCCCAAGGCTGTCAGGGTGCAGCTGAGGAAAACCCCTCTTAGCAGGAGTGGCAGGAGCAGGTGGGTCTGGGCAGCCTCTGTCAGCGTGGGGCATCCCAGGCAGTTGAGCATCTTGCCAACAGGAACACAGATCAGTGAAGGCTGGAAGAGCAGCTGTGTCTCCACCCTGAGCCAATTTCACTTTGTAGTCCAGGGTGATGGGGTTCCCACCACGGCTTTCCGCAGCCCAAACACTGTCTGGGGATCTGCACTTCATGAATTCTGACACATTTCACTTGCTAGAAGGACTCAGGGCAGGGCTTATATCCTGAGCTGTGCTAGTGAGGGGCACTCAGGCAGATGATTCCCACCCCTGATGGGGTAGACCTCTTGACAGAGCTGTCTGAGCATTCCCATCCTGGAAACTCCAGAGAAGAGTTTGTAGCAGTGACAGAATGTGATTGTCGGTATTTACCAGGGATGCAGGTGAGATCCTGTTCTGGTGTCAATTTCCCCCTAAAGGGAATTGAATCACCTCTTTCCTCACTGTCCTGGTGACAGGGAGTGTCCCATGGACCTTTGGTCCTCTGTAAGAGGATGCTGGCCCATCTCAGTGCAGGACAGGGCATACAGTCAAAGGCCTGGAGCTCATTACGTGTGTAGGACGGGGTCAGGATCTGACCCTTACCTGAGACACTTCTGTTGCCAGTGTACATCAGTAAAGAGGATCATGTTAGATGGGCCTCTGCAGGAGCAGCTGAAGATGGGTCCTCCCTCACAGGATGCACCCCTACATATCTGGAACAGGTTGAAGGAGTGATCTGTGCAGTTCCCCACTAAGCTGAGTACCATCCATGGGATGGCATTGTGAGCAGATGGCAGCTGAGAATGTGACATGGACCTAAGGAAATCAGGGAAACACAAATATTTGTGATATTAGAAATAGCTACAAAAATATAGACCAATAAAAGCTATGGTTAGTATTATAATAAGGAATTCATTCCAGAGCTGTCACTGTGTCTAAGCTTGCTTGGGAAGTTGGCATCTTGGCCTCCCTCTTACAGGACTGCTTTTCCCCAGAGGATTGCTTCAGCTACGTCTTTCCTGTGTCTGCTGTCTGGGATGTCCAGCCCTTTCTCTGGAGATGGAGGAGGAGCACAAAGTGGAAACTTCAGAGGAATTGTGTCCACTCTTATCTGAGCTTGAGTATGCTTTTCTTCTCCCTTCTCTCACTTTAGAGAATAAATCTGTAGAAGGAACTTCCAAACCAGGGCACAGTGCATCAAGAGTATCTTGTTTGCAAAGTCCACTGCTTTTCAGTCTGCATCACATTGGGTGTCCTGGTTTATTTGAAATACTTCTGTATTAACGGTCCTTTGTCTTCATGGGGTACTCTTGAAGAAAAGGGCAGGTTGGTTTCAAAGCTATGGAGGACTCCTGACTCCATCATCTTGTCTGTAGACTTCAACTCACTTTGCTTGTTGCACTCACTGGAAGTAGAGTGTGCTGCAGTCAACATGCTGGAAGGAAGGATGCTGTCCAGAGGGACCTGGACAGGCTGGAGAGATGAGCCTGTGTGAGTGAGCTGCACAAAGTTCAAAAAGCCCAAGGGCAAGGTCCTGCATGTGGGTTAGGGCAATCTCAAGCACAACTGCAAGCTGGAGGGAAGAATGGATGGAGAGCAGCCCTGAGGGGAAGGACTTTGGGGTGTTGGGGGACAAGAAACTCAACATGATCCAGCAATGTGTGCTCACAGCCCCAAAAGTCACAGATTCACAGAATGTCAGGAGTTGGAACGGACCTCGAAACATCATCTAGTCCAACCCCCTGCCTGAGCAGGATCACCTGGATTAAATCACACAGGAACATGTCCAGATTGGTCTTGAATATCTCCAGAGAAGGAGACTCCACAACCTCTCTGGGCAGCCTGTCCCAGGGCTCGGTCACCCTCACACTGGAAAAGGTTTTCCTTACTTTCACATGGAACTTCTTCTGTTCCAGCTTGTCCCCATTTCTCCTTGTCCTGTCACGGGCCATCACTGAGAAGAGCCTGGGTCCATCCTCCTGACACTCACCCTTGACAGATTTGTTAAGTCAACTGTGTGCTGTGCTGCATCCGCAGCAGCATGACCAGCAGGTCGAGGGAGGGGATTCTGTCCCTCTGCTCTGCTCTGAGGGGATCCCCCCTGCAGTTGTGTCCAGCTCAAGGGTCCCCAGGACAAGAAGGACATGGATCTCTTGGGGTGAGTCCAGAGGAGGCCATAGAGATAACTGAGGGCTAGAGCACCTCTGCTCTGGAGATTTGTTGAGAGACTTGGGCTGGTTCAGCCTGGAGCAGAGAAGGCAGCTTCTGGGGAGACCTCAGAGCCCCTCCCAGTCCCTCGAGGGGCTCCAGAAGAGCTGGAAAGGGGCTGGTGCCCAGGGCAGGGAGGGCCAGGCCCAGGGGAATGGCCTTCAGCTGCAGGAGGGCAGAGGGGGAGGAGCTGGGGGGCACAAATCCTTCCCGGGGAAGGGGGAGGCCCTGGCACAGGGTGCTCAGAGAAGCTGGGACTGCCCCATGGATCCCTGGCAGGGTTCAAGGCCAGGTTGGATGGGGCTTGAAGCACCCTGTGCTGGTTGGAGGCGTCATTGCCCCTGGCAGGGGGTAGGCACTGGGGTGGTTCTGAGGGCCCATCCCACCTAAACCTGCCTATGATTCTATGATGATATGTAAGCCAGGAACAATATAACCAGTAGAGAAACAGGGAAACGTGATCCTCAGTCCACCAGGCTGCCAACATATACCTCTCTTCTGTGCTCTGGGGAGCTGTGTCTGAGTTAGTTGGCACTATGTCCCCCTTGCTGTCCTCAGAAGTTGTTAGTGTGACTGCTGGGAAACTGATGTACAGGTATCAGCTCTAAAGGCAATGAGCCAACACTTCTGTAGCAGCACCCAGAGATTGCAGGTCAGGGGCACATGGATGCAACAGGAGACACCCCACAATGGGCTGGCCCAGATTCCAGTGTGCAGCACCAGGGTCAGCCAGATCTGGCATCGCCTTGTCCCAGCGCATGCTGGGAAAAGGCGATGCCAGATCTGGCTGTCTCCATCTCGGCGGCATCTTCCTCCCAGAAAGTGCTGCAGGACTGCACTGACAGCATGGTTGGACTGTGTTTGTCAGGGTCTGCAGCAGTCTGGAGCAGGGCTACAAAAGATGTGAGATACACAAGTATGCAGCTGAGCATACCCCAGCTCAGCCTCAGCCCCACAGACCGCGCAGTCAGCAGCACCAGACATGGGAGGTTCACTGATGCTCGACTTGGCCCAACAGTATCTGCAGTGCAGGTGGGTCTTGGAAAATGCAGGTCAGCACCCGCCCTGACTGCTTCCTGCTCCCCTGCCAGAATGGATGTTGGAAAGTCTGGTCCACTCCTCTTCACAGTGTTTTCCAAAGACACTGGAACCTGCAAGAGAAGGTGGTTCTTGTTTCACACTTGTCTGGTTGTCACAGGGGTGAGAGCAAATAGTGCAACAGCTTTGCACACTGATTGCTCTTCATGGGAAGCAACAGCACAGGAGATGACAACTGCGTGTGACCACAGAGCAAGCTCACACTGGGACAAATTTAATGTTGTCTCTAAGGAGCACCTTTGTTTTCCAAGCAGAAGCAGTCCTTGCTGCCAGGAGCTGGTTCACAGTGTGTCAGTGGCCTTGGAGGTCCTGCTACTGTGTCTTCAAATACTGTGAGGTGTCACCTGCTGTGGACCATGATCCTCATGTACTAAAACCTTTACATTGTTGAGCACAACCATAAACATGCAATATTAGCTAAAATCAAGTAGAAAGGTGTATGAGTTGGTACAAAACCCAGCAAGAGTAACGTTAATTGTTTTCATAGAACTTTTCATGATCCTTGAGATATTTAATAACATCATAAAATTTGTTAGGCCAAAGATAAACGTCAAGAGGGGAAGAATTAACCCTTTTGTTGGGCCTCTAAACATTGTACTGCACATCTGTCTCTTTTCTGTATTATTGGTTCCAGTTTTGGTTTTTTGGGTTTTTTTGGGGGGGGGGTTGTTTGTTTTTGTGGGGGTTTTTTCAGTTGTTCCACATGCAATCTGCAATCAAAATACTTTGAAACACTTGTTGCTTTTTTTTTTTTTCATGGGCAAGTTCCTTGAATTCCTCTCAATCCCAGCTCGTGTCAAGATGTGGATACTTTCACAAGCAGACAAAACCAATTTTTTTTTTTCTCCCAGACTGTAGTAGAGATTTTTCCTTGCTCATTTGGTGTGTGGCCAAGAAGGGATGGGAACTGTCCACCACAGCAACCTAATAGTTGCAATGAAGTTCTCTGCTGAAGGCACTGATTGCGTTCATGGACAAGCAGAGCCTCAAGCAGTGCAATATTCAGTTGGTTTCAACAGTAAGTTTTTCAGATTTACCTTTCATAATGCCATGGAACTGCCTTCTGGAGGACAACCTCTGTCTGCAGAAACTTAAGAGTATTTTCCAACCTTAGAATGCAGGATGGGAGATTGTAGGCACCAGGAGGCAGAAGTGCCTGGATGTATTTAGGATCCAGAGAAAGAAAAGTCCACCCAGGAAATGGAGGTGGGACTGAGGAAGGCAGCGGCAAGGGGAGGGGTTGTGGGACATGCCTGACATCTTGTGTTCCCAGGATTTGCTACTGCCAGGAACCCACATGCAGTCATTCCCATCATGTCTACTGGTTGCCCTTTGTCACTATGGTAAAAAACCCTCCAGTTAAGTCTGTGAGAGGTTCTGCTCTTTCCAAGCTGGAATGGCTTGTGACCCCAGCCAACCAATCCTTTCACAACAACTCAGATGTGTTTGCCTTTCAGAGACATTAGTGACTCTAATTGAGGATAACTTTATATAATCCTCTTAGCCAACAGTTTCCCTTTGGAAAAAAAATCAAAAATCCTTTCTGGAAAACACTGGAATTAAGCACATACTGCTCCAGTGAGGCACGAGCAGTCTGCAGCGTGGAAGCGAGGTTTCCCTTGCAAGCAGCTGTTTGCTTGCAGCACACACCACCACAACACAGCTGGCAGCACCTGCCCCTTTCCTTGGCCCTGCACACCATCCAGAAAAGAGGGAACATGTTTGCTTGTATCATGATTTTTAGCATCTGGTTTAAAGACCGTCTCATTTTTCCTCATCATTCTCCTCAAGTGTTCACTTACTACATTCTTCAGGTGACACTTCCGTCACCTGTTGGCACCTTTGAGCACACACTCACATCAGAGTTAATAATAAGTAGAACTATTCTTTCCAAAACAGAAACTCATTCTTGTCAAGATTCCCATCTATAAATATCTCTGAAAAGGACAAGAAAGTTTAGCTTGGCGTGAAAATGTGGGTACCATGGGGAATGCCAGTTTTCAGTGCTAACCAGAACAAGCCCCACAGTAGATACCTACCCTGTATATATACATCCTGCACAGAAAACGTGCCACTCCTGTGCCTGGGTGTGCACTACAAACTACAGGTTTAGCTCTACTGCTAAGAAAAAGCCTGTAGAAAGCCATGGGGTGCTTCAGGCAACCTGACTAGCCAGGCAACAGTACGTGAATTCCAGAAAGAAATGCCATCCACAATGAAGCAACAAGAACACAAGGCATTTGGATGTGAGCTGCACAGACCATGATAAAACTCCCATTCAGAGGAATTTAGCATCTCAGTAGGAGGGGAAACAGGCCAAGAAGTGACTTGCTGTAGAGGGACTTCCCTGAGCTGGCAGGTTACAAAGGCAGTTTCCCTCCACTTTAGAGCCAACCAGCGCTCTGGCTCCTAAACTAGTTTCTCCAACTTGGAAGTACACCCACCATCCCCAGAAACTCATGGCCCTACACTACTGAAATCACCAAGTTGCACTCTTGGCTATCTCTTGGTCTGTCCTTGAGCAGTCCTTCTTTCCTTCATGGAAGCCTGGCTCATCATGGGGAGAACCTGCTCTCCACACAATGATTCATCTCTTCCCTTCTCCCAAAGCCATATCCCACCTCCTTTGAAGCACGCTGCTCACAGGCCATGGCCCTGTGCTCTGCATGTATGTAGGAGCAGGTAGGAGGCTGCAGGGATAACTGTCATGGCTGTTCCTGTGCATTTCCCTGGCTGACAGAACTTCCATGAGTGTATGGATATTCCCCCAAGACAGATGTCTGTTCAGCAACATGTGTAAGAGTTCACCCAGCTTTACTTCTCCAAAGAGATCACCCCTTTCCCTAGCAGCAGCTCTGCTCTGACTGTGCCTCTGGCATGCTTGGGGATCAGAAAGCAGAATACAAAGGACATTCCCATCCCCTGCACACCAGGCACTGAATTAGGATCTGCAACAGGAGATCAGCCCTTTCTCCCTGCTATCAGCTAGACTGACCCCTCTCAGAAAGGACCCCCTTGGTGATGGCTGCTGGGGCTGCTGATATCAAGGTCCTTCTGTCAGACTGTTTCTGAATAAACCTCCCTATCTCTGCTCAAAATCCTTTCCCGTTCCAGGTTTTAAAACAACGCCTGGGGAGCCCGAGCACTCTGGGCAGGAGATGCATTTGGCTAATCTGCTTTTGTGTCTGGCTGCTTGAAGCGTAGCTGACACCTGTCAAAGTGATAGCAAAGAGGCCTTTCCCAAAATGCTTATAGGTTCACAGAAAGCAGGAGCCAGTGTCCCTCAACTGTAATCTCCCAGCTGCACTGAGAGGAACCTGAGGTGTGTGAAGGTGGCTTTATCACCCAAAGTGACAAAATACCTCAAGTAAATAAGCTACCGGGTTGGAGAATGTCCCACATGTGTTTCTGGGGCACCCTTTGAGCTGTCACAGCTCATCACTGAGGGCCACAGGGAGTAGTGGTAAGTACTGCCAGCACAAGTCTTCCTCATTTTCCCATGGAGAACAACCAGACCAGGGCATGGAGTAGACACCCATAGCAATCAGCACATTAGATACCCATGGGTGACAAGAGCAGTCAGAGGAGGTGTCAGCCTCCACTGGACCTAGGCAAGTGCAGGATGACACAGTCTTGTCCAGAAGCAGGTTCTTTGGGACTGTTATGTGAGTTGTGACAAAGATGTTGGTCACCTGTAATGATGTCCCCACTTGGAAGTTGATCCAGATCCCCCTGGAGTGGAGATCTCCATGCAGCATGGTTCTGAGTGTCACCAGGAGAACTGTCCCATATTTCCCTTCAGACCCAAACCTGTCTGCCCCTCTCTTCTCAAGCATGAAAACATCCAGGTGTCCCAACAGAGAGCAACAGCTCTACCATGCACCTCTAGATGGAGATGTGGGTGTTTACTGGCTTGCTCACCAGGTTGTGCACTCCAAGGGTGATGAACGTCAGCCCACAGAGGAATACATCTGAGAAGGACAGGCAGTCCCGTACCAGAGCAGTCATCTCCCTCTTTTAGCTCTCTCACAGCTGCTTCCCTCCTTCTCCTATACGAGGGAAACTGGTGACCAGAACCCAGAGGTCAGGGCTGCACTTGGAGGAGCAGGCAGTCCTGCCATGTCCCGATTATGTCATTAGAAGCCAGAAAGAAAACCAGGGTTTTTACATTTTTTCCCCAAATGTCATTTCCATTAGGTCGTCTGCTTCAGCCAATTTAAGCTCTCAGCAGAATTCCCACCAAATTTTATACCGACTATTTTAGGGAAGAGTTTAAAAAAGTGAGAGAGTTTGACTAATTTTAAACCTAGCTTTCCCAGGGGACACTTAACCAAACATACAATGTCTAAAAACCTTTGCTGTTTCGAAGAGTTCAAAATAACATTCCAGAGGGGATCTTTAGAAAAATGTTCCTGCACCGGTTCTGTTCCCGCTGCCGGGCTGGGCCGCCTTCCCTTAATGCACCACATTTGTTTTCCATTTAGTTATCAAACCTATATTAAAACAAAATCTCAGAGTAAACGAAATCAAGCTAACCTGCCTCCTTTCATTTTCCGAATATTTAAGGCATATTAAAGGAGCAGAGCCTGTCTATTTTCATTTCCAGTGGGGTCAGGTACCAGAGCTCACACCTCTGAGCCTATACAATGGGGACAGGGCTGAGCACACCTTTGCCTTCCCTTGTCCCACACCGCTGGGCTCTCCAGCATGAGTCCCAGAGCCACTTCAGGAGACAGGCTGTTGAGTTGTCCCCACTTTGGTACAGACACATCCCTTTGTATGAAGCTGCTGCTGGCAGGGAATACAGTAAATCTCATTTTGCACTAATCCAAGGACTCTGCGAAGCTCCTTCTGTAGCGCTTGTCTGGAGAAACTGTTCAGAGACAGGTTTTTAAAAGAGGCTGGGAAGGAGGCATTGAAATCCCCCTGCTTGGCAGTCTGATGAAATTACCTGTGCTTGGCCCAAAGAAAAATCTCTGAATCGCTTGCAGAATCCCCTTCCTTATATAAAAATTAAACACCTTTCCTCAGAAAAGACATGAATCCTTTTTTCTGCTATAAATTGTGACTTCTGATCTCCTCCACTCACTCACAGTTGCCACTTGGTCTCTCCTTAGTCTGCCTGTTGACAGGTCTAGGGCTGCTGGTCCTCAGCTCAGTGGCAGGTACTTTGTTCAGGTGGCTCATTCCCGTACCCTGTCATCTTTGTGCACCAGCAGAAGCAATCCTGGTCATTGGGAAGTCATTTTACATCTAGATTGATCTGTCTGGTGGGGAGCGTTAGTGACAATATCAGGTCTTTTGGAAGGAAGGTTTATTTTGTCTGGTTTAGTCATTGTTGCTATAGTATGGATACTCTTCAGACTAAAATATCTAACTCTTACTCTTCTTTTTTTTAAAGAAACACAAATTCAGAATTAATGTATAAGTCACCATCTGCCCAGAGAGCACTTACTGAAATGTTAACTATAGAAGTAACTCAGTATCATTACTACCTTATTTTCATTAACATCTGATGACATTTCAACAAAGACATGTCAGATTTACTGAAGCATAGTGGGATATGTCCAGCTCCCAAACATACAAACATACAAACAGAACTATAAACAGTGAGAGGAGATAAGAAAAGTGTCTTACATAAATACTCAGCCTAAAATGAACACAGAACCCAGGAGTCCTGCCTTGCTCCTTGGTATATTTAACATTTCCAGATGTGCCTGGACGACCAGTTTGAGATTAGAGGTCTGATGCTGCATGATGTGAGGCCCACTCTTCAGACAGATTAAGTCAGAATAAATGTCCTACAGCACAACCACTTTTCTAGAGTTGTCCCTGACCTAAACAAGTACTTTGATATTTCATGAGAGAGACATCTTTCACTTGATTCCATGTGTCCCAATGTTCATCATCAGGCAGTTTCTTTTTCTTACTGTGTCTTCAAACTTTTCTATCCCTCTGGACAACCTGGTCCTGCAGTTATCAGCACTGAACAGATTTAGATGCTGCAGTGGCCCAAGACCCTCACTGTCCTCAGTGATCTTCACATTATTTTGTTTGTGAACCAGGTCAAGAAAAAAATATCACATCTTGCAGTCTGTAACATTTCCCCCTGGGAGCCCTCTGGTTGTACTCTCTCTGGCTGTACCCAGCTGCATTGTATGAAGGCTTGTCACACCTGGGATGTGAACAGCCCACACACATTACCACTGTAAACCCATGCACAGACCCCAGGGATCGTTTTTTGTGGTGGTTTGACCCTGGCTGGAGGCCAGACGCCCCCAAAGCCGCTCTATCACTCCCCTCTTAGCTGGACAGGGGATAAAATATCTATTGAGAGGCTTTAGAGTCGAGATAAGGACAGGGAGAGATTGTTCCTCAATCAGCGTCACGGGCAAAACAGACTCAACACACAAGAAAAGCAAGAAAACTCTCTAATTTATTACACTGCACTACAG
>VXBZ01001635.1:188824-212674 GCA_013399135.1 Heliornis fulica | reverse complement strand
TATATTCCTCCACCTGCTCCTTGGTGTCTCTCCACAGGCTGCAAGTCGGGTCTCTTCATCCTCCATGGGCTATGGGAATCTTATTCTGAGTGCCTCCTCCCCCCTTGTCCTCACTGACCTTGGTGTCTGCAAAGTTTCTCACATCTTCTCACTCCCTTCTCTGGTGACAAAATGCAGCTCTTTGCGGTTTTTTTTCCTCTATAATTCACAGAGGTGTCGTGACTGGTACTGATTGACTCAGCCTTGTCAGCAACAGATTTTGGCCCAGCTGGGATTTATTTTGTTGAAACTTGGAGAAGATTCTAGCTGCTTCTTGCAGAAGCTACACCACAAAACCCCAACACTTTTCTAAGGTCTCTTCCAAGGAGACCCAGTTCATCAGGCGGACAGACAGCATGTTACTTGGTACAGAACACTCCAGAATTCTTGTACAGTGACTGAAGCTGTCACACACTCAATGGACTCACCATCGCTCTGATGTATGGCACAAGGCCAGACCGATGGAGACACTATGTAGGACAGAAGAGCCATTTGAGACAGAGTTAGGCATTCAGGGGAAGCCACTCTGGTCTGTTTTTGGTGGCCTGTTACCTATTCACCAAACTCTCCTCCACTTAAACCATCCCAGTGCCACAGACAGCCCTGTAATGTTGTCTTCTTGGACAACTGATCCTAGATGACACAATTTAGGTTGTAATTGTACAGGAAACTTGAAATGTTTCTGCCAGCAGTAAGATGATGCTGAACCACAACCAGGAATCCCTCACACAGGTATAAAAAGGTGACTCTTGCCACCATGCCCCAGGTGGCAGGGTACGAGTTGGCAATAGAATCTGAAGTTCCTGTTAAGGTCCAAGACTGGCAGATTTCATAGGTTTATCCTAAACACTAACTCCTTAAAATACCGACACAGATTTGTCTGGCCAGCTGGGAAGATTTTAGAAGAGTACTGGTAAAAGGTAGAGGGCAGGGCAGAGGCAGCCTCACTCCAGGGCCCAGCCCAGATGCTTAGTGAGTTGCTTTGTGCCACCAGGATTTCCAGCAACATTGTGCATCCTTTCTGATGTCACCGTTCAGTACTGCTTGTGTCCCTGACTCCTGTAAATTTTAGTCTGCTCTTTTCCTACCATGGCACTGTATCACTCTCACTTCACCAAGAATTTCTCTGGGTCCCACAAGTCCATTTTGTGCACACTTGTCTTTCCTTGTTGTCCGGTCCTCTCTGTCCCTTGGTCTTGACCTCATATGATGGGATTCATCTCCTCTCATCTAAGTAAGTTATCTGAAAGTTAGACTCTAGTCTTAGCTTCCTCTCTGCTTGATGTAAAGAGAGTGGTTCCTCCAAAGAGCAGTTCCTGAGCTTGGGGTGGAAGATAAGCAGATCAGATAGCCCTCTGTCAGCACCTCCTTCTGTCCTACACCTTTGCAGGAGACCTAAAAGTTGAACTCTTCATCTAATTTCTAGGCAGTTGATTTGGGAAGGATGAATTTGTATCTCACAGACCAGCAACCTTGCTGTGTGCATCAGAGAAGGGGGTTAAAGACAGCCCCCCATTTGTCCCAGGACTGCCACCTCCCACTAGCACAAGCAGGAATCCCCTCTCACAGCCACAGCACTCATCAGGTGTGGGGTTGTCACAGATTCTCTTCTTTCTCATCCAGAGACATGAGGCTCTGAGAAATCCCTCAATACTTCCAAGGGAATAAACAAAACAACAACAACAACACACAAACACACACACACAAAAAAAACCCAAAAAACAACTAACAACTTGCTTTCTAGAAAAAAATATTAATGAGGAATAGGATATTGTAAGAAACAATGACAGACACGTCCTTTTGGTTCATTTACTCTCAGAGTGGACAGAAAGGCTTTTAGAGCAGCATGTGAAATTATTTTATTTCCAAGAGTTTCCTCTTCTTCTGCATTATAGCATTAGGTCTGTGTTTACACTGAATTTCAGATCCCTGTACAAATATCTCCCCTGATCATTTCCAAGTGAACAGTAGAACCCTCCCTATCACCACTGCTTGAATGATCTCTTGCTATAGAGGTATGGCACAGGGACACACAGCTAATGTATTTAAATGCAGCGCTGTCTCTAGTAGTGGGTCTATTTCTCATCGTTTAAAAATAAAAAAAAATACATGTAAATGTTAAAAGGTCATACTTAGCCTTGATTTTTCTCTTCATAATCTTTACAATAGTAGGAAAGTCTCATGGCTATATCAAACTTGCCCTGATTTCTCTCTTTGTTTATTTGGGTTTTATTATCTTGGCAGAAATTTTCTGGAAGTTTTGCATCTCTGCTGCAGCACAGTAGTTCTCTAGTCTTTTCTCAGGTTATTCATCTCCAAATATGTGTTTTGGAAACCTTGGCACCTCCATATCACTCCCCAGCTGGGAACACTTCAAATTCTCTGTTTCTCTCCTCAAATAGCATGAACTGAACGAAGCAGGAGACACAGGGAAGCTGCTGTAAGCAGGATTCACCAGCAGGTCCCCTGCCTTCTCTGCAATGCAGCTCCCTTTTCTGTTTGAATGGTGGATGACCAGTGGAGGAAGACATCAGATACCCAGGTGAATGGGGAGGCTTTTGGGCAGAAAGTAGCTTCCCTGTGGTGGGCTGCAGGTCAGCTGGTGTTCTTGGAAGCTGGCAGCACACACAGCATAAGCAACACAGTCTCTGCTATAAATGATGAACAGATACGTCTGGGAACGGAGAATTCCCTGCAGGCCTGGTGCTGAGCAGGCACTTACAACAGGTTTACAACAGGTGCTGCTGAGCAGCAAGCCAAGGTGCAAGACAGTAGCAGCCTGAAATCTTACAAATAAAGAACATGGACAGATTGCAACAAGCGGATTCCTGCTCTTGCCTCAAGTCCACATGGCCATGCAGCACTGGCTGCTCCCCTAAGCCTGCACAGCACAGGGTCCCCAGGGTGCCCCTGTTTCCCCAGCAGCTCTGCTGGGTGCAGACCATGCCCTCACAGCATCTCACAGTGCTGTGGAGGAAAGTCGCAGATTCTCTGTTTTAAAGTGTTGTCTAATCTTGGGAACAGAGGAGGAAGAATTAGGCTGGAGAAGGTCCATGAGTAAGGGAGCTCTGGTAAATGATTCCTGAGAGCTGTGAGCCTCCCAGGATGTTCCTGAGAAGGTGAGGGAGTTCACAGGGCTGGGAGCAGGGTGTTGGACACTGGAGACATCCACAAGCTCCTGTTCTGCCCAAGTCACCCAGCATCACTTCCAGATCCTCTAGGC
Organism: Heliornis fulica; assembly: GCA_013399135.1. Classification (NCBI taxonomy): domain Eukaryota; kingdom Metazoa; phylum Chordata; class Aves; order Gruiformes; family Heliornithidae; genus Heliornis; species Heliornis fulica. The sequence goes on along the minus strand of VXBZ01001635.1, from coordinate 209,412 downwards.
TGAGGGGAACCACTTCCACGGTAGTGAAAAGCCCAGGCTCAGGCATGGGGGAGTAAGCAGTGGAGGGGTGCTCAAAGCATCTGCGATGGAGCTGGCACCTCCAAGAGGAAGGACCAGTAGCCCAGGGAGCCCAGAGAACCCCTGACCTGAGAGGCTCAGGAGGGATCAGTGTCTGTGCATCCCTGTGCCTGTTGAACTCATCCAAGGCCGGAGGTCGCCTGGGTGACTGTGGCCATGGTCCTTCACGAATCAGACAGTGGGAATGAAATTTAGGATCTGTCTGCACCCATTGCCATGGCCAAGGCAGGCAAGCAATGGCACAAGCTGCAGGGAAATAATGCATCTAATCCGCCTGAGTAATGCTAATGCAAGCCTCTTGATTAGTGTTTAGAAACCAAGCAAACAATTGATTTAAAATAATTGGTAAATTATGATTAAATAAAAACATTTATACAAAAGAGTTTGTCATTGATATGGTTAAATAAATATTTGTAGAAGTAACTTATACTTGGCCCCGTGCCTGGGCGATGAGCTCTCTTGGGCTGGCTGTGGTTTCATTTTAATAAAGACCAGAAGGCATTCCAGAAATACATAATGCTCCCAGCCCAGCCCATGTATATCTGGGGCTTTTACTCTATTTACCACTAACCTGGACCCAGGTTCATGTCACTCACTAGTGTCCCACACATCCCCCTCCCTACAACCATGCTCCTTACTTAGGGCTGAACCACAAAACAAGTGGCTGCACCAAGATAGTTTAGTGGGCAGGAGAGAGGGATGTGTGTGGAAACCTTCAATTCATTGACACTCTTCTGCATCCTCAGAACAGAGGTAGGGGTGGATAAGCTGCTTTGTAGTGAAACCTCAAGTTTTGGAGCTGCTGCAGGGCTTACAACAGTACTACTCTTACCTGGTTCTGCTCAGTGGGAGACTTCCAAGAGCTTTAGGAAGGGGTTAGCCCCATCATCTGCCATTTAGAGATAACAAACCCAAAAGACAATGTGACTTGCCTGTGTGACTTGCCTGTGTGACTTGCCAATGTTCAGCTGCAGAAGGAACAGAAACCAGGTTGCTGCACTGGTCAGGGCTCTGCAGACCTCTGTAATTCCTGGGGTGCACTGCCCTGCTCAGGCACATCCCCCATAGGTCAGCTAGCCTGATGGTGGCTGTGCTGCTTGGCCACCAAGGTGCTCCTGTAGACTAATGGGACTTGTGCAGCTTGTCTGGACACCTGAATAATGCTGAGGATCTCTCCTGAGAGAGAAGAGGGTGAGGAGGAGCAGAGGTCAGCAAAACTCCTAATCTTGGGTCTCTGGAGGCAGTGCTTAGTTCCCTTATTCCCAGCCAGTCACTGAGCCTCCAGTGCTTGGAGCAGCCAGGCACTAAAACTCCTTTCTGCCTGCACTGGCCATCCAGCAATCATCAGTTCTTACAAAAATGTGCCAGCTCAGGCACACATGTTACTTACTGCTCCATACTGGTTCTGTAGCTGCTTGCACAAGGTGCCTCACAGAGGTATCACTGCAGCCTCAACTTTCGCTTCTCATGCTTTGGTAGAGGCTGCTGGGCACCAGTGCTGCTGCAACATGTCCTGCAAAGCTGGGTCAGGATGAGGGCTGCCCAAAAGGGACACACATTTGTCTGGGATTATAGGCAGGAAAACCAAGCAGTAATGGCACACAGAAGCTGTCTTGTTCACCCTGATATCTCTTTAGGAGCACATAGTCAACCTGCAGCCTAGACAGAACATTGAGCATATCTGGCAGCATGGTCTGGAGATGCTTGGACTCCTGCCTGGGTTCACCTATATGGCTGGCTGCTCAAGGGAGGAGGAGAAACTTGAGGATTGCAGGGGGAAGGTCACAGGCAACCAGCTGTAGGCTTGGTTTGCACAATGCATGTGGCACTCATGGATGGAAGAAGCAAGTCCCTGCTTTCCCCAGGTGCAGCATTTGAGGAACCACTGCAGGGGAGCTCAGCACCTGTGAGTACTGTGCTTGTGGCCTGAGATGTCAGAACAGTCACAGGCATAAGTCTCCCGAGGGAAGCAGGTCACCAGACTCTGCTGTCCCTACCCAGTTCCATCAGAAACCATCCACAGAACATTATCTCCAGTAGATTAAAGTAGAAATTTGCCTGTCCTGGCTGTGAGACACAGAAATACAGCATACACCTGCCTCAGTTACACCCACAAGGACTCAGCAAAGCCTATCCCCAGTCATTCTCCCCACAAGGATGTGAGGGACAAGACCCTTTTCTGCCTATGGGTCCATCCCAGGGGCATGGTGCTGCTGTGCTGTCCCTGATGCTCAAACATGAGTCAGAACACAGGTCCTTGGCATCTTCCAACCCACAGACCAGACCACTGCTGCTCTGGACAGCACTGGCCATGTCTAGCTGTCTCTTCCCTCTGCTTGGCTTGGGCAGAGGAGGTCCCCAAGTGCCTTGAACTCCTGCCAGCACAGACTGATTGACTGAGTTGTGCTCAGGCCAGTGTCTCCATTGAGAGTGTCACCCCTCATGCCAACCTCCCCAGACCCAAAGCATGCTGATATTTTAAGCCCTTAGCTCCTCCTTCACCTTCTTGAAATTACCCTGCCCTTAAACTCCGGGAGATGACGGAGAGGCTGCAGCCACAGCTGTCGCTGGACCCACCGGTGTCCCAGGAGTGAGGCCCACACTGTCTGATCCAGCAAGACAGGGACGACTGCCAGGGCATCCACATCCCCACAGCCAGGACAGCATGAGGAGGGGTGGACAGGGATGTGGGGCAGCCTCTGCCACAGTGCCTGGCTGTGGCAGCTCTCAGCACTGCCTGCGCATCTCTGCTTGGTAAACACATCGGGCAGAGTTTTGCAGTCAAATATTATTGCTATTAAAAACATTTTACATAATCTTTAAACAGCTATGTCATCTCCCTATTTTCATTCCATGATCTCTCTGTTTTGAATTGGGATTGTAGAATTTAACATATTTACAAAGAAGTAAATGTTATGATAAAAACATCAGGCAGCTGAATAGTGCAGTATTTTTGTGTTCATGTTGTCAGTTGCATAATCTCTTCTGGACCTTCTTAAATTAAGGGACCTTACTTGGATACTTGCAGCACTGTGATAAATAGTTCACAGCTTGAATTCAAGCAAGGCCTGACAGATTGGGAAGAGCTGATGACATCTCCACCGTAAATTCTTGCCCTCAAGCCCTGTGAGGAGAAAGGGGGCGTGACACAGCAGTGCCAGAATCAAGGTATGTGAAAGCTGATGTGATGGTGCTTGCCGAGGCCTGATGCAGTCAGAAGGTGACTGGGCTGTGTTGGACCATCCATGTTCACAGTTTCCTGAACAAATAATTACCATGCTCTGGTCTAAATCCTGAGCTAGGATCATTCTGAGCTGTTCTCCAGAGAACATCTTTGCTTCATGATGACAGAGACACTGCTGTTTTGTTGGCTCCAGCTGAGAAAATCTATGTCTGTCCCAGGTCATGGAGAGAAGTATCCTGACTGTTTGCCATGTGAGAGACAGAGGACCTCTCTTCTGAGCAATTCACTCCTGGTCTGACTCTCAGACATGCAAAGAGAAACTAATTTCTGTGCAGGTTCCTGAAGAGCATGAACAACAGACAGTTGGAGTTCTGCTGGGGCAGTCTCAGAAAAGGAGATCATACCTGCCCTACCTTCAGGTGACTGCAGGGACCTGTCTCTTCTTCACTAGGACCCATTAATGGACAGTTCACCTGCTCATTGTAGAAGTCTCCCTGAGGGAAATATTGCTTCTTCCACTCTCTGTCAAGGAGATGGCACCCTGGCAGTAGGTATCTTTAAAAGATGTCCAGAGCTCTGTATACGCCTTGGCTACTGGTCTCCCAGTAATGCTTATCCTATGCTCCATTTACCCCAGTGGTACTGCTTATGAATGGAAGAATACACTCCTCCTGAGAAACATATTTTTAAAGGCAAACCTCTCTCCAACCTTCCTCCTCCTTCAACATTCACCAGCCTGGGAATATTCAGTGCACAGCTCTCCCAGTGCAGCTGAATCTCCCCACAGGACCTTCACCAGCACAGCTAAACAAGCAAGTAGCAAATTATCACTAACCTACATACGTGGTAGGGAGAGTCAGGGTCATGACTTCATCCCATCAGATTTGTCTTCTCAGAGCATGTTGTGGAGATTCAAGAAGTAAGGCTATGACAGGTAGGCTCTTCTCCAATGCAGCTGCTAGGTGCTAGATAGAAACCAGAGGCAAACTGGACTCATTCCTATAGGAGAGGCCGGTCTGAGCAGATGTGACTGGCAGGACACCAGATTTGAGGAAAAACTGTTCACTTGGAAATTTGAAAACTGTTTATGAGACCTTTTACTTGGCATTGTACCCAACCCTTGCAGTGAATTCAGTTTGTTGATTTCAGGGGTTTGTTGTTGGCACCAATAAAGACAATCCGTGCTGGCAACCACACCAGCAGTAGCTGGATTACAGGTCTCAAATGGCAGGTTTTCCCTGGTGCATAGATGGATCTCCTGTGCAATGAGAAAGCAACTGTCAGAGCAGTGGGACAAGCAAAGAGAAGGCCCTGCAGAAGGCTGGGAGCACAGGAGCCAGACCCCAGCATCACTTGTCAGTACAGCCCGGGGTTCTGGCACACATCCCTCTCTAGGGCTGCAACTTCACAGCCCCGAGACCTGCTGGAGTCTGGACTTCTGTGGCATAGACACTGTGTCACACACTGACCCATCCATGTCCCCAGAGAGATCTCACAGAAACATCAGCTCATTTGGGTCTTTTTTCCCACAGATGCAAATCTACATAGAAACAAACAATCTGCTTTAAAATAAATCAGTACCATAAACAATAGGGTGTGCTGGAAGATTAGAAAAGACTGCTTTCTGGTATCTGGTGAGCAACCAGAGCTGATATCCTTATGGCTCTGGGGTGTGACTTCTCAGTTCAAAGGAATTCCCTACCATGACTAATTTATTCTGGTATTTAAGGATCACTCCACTTGACAAGTGGATCTGACCCTGTTTACTGCCTATAGTAGTGCTGGAAACAGAAGAGGGAGCAGTACTGGTCTTTGCAGTCTTTGGTACCCAAGTGCCTATTTCATCTTCCAAAGAAAGGTGGCAAGTGGTAGTGCTGCCTGCTCTTTCCAGAGCAGTGAGGATGGGAGGACTGGGTAGTGTTGACTCTGGAAGCACATGAAGACGTTTTGGAGTCCAAAGTAGACAGCCTCCAGGCAAATGGCTCAGTAAGTGTGGTGTGATCTCCGTGCCTGTCCTCCTTGCCCCTAGGCTGAAGTTTATGGGAGATAACTTACCTCTGTTTCCTGAGGAGAAGAACACATGTGGTCAGGGCTGACCATCATGTAATCACCAGCACAGGGAAACACCAGCTCTGAATTGTGAATTCAGCAGTTGAGTCATTTGTAGTCATTCAAGTTCTCTTGAAGGGGTTGTGTCATCTCCTAAAAAAACAGCATAGACAGTGAACTGAAAGCTTGCAAGGTTTGGACACTGGTGTTTCCTGGAGGAGGAAAGGGAGAGGGAGGGAGGAGAGGAGAAGGAAATATCTTTCAGCTCTTCTAAACTCTCAGCCTTTGTCAGCAGCATGGTTTTGCAGGTCATGGTTTTGCATGTCTGTTCAGATATGGAGAGAGGAGAAAGGATTTCTAAGCTCAGGTCCTGGAATCAGCACCATGTGACTTAGAGTTGTCACCATCTCAGAAGCCTGAAGTCAACTAACAGACAGAGACCATGTGTGCTTGGTCCCTTCCCACACCTGCCTGGGCAGGGAGAAGCAGCAATCTAAGAGCGAAGCCAGAGCTATGTCATTGGTTCCATGGAGGCACTGCTGGGGGTACAGCATGTGTACAGTGTTCACAAGGCAACAGAAGTTTCTCCTGGCTCAAATAGGCTCAGGCATTGTTTAACAGTTTGACTAACTGGATTTCTTTGCTATCACTTAATTCTGTCACAGGCTTATCTCCACATTAAATGGAGTGATAAATAGCACACTGGATTTTACTTAATTCTCTGAGGGAAGGTCAGATGGGCAGGTGGCAGTAGGAACTCAAGTAGGGGGCCTGGTGGGGCTCATGAATTGGCTTAGCTTCTCCCCTAAACATCTGTGCAACTGACCTTACCTTTCTCACCTGGCTTGGTAAAAGCAGGGCCCTCATTTGAGATCAATAACTGGTGTACTATGTAGAGCATTCCAAGGAGACAGGAGCAGCTATTGCCAGCACCAGAAGAAGAGTGAGAGGTGGAAGGGTAATAACATATCCAGGCCCTCATCTCAGTATGCTGAGATCTGTCTTTCCTACAGATGTAATTAAGGAGCTATTGAAGTAGCATCACAAATGGTTTTAGAAGAAATGTGTGAAATCATTAGTAACAAATCTCTGGAACCTGGTAGTCCTGGAGAACTGCAAAACTGAAATATTCAATTCTCAAAATGTCTGCTGCTGAGCACAGTACAGCATCCTTATCTGCCATGGGTGGGGGAGAGTAGTAAATCTGATGCTCATTTTTTAAAAGACCCAGTGAGGACCTAAGTAACTATAAATGAGTAAGTGCTTATTCTAGTTTGAAAATCTGTTGAACAGATTTAGCAGAAATATGGAGGCATTCTACATATGAAGGTACACTTCCTCCTAGTGACTAATGACTCGTTAAAGATAGGAGTAAATTGGCATCTTTCACATCTGAGTGAGGTCACTTGTGGAGCCAAAGTAACGTGTGCTGGAGAGGGCTTCTCAGCAGAAGCATTAGGGAAAAGGGATGATGATTCAAAATGATTAAAGCTGTTGCAAGTAAAACTGCCTGTAACAGTTGCAGAATGCTCTCTCTGTGCTGAATGCCTGAAAGATAACATCAGATGAAATTCAACATCAATAAATGTAAATGATGCACAGAGCAAGGGAGAGAAATGACCAGACTGCATCTCTGCAGTCGAGATCCCAGCATTAGCTTATTATAGAATCAAAGAATATCCTGAGCTGATAACTGAATCCAACTCCCGACTGCACACAGTGTGTCCAGACGTTTCTTGACCTCAGCCCAGCCAGGTCCTGTGACCACTTCCCTGTGGAGCCTGTTCCAGTGCCCAATCCCCTTCTCAGGAAAGAGCCTCTTCCTGACACCCATCATAAACCTCCCCTGTCTCAGCTTCATGCCATTCCCTCAGGTTCTATCCCTGGTTCCCGAAGAGAGGAGACCGGCGCCTGCCCCTTTGTTCCCCCTTGTAAGGAAACTATAGACTGCAATGAGGTCTCCCACTTAAGGAAGAGAGACTGTGGTAACTTCAGGCTTGAGAAATGACAACCCCATGTCTAGTGTCTGCCAAAGTGACCAGCACAGTTTCTATACCCCTAGTAGAGAACCTCAGTGCTCTCAAAGTGGTGGCTCCAATATCATCTGGACGGGGAACTACAGAAAAGTGACAGATAATAAAAATAATCTTGAGATGTTGTTTGTGCTGACACAGAATTTCTCCTCAGCCTCCCTAGGAAAAGTCTGGAAGAGAGATTTTAGGTGAGATCATATGAGCAGTCTGAGCCCCTTGGTCCACATTTCAGTCTTCCTGCTCTTCCCTTTTGTTGTTGGTGCCATTGAGCAGAATGCCAATGCTGACTGTGGACACCTGGGTGTTCAGGGAGAGGACTGTCACACAGAATCACAGAATGTTAGAAGTTGGAAGGGACCTAGAAAGATCCTCTAGTCCAACTCCCCTGCCAGTGGCCAACAGGCTGTAACTGACAAGAAAAACGAATCAAAGAAAGCTGCAACAGTTTTATCTATTCCCTCAGAGTCTTGTAATGCCAGGGTAGAGGGAGCAAGCCCTAACTCCAACTGCCCTGAGCAGGCACTGGTATTCAGGACAGCCTGGCATCTCTTGTCAGCTTCCGTGCTGGGGAGTCTGTGGATTCATCCTCCTTTCTGAGGTGAAAGTAAGGAGTTTATCCACATCAAGTAGGTTCCATCTGCCACTGTCCAACCATCCTCCCCAGTTGAAGCAGGTCACACACCTATTTCTTGGTCAATCTGGGATTTTACTAACTTGTTTTCTTTTTCATCTGCAAATAGTGCAGCTCATGCTCCATCTAAACCTATAATGAACACAGTATGTGGCCTTTTCTTGTGTATTCCCAATTTTGATTCATCACAGTATTTGCTTCCTGCCCTGGAAGGCAATCCTGAGTTTTCACCCCACTTGTGTGGGATCATGTGAAAAAAAATCTGAAAATCAAAACCTGATTTTTAAATTTTATTTTTTTCTGATTTATTCACTGCTTTACAGGTACCTCCAGATGGTTCTGAAAAATTAGATCATAGCCTGTATCTGTCTCACCTGTTAATGATTTCAGCAGTCTGTGATAGGAAATAAAAAGAGAAGCCCTTTGTCTTCACTTATAATTAAGGTGGGCAATGCATCTCCATGAAAGAAGGATGGAAGGACTTTAGGGGACCAGAAGGTTCCTGCACCATCTAGATCCCCAATGTGGATCATTAGACAAGCTCTGTGTACAAGCCTCAGCAGAAATAAAGTGCCAACAGAGGAAGTGATAGGAGAAGCCCACCCAAAGAGTGCCTTGTGTCAGGGACCATGTCTGTCCTGTTGGCACCCAATCTTTTGGTATCAGGCTTAGACCTCATGTGCCCACCCATCACATCTGCAGATGCGGGGTGCATCTGCATTCAAAATGTCCCTGCATTTGTGGGATGCAGGGAAAGATCCATGTTGAGACCAGTGCATGTGGTGGTGTGCACTTTGGACAGCTCTCCTTGTTGATCCTAAGCCATGATGGTCTTTTACTGCCACAGGGGCATTCATTCCAAGACCATCACACTGTGCAGTGTCTCCTTTGCACTCCACTCCTCTTCCACCAAACTCAAAAGACTGAAGATGGCAACTTGCAGGCAGAAAAGGACATGAACATGAACTGCTCCAGTAGCAGCATGAGGAGGCTGAGGAAAAAGAGCTCATTATCCCAGGAAGACATAGCATTGGAGTGAAAAACTCCTGGAGACTCTTCCACTGGACTGCTGTGGAAGAGCATCTGTGCATTCCACCTGGGCATTCTCATGGCTAATACAGACCCAGGAACATCACATCTGTAGATAGTTCTTAGGGTGAGACAAGTTCAAGGTGAGATCAGCACAGGAGGCACGGTATAGCCAGAAGCTGCCTCAGGTAGGTCCAGCTAATTCACAATGGAGAAGGCATGAGGAACTGGCAAACTCCAAAGGGAGCAGGGATACCTGAGTGGGGCTTTGGTGGTGTGGACAGCCAACCATACAGGAGTTTGAAATGCAAAAATGTCCAATTTGAGGCTGTGGGTGTCAACAAGTCCTGTCTTGTCCTTGAGCTGCTCATGGTGTGGTTCTGCTAACAGTATTATTTGTTTCAGGACCACACTACCTGTGAGAAGGACATTTCAAATATGTCAGACTAAACATTGGGAAAAAATAGCAAGAAACAAGCCTCCTGGTCCCCTTGCTGGATGCTGCAGTTAGTATCTGCTTACTGACTCCAATCAGTGCTTGGAGATGAATTCATGTCAATAACTTTTTCCCCATCAGACATGAAGGAATATCAGGTCTAGTGTGACCAAGAAATAATATTTCCAGTCTATGGCAGATAGAGGGTTCAGCTCAGGACAGCATCATCACATGGGCTTCATGAAGGTGAGGGACCCCAGCACTTCTCAGCTGTAAACAGGGCATCATCTTCTGGGGCTTCTGTCTTTATGAGGTCTCTGGCAACTTGAGCCTACAAGTCTGGAACCCCTGAAACTCCTATCACCAAGCAAAAATGTTTAAGGGGACTTCACAGAAACCAAAGGATTACAACAAACAAGCAAACAAATCCATCCAACCAAAAACCCCAACTAAACCCCAAACCAGGTCTGAGGGAGTTTTCAGGTAGGTGTTTATTATCTAGTAGGAATTTAGGCAGTTCCCCAGGTGAGACCCATGTGTCAGGGAAGCTGAGACCCATCCTTGACTTAGCTTGACTCATACCACTTTTTACAAGGCAAAAGGTGCTATCAGTTCATTTCCTTCCACTTAGCTCAAGTGACCCAAAGGTGGGCTTGCGGACAGAAAGCCTCAGAGGGTCTGTGTCTCTACTTTGTGTGTTTGGAGAAAGTTTTCCTTCTCTGAGAGAGTGTTTGGTAGATGGAGAAACCTAGATGTCCAGCACACAGCTGTGCCCAGCCTCCTTGGGACTGCTGTGTGCATCTGTAGCACAGGAAATGTTAAGTCGAGATGTAGCCCTGCTTTGTGTATTCGGCATTACTCTGCGTGTCTGTGCAACAGAGCAAGAGGACACATTCTCAGTGCCTGCAGCTTGTGTTACCTGAGCCAGAGTCTATGTGAGCATCTCAGATGGATAAACCTTCGGCTGCAGTCACATTCTGATGAAGATGTGTGGGGTGCAGCACAGCTCTGGGCACACCTGTGCTGCAGGAGGGAAGTGAGGGTAAAAGACCTGAGCAGCCCTGTGCTCACTTTCATCTCCCCAGCACGGCATAGCCCTGTGCAGAGCACGGTGCTGCCTGCCCTATGCATCAACACCCAAACAAGGGGCAGCAGTTGCCAGACTCACAGCTTCATTTGTTGAGCAGTCACATCCCTGATGGGAAGGGCATCCAGCACGGCACTCTTGCTGACGGACCTGCATCCAGCCATCCCCTCACCTGGGACACCTGCCCTGAGCCTCATCGTCTCAGGGGCACACAGACCCTCGAACCGGCGCGACCGCCCCGGCGTGAGAGCTGCAGGTACCAGGCCTGCCTTGCACCGCACCGCAAAGAGTTAAACCCTCGCTCTGTTGATATTTCCGAGCAGCTCCCAAAGTCGGCCGAGACGGGGAGCGCCCTGATTGGCTGTGCACGGGCCGGTAGTAATTAGTATCAGATATCAAACTTCTGTCTTTGCTAAGACCCTTTCTGATAGTCGCTGCTCCCCGCTAGACGATGACATCAGCCATGACACCCAGCTGCTGGTAGTAAACTCCGTGTGGGAGGAGGCTCCACGTTAATTAGTTCAACACAGCAGAGGGGGAGCAGTTGGTGCTTGTGGAGGGTCAGTGCTGGATGGGACCAAATCCTTCAGAGCCACTTGCTGCTTCTTGCCAGCCAGCCGTAAAAGCACCAGCAGAGCTGGATGAATTCTGAGCGCTAGCTGTGGTCTGGTCGGCTTCTCTCGGTGAAGGAAGTTAATGGTTTAAGTGAGGGGCGTCTGGATCCGGTCCCCAAGTCACCATGACACTCCTGGGGTCTGAGCACTCCTTGCTGATTCGGAGCAAGTTCAGATCAGGTAGGGGAAACCTTGAGATTTCTCTTAAAACTTCTCTCTCCGGCAAGCTGTAGCCACGGACTGTTTTGCATTAAATGTTTGGAAGCAGCATGCGAGCAAAATATTCAGGGGGTCGTAGAGCTGTCACGGCTTTGCTCTTACAGAGGCTGTTCCGCAAGTGGAGAGACACATCTTCCTTTCTGCTGCTTTCTCCCCACCCCCGGTTTTTCATTGTCTTCAGTCTGCTTTTGTGGTTTACCTGGTAAAGCTTCTGTTCCCAGGTCTCCTGCCCTGGCCCTGCTGCAAAGGGTTTGGGCAGGAAGCCAAAAGGGCACCTGGGATAAACAAGGTGCCTAACACCGACGGCGTACTCCAGGTGCTCTGGTGGGTCTGTCTGTAACAGCCACAGCCAGGATGGGCCTGACACTCTGTGACATGCAGGCAGCTGACTTTGTTCCATTAAGTTGTGACTAATTGGAGAAAAATGAGTTTGAAGAAATGCGTCATTTTTAGAAGTAAAAATAACAAATGGAACATGAAAAGTATTTAAAGTGACATCATCAGAGAAATAAAACCAGAGCCACGCAATTGATTGCCACTCGCAGAGGGCTCGCAAGTTAAACATGCCTCCGTCCTGTAAGTTAGGGGAAGCACTGGTAAGGGGCTTATCAGAGGACGTTCAGCGTGAATGAAGGTGAGTGAAGGTGAACTATGGGACAGTCCCTGCTAAATCAGAGCCTCTGCTGGATATTCATGCCTTTATTCACTGGCTTTATTTATAGTAAGTATGCCGTGTCCGGGAGTGCGTGTCTTTACTTGTAACTTTTTAAACGAACATATACTGTAATATTAACGGTAATGTCGGAAAATACTCTTGAGGAGCTTTCTCTGACCTTCCCAGAGGTGAAGATCTCCCTGGGAATATTATCTGTGAGGATGTTCAGACAAAACAGCCACATGTGCTGTATGGGATGCTGTAAAACCGGACAGGGTAGTCACGTTGGAACATGCACCCGGTCTGGCATGTCACCCGTGCTGCGTGTGTTTTTGCCTCCTTGTGCATTGTGGATAATGAAATTGGAGATTTATGGTACTGATAGTAGATATGAGTGTTGTTATCAGGATCTTTTAGATAGCTGGGTGGTCAACTTAAACTTTGTTTTCTCAGCAAATACAAAGTTGGCAGTTGGTTGAAAACCCAAGAGTGTGTGTGCAAACACAAGTGTCCTGGTCTGGCTGAATTATACAAAACTTGGGTCCAGGACTTTGGTGTGGTTTCCATATCTCTCTGATCTTACATTTCATTAGATTAAGTCATTCCTTAGATTTTGTTGGTATATTATAGTACATTGATGTTCATTTGAAAAAAATCTGAGTCTGTAACAATTCCTGCAGCAACTACAAAGCAACACTGCCACCTTTCTGAGAGAGGAGGATGGGCTGTGCTACATGGCCCTGCATTCTTTTCAAATGAACCAGTATTGTTTTTAAGGCTCATTTCTGGTTTATTTGTAAGCTGGCTTTATTATGGAACCAACAGTGGGATCTCTAAACATATTTTTCAAATGATTCTCCAGTAAAAGTAAACTTTGTGCGTCTTTCCGTCCATAAATTCTCCTGGCTTTCAGCATTTCTAGGGCAGTCACTTTGTGGGGCATTCTTTGGTTCATGACTTATTCCCACAACTGCCATCCCTCACTAATGCCTGGTGAAAGATACATTTCCCATCTGACAAGATCTGTCTGCTTATTTATTATGTTTGGGTTGGGCTTGCCCAAGTCCCAAACACATGTCTACGCCTCACCCTCCACTGCTGGGGCGGCCACAGGTGATGCAGCACATGGGCACTGGTCATCACCATCAGGAGGATGCTGAGGAACACAAATAAACCATCACACTGTTTTAAGTTGGATGTTTGGTAGCATGGGGAACAGAGAAGAAAAGCTGATATTTAGTAGTTGAAGTGGTCAAACCTCTCTTGAGTGCAGATTCTCTGCGGAACAGTGTCCTCTCCACGTGCGGACTTGGGTGACTGCAAAGCCCACGAGGATAGCAGGGGAGCACTGCTCTGATTTACCTCCAAGTGTTTGGCATGAGGATGAACATCAACAGCACAGGGCCCTGCACCACGTTCCCCTGCATGGCTCAGGGACTGTGACATGCCAGCAGCTTACACAGAGACATGTGGAGGACAGGCCAGGAGGGATGGTGCCCTGAAATGCCAAGCCCTGAGGAGCCCTGCTTCGTAGTGCTTTGTAATGGTGCTACACAGGCAGGTGTGAGGCTTTGCTTGCTCCCCAGTTTCAGGAAAGATTAGTTGTATTCTGTGACTCATGATGAGTCCAAATCCCTTTTGAAGGATTCCAGGCCAATGTTAACGAGGGCTGAGATAAATCTTAATAACTTCTGCTGCCTCCGTGGTCTGCACACTCTGAGCGGCTGGAAGAGCTGTATGTGTGCACGTGTGTGTAGAGATTTATTACCTGTGTGTTATTTCCTCATCCCAGAATCCCTTTAATCTCTGTGACACACAGCAGACAGAAAGAGCAGTGAGGAGGTGGCAACTAGATGGTGGCACAAAGGTGTCCCTCCTGCAGGGGGTACAGAACTCAAGGGTCAGTGTTCCTGTCTCTTGCTTCCATCTGGCAGCACCAGCAGCAGGAATAAGAAGGAGTTTGCCCAGGCTGATGTGGTGGAGGCAGCAGATTTTTCATACAGTGCTGAGCAATCCTCCTTTGAGTCCCATGGTGTTTTCTAGTGCTCTTCTCTCTCCAGGGGTCCAACGAAGGACCAGCACTGCTGTGCAGTGTGAAGAGTTGGTAGCTACCCCGGTGCTGGGCTCCAGGAATGTCTCCAGAGGAGACAGACCCAACCATCAGCATGCTGCAGGCCTTCAGGTTACACCTCCCCTTCCCCCAGTATTTGTGTGCCTGTTTATTTTGACTGTTTTGCCAGAGATAAATATACTGATCTGAGGTCATCCTGACAAATTTTGCAGGAATTATGATTCTGCAAGCCTGCCATGTGCTCTAAGTATCAATGGGAACGCACTAAATCAACTAGGACATCTAAAGGCTGTTCCAGAAACCTATTTAACTCTTCCAAGAGATGATAAGTTATGTGACCTCCTGCTTTGAACACAAACTAATTGTACTCCAGCAGCAGAAAGGCATTGTCATTGGGCAGAGCAAACAGAGCTGGCAAAACTGTGTGACTGTGATTCTGTGAAATGCAGACGGAACCTTAACTCTGACCCTTTCTGTCCAGTGATATGGAAAGTGAGTTTACCAGGCTGACATCTGCATAACATCAGTGGTAGTTCAGATAATTGGTGAGAAGTGAAAGTTTAACACTCAAACATGGCTGTGCATGGCTTGGTGTGGGGAAACATCCAGCCCCGACTGTGGGCATACGGGTGTGAATTTGCAGCAGAGATTTGCCTGGCTCTGTGGAGGAAAAGATTCCTGCTTACACACCAGATGTGAGTGAAGCTGGAAGAGAGGGGAGAGGAATTTACTCTGTCTGCCTGTGGGGAAGAGAGTGATTTGGACCAAATTCAGCAGGTAATAGAGGCAGAAGAGAGGAGGTCTTGGTAGGCAGTTTGGCAGAACCTTTATTTTCATTTTCCCAGCGTCCAAACATAAAATGTGTGCATCTGTTTCCTCTCAGATCATGGACTCACACAGTTCACAGTCATTGTGTGCGTTCCACTGATGACACTGCTTGGCAATTTCGTTATTTTTTTGTAGCACAATTGTTTGGTGTAGATCAGTTTGTACTTGGTTTCCTTTCTCCAGCACCCTAAACCTTGGTGTTTTAGATGATGGACTTGTTTCTTTGTCAGTCAGCACAGACTGAAATGCACCTCACTGTGCTGGAGGAGGAAGATGTATGGGAGCTCTGGACAGAACCTGCCTGAGGTGTTTCTGAGCAGCCCCAGAAGAACAGTCCCTGTGATGGTCTGCTGACCACTGCTTCACCTTCCAGGGGTGGTACCCAGGAGGCTGGCTTGTTACCCAGCAGCCCCACATTAGGAGCTTGATGTTGGCCTGTTGCTCAGCCCAGACAGAGCAGCCCCTGGCTGGCCTGCACATCTGGATGTCCTGTGTTGCAGCTGCTGTGCCAGAACTAGTGTTCAAACAGCCAGAGCCCTGAGCCAGCCAGAAGTGATGTGGATGCACCCTGCCACCAAACCAGTTCTGCTGCTGTCCTGATGGGATTCTCCACAGTAGAAGGACCCCACATGCATGTCCCACTGGGTAGCTTCTCCTGCCCAACATGCTCACACAAGAAAACCTCAGACACCCTCTGTAATGACAGTCCCAAAGCAGGCAGCATCTCTGCCTGTCAGTGCCCAAAACAGGACTGTTCTCAGTGCAGGGGCAAGTCAACAGGTTCTTCTGGTACCTGCAATGGCCATGGACAAACACATGTTTCACATTTGCTTGGCTGCTGTTTGACAAGCAAAAGCTGCTGCTCCTGTTGAGCACAGGAGTCCCTCCATTCCCAATTTGCTGCAAACTGCCCCTGGCCCCTGCAGAGTGTCCCCTCTCCTGTGCTCTGTTCAGCCGTACTCATACTCCTAAAACCCCAGAACTTGGCCATGAAGGGCAGGGACGAGCTGCTGGGGTGGCTGGCAGATGGGACAGGACAAGCAGTGCCGGCTCCAGTTGTTTGTCAAACTGCTGGTCCCATCACGGTCCCATGCTTGGGTCAAACCAGCATAACAGAGCTGGTCCCCCTCACCACACAGGTTAGGAGCACCAGCTGGTGCAGGGAGCAGCAGGCAGCTGCCCAGCCATCAGTTCAGAGCAGAAACTCATTTCAGAGGGAGAGGAGAGCAAAGCAATTGCACTGCTTGTGAATGTGGTTCCCAACCAGAGCAAAGCTGCTTGTGCAGCCCAGGTAGGGAGGATACCAGTGACTGCTGGGATTCCACCTGAAACCACATCAGAGAGCTAGGAAGAGCTGAACCAGTAGGGATGGTGTCTCAGCAGGGACCCTACCAGAGGCTCTGTCAGACAGATGCCAGGTCATATATCCAGAAGCAGCAATGAACCTGCAGCTCCCCTGGACTCAGCTCAGCTCAGCTCAAGGCCAAGCTGAAACCAGAGAAAGCCTTGTGCAGCCTCAGTGCTTCCAGGGAACCTGCTCTGGGCACTACCTGAGTACTGGTCGGGAAGGACAGGCTCTGATCCAGTCTCCTCTTTAGGGACAGACTGTCACCAGCACTGGGTCAGGTCAGCCACAGGTTTTTCCTGTCTGAACCCTGCGAGAAGGGCAGTTCCACCACCTCCCCAGCAACATGCTTCCATGTTGCTCAGCCCCCTGTGCCATAAAAGCCAATTCCTCAAAGAGAGGAGGGTGCTATGGGGGCTTTGGTGATGCCCCAGCATGGGGGATGCTCTGATGCAGGTGATAGAAGCCCAGTCCTGGACAGCTGCTGAGCACTGGACTCAAAGGACCCCTGCAGACTGATGCAGGAGGCCAGGTCTGCTGCTGGGTTGGAGGGAAGATTTGAACACTTCTTTTCCAGTGCATCACCAGGCCAGGCAAGTCCCAAGCTGTCCTCTCTGCTTTCTAAGGCTCTGAGGTCAGCTCCTAGGCAGAAAGATGACTCATGCAGTAACGGGCAGAGCTCTGAGCTGGGGTCATCACAGCTAGCTATGACCAGGTCTTCTCTGCACCAATGACACAGACCCACTGCAGAGGATGTTTCTGGAAGCTGTATCACTAAAAGGGACCTGGTGCTAGTGTAGAAGAGAGGATTATTTCTAAGAGAAAAAGCGATCAAGCGAAATCAGTGGAATAGTTCTGACATGCCTTGTGTTGTCTCAAGAGGGACTTCTCATCATGGGGTCCCAGAGAAGGGAGATTTGCTGAAAGCACTGCAGCATCCCAGATGATGGCAACTGACAGTTCCAGCACAGCTTGGTATCAAAGGGCCACCAGTTTGCATGAGTACTCCCTCACGTTATGTAGAATGGGTTGGAAGTCACCTACAAAGGTCATCCAGGTCTTCTCATCACCCAAGCTGGTGCACACATGGAACAAGAATGCTGGGGGTGTGAGAGCAAGATTGTCTCAGCAGCATGACCATTCTCTGAAGAGCTAACAAAGCACTTTCCTTGAAAAATATGATTTTTCTGGAAAAACACAGTTCCCACACATGGCTGGTGACAGCATCGTCAAAGTGAGTCACTGGCAGCACTCAGAGCTCAGACCTCCAAACACACAGGAAAGGACAGGAATGCAGCTGGGGTCAGACACAGCTTCCACACTTCTCAAGTCATCTTCAAGAAGCACCTAAGTGGTAGTGGTCTGGATGGTGCCAGGGTCTTCTCCAGCCCTGCTTTTCAGCGCTGGTTTTTGTAAGAGAAAGGTGCAAACCCTGAGCTGGCATCCACTGAGCTGCAAGCTGCAGCAGCAACTCTGAGACTGCTGCAAGTTGTGGTTGCTTGATGTCTTCCTGCAGGGATGCTCAGCCTCGTGGTCTGACACTGTCCACAGCTATGCATCTTCACATTACTTCTCCAGACTGTTTGCAACAAGATTTGGAAGGCCACATGCACGATATGTGGGAGACAAGGCATGCATCCTCCTGCACAAGGGGGTCCAGATCTGGAGACATTTTCAGAGTCTTCAACCATCAAGATTGAGCTGCTCCTGGAAATGGCCAGTGCTTCCACATGCCTGTCCACAGAGTTCTGTCAGCTTGCCATGAACAGACACAAGGCTGGATAAACTTTTCCTCTTCACCCTGTGGCTTAAAAATGGTCAAGGAAGTCTGTAAGTTCAGCGTGGCCCAAGATGAAATGCGTGTCTGGGGAAGGCTGCATGGCCTGCCCACAGCTACCCACCCATGGAGGAGCTTAGTGCTCACTATCATGGTGACAGCCTTCACCATGTCACCATGATAAACAACTATAGCACCATTTCTCCCTGAAAAAAATATCATGAAAATACATCAGATCCCCTCTGGGATGACCTCTCAGCGGTGTTTGATGCAAAAGACAAGGGAGAGGCCAGACCAGAGCATGGACCAACTGTGGTAGGGCAAGGGTAGTGTTCCCTGGATTGTGCATCCTTGGCTGGAAGGCAGTAGAGGCTGGTTATCCAGCACAAAGTGCCTTGTTTAGTTGTGAGGTCCCTCAAGGGGGGTGACTCCTGCAAAGGGGTGCAGGTAACTAGGACCAACGTGGATACCTGGAATGCAAAGGTTCAAGTCCATGTTTCTGGGCAGAACCAGCACTGACTGGGGTGGTGTTGTGGGGCAATGGAGGGCTACAGGCTGCCCTAGCAGCCAGTGCCATCTAGCTACCAACTTCACTCTAGTGTAAGGGGAGGAGCATGCATGAAGCCTTTAACAGGTATCAGGGCTATGTTTTTCCATCACAGAAAGGACCTTTCATGTGTAAGGAGTGCTGGAATTTGGCAGTAAAATCATTGTCTCACTTTTGCTAAACATTTGCCCTGAGTGTGAGACATGGAGAAGTCACAAGCAATGGCATCTCAGGGACCTTTGTGCTTTGGGGACTCCTCCAGAAGGGATTCAGCTCCATCCCACATGAGCTTTTGCCAGAGCTCCTCATCTGCTCCCAAGCACAGGAGAGCTGTTCTTCCCTCTCCTTCCTTCCAACACCAGCTCTCTCGGGGTGGCAAAGGGGATGCTGTCTGGTTTGCAAAAACATCACGAGCTCAGAGTACAGGCAGAGTTACCCAAGGGATGGGATGGACTAACCTGTGCAGTCATGGCCATGCAGAGGTCTGCAGCCTGTGGATATATGGTGGGGTGCCAATGCTTGCTGTAAATACTGAGGGGTTTTTGCTTTGTCAGCTGCCTGACTGATCTACAGTTCTACAGCTGAGGCCATGCTGCTAAGCCACTCAGTGACTCTGGCTGGTGGTTCACTCATATCCCACTGCGTGCTTTCTTTCCAAAGAGAAGGTATGCTGCACACTGCAGGTCCTTGGAGCTGTGGGTTTGGACAGAGATGGCACTAATCTCTCCTCACCACATGATCTACACCCCCCTCAGCAGAGTAAGCATATCTGTATCCAGCACTGAGCCTTGTAGCTCTGAAAATGTGCTGCCAGGTCCTCGGTAGAGTGATGGAGTTGGAAAACTCTACACAACCCACAGCTCTGGGGTGAGGGAGGACCTTCCAGCGTCAGAGTTCAGAGATGAGCAACTATTTGAGCTGAAGCCATGGTCACCTGAGGCTGCTATTATGGGTGCCAGGCAGGTCACAGTCCAAGGCCAGTGCTGGGATACTGTCTGCACCAGAAGCTGTCCTGTCTGCCTCATTTGTCACCAAGAGGCAGGACTGGGTCAGTGCAAGCTACACAGCAGCTCCATGTCCTGGAGCACTCTGCTGCACCAAGGCTGGTCCAGCAGCAGCAGGGATCAGTGCCACACCTCCACGGAGCACACAGACTCCCAGACACACTGTCCCTGAAAAACTATCAGTACCTCAGTGCACTCCTGATCTCTTCCTGACACCTTCCCTCTCACAGTTTTACAGCTACGGCTTCAACAGCGGAGGACCCGCGAGCAGCTGGCAGACCAGGGCATCATGCCACGTGAGTATCATTTTCTGCTCTCTTCACCCAGCCCTGGCTCAGATGGGCTGTGTTCACCATGGGCACTGCCCAGTCAGTGCATGGCACCAGCTGCCAGCTCAAACCCCTTCAGCTCTGAGCAGGTTGCTGCCGGGGTGGATTTTGCCTCCTGCCCTGTAGAAACATTGTGATTCCTGGTGCAGTACAACAGTGTCCAGCATTTGACAGACAGATTACAATGCTGCTGCTCAAACTGAAGCCAGGAGAGATGTTTAGTTTGCACCATCCAAAAATTCATCATCTACACAGCTCCCCATCCCAGAGCTCACTGTAACAGGATAAGAATATCCACCTGCAAGCAGAAGACTCACAAAGCTCTTCACAAAGGCAAGGGCAGAGAACCTCATGTCCTCCTGTAAAAGCCAGGAACCTCTGTGTCAGTGTGGTGGTTCAATCCTGGCTGGAGGCCAGAGTCCCACCAAAGTCACTTTGTCACTCCCTTGTTCTGTTGGACAGGGGAGAAAATACATGTTGAGAGGCTTTGGGGTGGAGATAAAGACAGGGAGAGATTGTTCCTCAATCAGCATCACGGGCAAAACATTCTCAGCACAAGAAAAGCAAGAAAACTCTCTAATTTATTACACTGCACTACAGAAACACACAGAAACCAGAGTCCATGTTTGTACCATGAAAAGTACGAACAGTTCTTAAAATACCACCCCCCAA
>VXBZ01001635.1:144938-181082 GCA_013399135.1 Heliornis fulica | reverse complement strand
CACCCAAACCTGCACCCAGTGCTCAGGGTGAGGCCACAGGAGCACAGTGTAGAGCGGGACAATCCCCTCCATGGCCCGTCTGGCCGTGCCGTGCTGGATGCACCCCAGGATATGGTTGGGTCTCCTGGATGCCTGGGCACACAGCTGGCTCATGGGGAACAGTAGCTGTGTGGATTTCAGCCATGGCCAGGCCTGTCAGCATATGGCTGAGAACGTGCCCTGCAGCCTGCAGAGACAATCACACCGGTGTAAAATCACAGTTTAGCCCCAGCCAGTAACTAAGTGCCGCTCACTCCTCCACACACCTCTTCTTGTCCTGGGTGAGATGGGGAGGAGAACTGGAAGTAAAAAGGTAAAAACTCATGGATTGTGATAAGGACAGTTTACTGGGACAGTGGAAAAAAAAAGAAGAAAATGACAACAGAGTTCTAAGGACAATACAGGAAAAGGGTGGTGCACAATGCAACTTACTCACCACCCCTAAACACAATAGCCAGCCCATCCCCTCCTCCCTGGCAACCCCTCTATATGCTGAGTATTACATCAGATGGGATAGAATATCCCTTTGCCTAGTTTAGGTCACCTGTCCTGGCTATGTCCCTTCCTATCTTCTTGTGAAAATTAACTATTCCAGCAAAAACTCAGGATATGTAAGTGCATGATAATTGCCTATTTACCATACATCCAAACACACTATAGTCAGATGTTTAAATGGAAGGTTTTTGTTTAATTTTGGGAGACCAAAAGTTCTAAGTGATGCCTCTGAGCTTCTAAGCCTGTCTTCTGTCATCCAAGGCATTAATGAATATATTGACTGCTAGGGAAAATTTCCCTGTGACATTCTTCTGTTTAGACTGTGAGCTATTCCTAATTCTTCTGGTGACCCACAGCTATGCTCCTTCTTTATGTTAGTCTTACCCAGACCACATTTCTCTGGCTTGCATGTGAGAAAGCTATGTGAGATAATGTCAAAACACACTTAAAGACAAGCTACATGACAATTTTTGCTTATTCCTCTAACAGAAATCTGTCACTTCTCCTTAGAAGGAAATTAGGTTGGTGTGATGTAATTGGTTCTTGATGAATCCATCCTGGCGGTTACTCAACTCCTTGCTATCTTCCAAATCCATTTATATAGATTGTTTGATTACTCACTCCAATATCTTCCTGACTGGTTTATAAGTTCCTGGTTTCTTCTCTCCATCTCTTTTAAAGCAAGAAATTATACTCTCCCTTGCCCAGTCTCCTGGAGACCCACAGATCGTTGCTGTTACTCTAGCCTTGTGTATCTCAAACTGTTTGGGAACATTTAATTCATCTGAGTATTCTCCAACCTGTTCTCCAACATGAAAACTGGAGCTGCTTCCCTTTTGTTGCTGAAGCTTCTTGGCTTAGTCATCTGATTGATAAATAGCCATTTATCTTTTTAGTGAAGATAGTTTTAAAAGGCATTAAATCCTGTAGCCATCTCAGCAGCATCCACAACCATTTCTCCTGTTTATGGAACACAGACAGCACTTTCCATTGCCTCCTCCTGGCTACAGAAGGATTGTAAAATCTTTTTCTCATGATGCTGTACACTTTGTACTGTCGTTTTCCAGTTTTGCTCCAGCTGTTTGTGCTATTCTTTTATATTTATCCTTAAGAGCTTAACCTCCTTGAACTATGTACATTTTTTGTACTTTTCCTTCTTGCATCTCAGCTTAGCAAACAGCTAGTAACTTTTCCAAGCCATGCTCTAGCTTCACCAGGGGATAGACTTATATTTCTATAATTTTTTCCCTCAACACTGACATTCTTGGCACTAATGACAGGCGTTATCGCACTTCTCTGTGCCTTTCTATTCCTAAAGCCATAAGAAAGTTGGCACAAGGCTCCAGGACCATGTTCATCATAAGCTCAGCTGCAGAGATCTGCAGAATGGATTTTCCCAACCTCACATCATAACTGGGGTTATAAGTGCATAACCACCGTGGAGTACACGACAGAGTGTAGGAGCTGCAGGACTGTGGGATGGCTACACCTCGTGGCTGGCCCGGGTAGAGAGTATGGGTGTCTTCAGGACTTGCTCAGCACTATATCTCACCCCAGAGTACCAATTTCACTCAGAAGCCATTGCTAACAGCACACTCTGGAGCTGCCTTGGTGCACCTCTCAGAGATGCTGAGCTAGGAGCAGGTCCAGTACTCCCAGTGAAAAGGTCTCATTCTTCCCATAAGCTCTTGTAATACCTCAGGCATCAGTAGCCCAAAGGAAATTGGAAAGCACACAGCTTAAGAGTGGGGACAGTGAACAGCCAGCAGCTCCATGCAGTGGAGCTGCTGGCTGTCCCCACTGTCCCCACTGTCCCCACTCTTAAGTGGGGACTGTGAAGTTTTTTCACTCAGGCACTGGCTTTTCACTCAGGCACTGAAGTTTTTTCACTCAGGCACTGGCTTTTTCTTGGACTGTCCAAGAAAAATCCAGTGCCTGAGTGAAAAAAACCCAAACATTTAGGAACTTGTTCAATCCAGCTTGTAATAAATGCAAAAGAGCTACAGGATTGCGTGGGGGCAGGTGCTCTCTCTACATTATTGCTGCTGCTGTTCAAAGGTAACACTCTGCATTTGTGTTCTGCAGACTGAAGATTATCTCAAGCACAAGATCAGAAGCAGGCCTGAGCGATCAGACCTGATCAATATGCACATTTTACAAGGTAAGATTGCCTCAGTTTTTCCACATGATCCTTGTGTCTCCTGCCTTGAGACTGATGTCTCTCCCGCCTCACTTGGGTTCCCTTCAGGACTCTCACCACCATTAACATTGTTCCAGATGTTCATGGGAGACAGATTCAGATGGGACACATGTATGGAATTCAGGCTAGACACAGTCTTCAGGAGGAAGGACACACATTTATCCCCTGACAGAAGCAAACCAAAAGCCATCCCTGGCAGGGACCAGTGTAATATGCTCTAGAGGACAGCGGGGTAGAGAACAGCTGTGAGAGAAGACTCTGTTAGACAGAACTGGTGAGGGCTGATCCTCACAAAAGGCATGTCCAATGCATTTGTTGCACAAGACACTGAAATCTCTGTAGCAGGTTGTTGCTGAACATCTTTTGTTTTGCCATAATCCTAGATATTTTATGTGATAATTCATGGTGATGCAGTCAATGACCCAATCACATCCATATGAAAAGAGTGAACCCTGCTATCAGTCTGTGAGACACAGCAGCTCCCCCCAACAACCTGGTGTCCCCTCACAGCTGGAGGGTTGGCACTGCTCCACTGCATCCCATCACAGACAGCACAACACTCTGATGTTCCTCATTATCTCCAGAGATAACAAGCTCCTTAGAGACAGGAAGGATGTGCAACCTCTCTTCTTGAGTCCTGCCAGACTGCTGGAGGCAGCAGGTCACTCTCTGGCAACTGTAAATGCTCTCAGCATGGATGAAGTCTGTGTTTCTTTTTCCTCTGGCATACAGGAGATGTGAGCCAGGGGCCTGTGCTTTTCCCTTGGGTCTCCACCCCTAAAATAAGCCAGCACCATTCCCATTGAACAGGCAGAAAGTGCATTTCCCTTAGGTTGAGTAACAGGCAATACAGACTGGAGTTGGGGCTGCAAACCAGTTGTGGAGGCAGCTGCAGTCACCAGGCAAAGATAGGGCCAACAAGGCACAGTTGGAGCAGACTCTCTGGACATGTATTGAGCAAGGTGGCCATGATACCTGACACACATCACAGCCAGAGCCCTGCTCACACCTCTGCCCATCATTGCTCTGTGTTTCATGGAGCTGTGCCCTAGCATATCATGTCCATTTGGTTCACTACAGGACATGGTGATGATTGAAACTGGCCAGCTCAGACACCTTCTATCATCTCAATACTTTCCAGGCACACCTTCTGTTAGTGTTCACCTTGAAGGTCTCATGTGTGTTCACTGCCCTACAAAGCCTGAGGCCAGCAGTGACCCCAGACCAGCTTTCCTGGCTCCTGCAGAGCATTTTCCCCTGGTATCAGGCTCTGCAGCTTGTTTTCTCTACAGCACTTTGTCTAGCAGAGTGTGCAGTCTTTGGAGACAGCACAACCTACATACAGCCCTTCTGACTTCAGACCTCCAAGGGGATAGACGTGCTTTAGTTTAGGATCCTGATCCTTCACCACTTCCTTTTGTAATTGGCCACTCTTCTGTCACCATTCAGTAACTGGGTACATCTCAGCTGAGTTTGGTAGGGCTGTAGCTTCCAGTATCAAGCTGTCTCTGATGTGCTCTTCTCTACTAGCTTGTTCTTCCCTTGAAGGCCTGGGGCACTGCAGTCCCACCAGTTCCTCATGTCCACTCCTAAAATTTAGCTTACACTACAGTGTAAGGAGTGTTCTCCAGTTGTCAAACACTGTTAATAGTTTTTTCTCCAGCTGTTCCACAAACTGGCAAGGGCAAATGGGAGTTGGAGTCCACTTTGACCCTTGTGTCAGCATTTCCACTGCAGTGCTCCTGGGCCGTGAAGAGGCTGCTCCAGCTGCAGGTTTGCAAGCTGAGGTCAGCAGAGTCTCCTGTTTGGGAATGGTGAAGGCAGACCTAGGGATCAGAGTGGAACCCATGTCTCAAATCCAGCCAGACCATCTAATGCAGTATCCTGTCTTCCAGCCTCAGAGTGGCTCCTGCTGTGCACCAAAGCATGTTTAGGACTTGGCCACAGCCCAGAAAGGGTGTGCTGAACAGGGAGCACTTTCTCAATGAGCACTGTGCTTACAAGATGCCCCATGGCCTGAACTGATGGGTTCCCTTTGGCCTTTCAGACTCAGCTGCAGAGGGGTCCATTCAGTCTACTCAGATGAAGCTGAAAAGGGCCCGACTGGCAGATGACCTCAATGAGAAGATTGCTCTGCGGCCAGGACCTCTGGAGTTGGTGGAGAAGAATATTATTCCTGTCAATTCAGCTGTGAAAGAGGCCATAAAAGGTAGTGACAGTCAATGTGTCTGTGGTGTACATGGCATGGTGCAGGGGCTGGCAAGGTTAGGAGGATGTGCCACAGTGACTGCAGGAAGTGACCAACCCAGAGTTAAGAACTACATTATTGCTTAGATTTTATATTTTCATGATAAGCAGCCCAGCACAGCCTGTGATTTCTCATCTAGGCATATGAAAAGAGAGCTCTTAGAGCAGTGACCACAGAAACATGTGCACTGGTTCTGCCATATCTCCTCCTCCCTTCTCAAACCCCTTCCTTCCCAAGGGTTGGGGTACATAGATGATAGCACTGAAGGCAGGGCATTCCTTCCTCTCTTGCATGGGAAAGGACCTGGGTGCATATGTGTGGTTGTGAAGGCAGCCTGGACTCTCCCATGTGTGCCCTGACAGGGTTTCACATCCCAGTAGGTGGGAGTGAAGTGGCTCCAGCTCAACAAGCTGCGGTTCTCTTCTCTTGCCCACTTATGCTAGTGGTGAGCAAGGGCCTGCAGGGTGGGATGCTGCACAGCATGAATGGGGAAGCATCCCTGGGATGCTGGACTCCTGGGGAACATGAGGAGCAGCCTGCACCCCAAACAGGGCATCCAGCACTTGGATTATGCCTAAACTTAGTTTTCCTCCATCACTGACCCTCGGCTGGAGGAAGGAGACAGAATCCTCCACAGTTATTTCCCCTATGCTGCTACAGGAAGGCCCCTGCAGGAGCTGACACAAAGCAAAAAGGTTCCTGAACAGAGCTAGGGACTGAAGTACCAGGGCAGCAGCCTGTACTTTGGAAGCCTAGGACCATCCCCACGTGTTCAAATCAGCCCTCAGGTCTCCAGTGAGGGACCCAGAGATGCTCTGTCTCTGGGTACTCCTTGTATTGCTCCTGGTTCCTCAGTTCACAGGATTATTTCCACTGGAATAACCCATGTTAAATCCCTGTTCTGGAGTCAGAGAAAGCTCAGGACAGAGGCAGTGTTCTGGGATGAGGAGGGGTCTTGGGATGCCAGGAGTGATGACAAAAACAGAAATCAGAGCAGGAAGCAGATTGATTTTCTTCTAATCTCTGAAAGCAGTGTCAGTGAGGAGAATCCTTCAGGCCCAGGTACTGATGTCCTGCCCTGCAGTTGTTCCTGCTCTCAGTTTCCCTGCTGTGAGCTGCATGCAGAGCTCATATGGCAGCTGATCCTCGAGCTGCTCCATTTCCAGCATCTCACAGCTCTTGCCTTTGAAGGTGAAATGTTCCAGGACTCTGCCTGAAGAGGAATTTTTAAGGAGAGTTCAAGTAAAATCTCCCCAGCCACTTATCAAAGGAGAGAAGAGTGGAAAAAAAAAGTTTAAAAAAATCCCCCCTTTATAAACATCCAAGGCCATTTGAACATGACTTTATCCACTGGAGCTGGGGCTTGGAGGCTGGGCCAGCATGCCTGAAATTGGAATGGAGTTTCTTTCCAGCTGCCTTGTCAAGAGCTTGTGGTAAACAGAGATTTACAGGACAAAACTGTTAAAAACAAAAAGTCTGGCTTAAATCAATTTGCTCAGTTTCAAGTTTCCTGCATTCACAATGCCCTTCTATCCCGTTGCTGTGAGCCAGTTTCATCCCATCCTAAACGATGTGACACACACAGCACATTGGAGTCAAGCATGGAGTTACTTGGTACTGTTGGGTGCCATGAGAGGGAGGTGCACCTGCACTGGGAACACAGTCCCAGCCCCCAGGTTCTGCAGAAGAAAGCCCCTGACTGAAGGATCCTTGAGCTGATTTGGGGGGTCAGAGATGGCTCGTGCTGCTCACAGTTTGGGGTGAAGGGCTGAATACAGAGCAGAGATGAGCACTGGCACTTCTGAGTGTTGAGCCTTTTGTTTTTGCAATACCAGAAAGATGACAGGGTTTAAAATCATTTTACTTTAACCTTGGAATCTCAACTGTTTATACAGTGGAAAGTTCAGCTGACGTGTTCTCCTAATCACCTCTGGCAGAGTGAGAAGAAAGTGCCAGACCCCAACCAAAAGCCCTAAAGTCCCAGTGACAGGAGGCCACCAGAGCCCTACATAGCTGAGCAGTGATATAAGAACCTTTTTTTACCAGGTCCTTGTCATCACTTTGTCCAGTATGCTTGAAAGGACAATACCCAGTGCATTAGAAACATCCCCAGGCAAACACCATTATACCTAAGATTACAGAGGGACACGGGAGGGAGAAACAATACGGCCAGCTCGAGGCTGGGTGAGACCAGTACAGATAAGGGCAGCATTCCCCACCCAGCAGAGGCCCCCCCACCCCGGTATCAAGCAGCAGGATGCAGCACATTCCTGTCATGCTCCAGGCTGCTGCTGTGTCCTGAAGGTCCCTTGGGCTCCCGGCTTTGGCACCATTTCTCAAACCATGCTTACTAAATGCCAGCCAAGTGGAGCCTTGCAGATCCACAAGTCCCCCTTGCCTGGTGTCATTTTTCCCTGGGAGAGGATGCCCGTGCTGGTCTGCAGGCGTGGGGAAGAGCTGCTGCCCGCTGGGGTCATGGACATGCGCTGCTGGAGGGCTCCAGGGCAGACCCGGCATCGGGGCGGCCGCTGTTAGAGAGGGGACAGTCCCTATTGCCAGGGACATGGGGGGCCGTGCCCTGGAGGGTGGGGAGGAGAGGCTCTCAGAAGTGAGCAGCTTCTCTCATATTCCCACCCCATGTGGTGGCTGGGCAGCAGCACAGGAGGGAATCGGGGCTCCCTGCTTCCTTGCCCACCCTGGCACCATGAGCCAGAGCAAGGGAGATAACCCTTATCTCTGAGATAGAG
Source organism: Heliornis fulica (assembly GCA_013399135.1). NCBI lineage: Eukaryota > Metazoa > Chordata > Aves > Gruiformes > Heliornithidae > Heliornis > Heliornis fulica. The sequence continues at coordinate 173,353 of VXBZ01001635.1, read as the reverse complement.
GCAGGGTCAGAGCGGGGTGTGTGTCAGTGAGAAGGTGCACATTGCTAGACTGGCAGCAGGGACAGGTGGAAGCTTGTCCCCAGACCATTCCTATTTCCCCATTTGTCACCTCACTATCGGCGTGCCAAGCTGCCTGATAAACACCAGACATGAGCACCAGGAGATTACAAGTGTGGCTACACTGCTCCTTCCTCTGCTCCAGCCTGCAGCCCCCACAAGGCTCCCATGAGACCTTTTCTTTTTCAGCACTGCATTTGTCAGCAGAAGCCAGGGGTCAAGAGCTCTTTCCCATCTCACTAGGAGACAGCGTGCTGAGGGGGAGGGGCAATGTCTGCAACAGCCAGGAGGCAACGGCAGTGGTGTGCAGGGTGTCATGGGGGTGAGGACTGTGGACTCAGACAGGATGTGGAAGCCTCTGTTCAGCTGCAGCTGGGTCCATGTATGTTGGCCCTTGTGCCATAAAAAGATGGGTCAACCTGTGGGTGGACTGCAGGCTCCATTCTGTGGAGCACAGGGTCTCACACAGAGCAGGCTTGGGGTTGGGATGCTGAGCTGATGGGGTGGGTGGCCCTAATGCCCCACCCCCATCCCATCCCATCCCATCCCATCCCATCCCAGAGCTGGTGTAGTAGGATGCTGCCTCCTGTCCCACCAGCCCCTGCTGCAGGAGCGCACCCAGGTACTGCCCCTGTGTTCAGATGTGTCTGAGCCCCCTCAGCACCACGTCCTCTGCTTGTGGCTGGGTCTGCAGGAGGTGCCCAGAGGCATCCCACAAGGCTCACCCCATCCCTCCTGTGGCCACACTCGTTCCCACTCCACTGGAGCCCGCCCCAGCACTGACTGTCACCCCGTCTCCCGTGGCAGGCACCCAGGTCAGCTTCCCCAAGCCAGCTGATGCCTTTGCCTTTGAGGAGGACAGCAGCAACGACGGGCTGTCCCCGGAGCAGGCCAGGAGTGAGGACTCCCCAGGCTCCACCGAGTCAGCGGATGGCGCCAAGGCCCCCGATCCAGCCCCCGCTGCTGCCGCCGGGCCGGCCCAGGTAGGGGCATGTCACCCTGTCCCATGGGGAAGGGGCAGACCGGGGGGCTGCCTGGGGTCGGGGGGCTGCAAACACTTGCAGTGGGACATGGGGCCACATGTGGGTACTGCAGTGGTGGGGTGGGGGCAATGAGGGGCTGGCAAAACCGGCCAGGGGTGGGGCAAGCCCAGGGCTGGAGACCAGCCACAGTTGACGGGGAGTCTGGGAGGGCTGGAGAGAACTGAGCTGGGGTGGGAGTGACTGGAGGGATTGGGACAGGTCTCAGGTAGACTTTGGGGGCCACTGAGGGGCCAACGGTGTACTGGGGTAAATGAAAACACAGGACTGAGGTGGTGTGAGACAGAGGGGTGGACTGGGATCAACTGGGGAGACAGAGGGACTGGGATAGCCTGGGAGGAGTGTGCTGGAGATAGAAGATAGGCATAAAGAGACTGGGATGGACAGAGGCATCTGGGATGCACTGGGGGCCTGAGCATGACAACGGGCAGGGCACTGGGGTACCAGGTGACACCATCTGGGCTGGCCAGCCCCTGGCACTGGTCCCACATCCCCTCTCCTGTCATCCTCTTCTTGCAGGATCACCTCCATGGTGCCGACGGCCACTCACCGGACCCAGGCTCGGGGCAGGGCAGCCAGTGTGACAGCCCCAAGCAGACAGTGGGGCAGGAGAGCCCACCCCTCCCTGTGCCCTCAGCCATAAAGGTAATGCCTGTACCTCCAGGGTCCCTGCAAGAGGGAACAAGCCCAGGGCACCTGGCTGTGTCCAAGCCTGAAGTGGGGAGGGTAGGGAAGGTTGGCTTTAAGGCTTGGAATAATGCAAGGACACAAACCTTGTTGTGAAAAACTGTGATTTTGCTCATTCTGCAATAGTGTAAGGTCTAGTATTGCACCATGCAAGAGGTGATTGCTCAGGTCCTGCACCAGAGACAGTCCCCGGGGCTCAGGGCAGCAGGACATTCAAGGCAAGACTGAAATACATTCCAAGCAAGAAGTCATTCCCCGTTTCATGTGCTCTCCAGCACATCTGAGATCAGACGTGGAGCTGAGGGACCTCCCCACACGCAGGCTCCTGGAGCTGGAGTGTCAGGGTGCAGGCAGGTGCTGCCCTCTCTCTGTCGTAGGCCTGTGAGCTCCCACAGGGGTGGTAAAAGCTGTGCTCCCTGGTAACTCCTTTCCTTCTCGGCCCAGCAGTCCAAACCATCCAGTGATAACAAGAACCGTCACAAGAAGCCCAAGGACACCAAGCCCAAGGTGAAGAAGCTGAAGTATCACCAGTACATTCCTCCAGACCAGAAGGCAGAGAAGTCCCCTCCACCCATGGACTCTGCATATGCCAGACTCCTCCAGCAGCAGCAGCTCTTTCTCCAGCTCCAGATCCTCAGCCAACAGCAGCAGCAGCAGCAGCAGCAGCACTTCAGCTACCCAGGGATCCACCAAGGCCAGCTAAAGTGAGTGGCAATGGGCCAGTAGCAGGGTTTAGCCTTTTCTCCCTCTGGACCTTCCCCTCCCACACCCATTTCTGCCAGTGCAGTGGGATAGATGCATGCAAGTGAAACATGAACACCAGGGAACATAGCCCAGTCTCCTGCAAAGTTGTTCTGGCTCTGTGCAGTGGCTGGGACACCTGTCACCCACTGGTGGGTCACCAGCAATCTCCTTACAGCACAACCTGGTTTTCCATGGGGTTGGTGGTCCTTCAGATCTCATACAGGTGTTATCAGCCCCAAGGGAGCAGAGAGATGGTATGTTGGACACAGACACCCTGGGGGGGCAAACAAGTTACCCTGTCTCCTTTGTCATTTTAGGCAATCAAATGAGCAAATGGTCAAAAGTTCAAGTTCTTCGTCAACTTCTGTCAACACCACCCCTCTTTCTCCTGTGAAAACCACCTTTTCAGGCCAGACTTGTGTCTCATCTATCAAGCCAGGCCCTCTGCCATCTAACCTAGATGATCTGAAAGTAAGTGCAAGTTTTGTCACTGCTGTAGCAGAGGTTTATAACCTGAACGTGCCCTGAATCATGCAGGGTACTGCCACAGACTGAGCTGGCTGTGAGTGACCTTGTGTCACAGATGGCAAACCTGACACATCATGTTGTGAGCAAATGCAGGACTATATCACACCAGGTCAGGGATTGGTCACCTCCATTGTAACTGAAAAACCTGGATTTGCCACTCTGTGGGTGGCACATGGGTGCATTGCTCCAGGGCACGTATCAGCAAACCTTTAGTATATCAGCTCCATACCCCTGTGGCTTTATGGTGGACATCATGGATGTTCATCTCTGCACGAGCAGCTACCTCCTGAAGTCTGCAGCTGCAAGCACTGCTTTGGTCAGTAATCACTCGAGTAGGCAAGACATACAGGGCATAAGGGAGAATCCCTGACATCATCAGCTCTTCTGTACTTTGCTAATGGAGCCTCAGCCATGAGAAGGCCTGGTCCTTTTAGGAGCAGACCTGGGGCAGTACTATTAGAGAAAGAAATAAGGTGACATAGATATAACATGAGTTTGTCATACTGACGCCCCGGCCTGTGTGCAGGTGCCTAAATATGTTGTGTCTGGCTCCAAGGTATGTGGTCCCATTTTCTGAGCAGGTAGTTCCTGGTCTGTGTGAAAGTCTTCTGCTCATGGAGAAACCTACTGCTAGGAAGGGAATCCTGGGTTACTTCTGTAGGCCAGGGACCACTGCTGGTTCATGGAGTGCAGTCACAGTGCCTGGGGGAGGAAGGTTTTCCTGCTGGGAAAGGTGAAGGTCCTGCAGGATGTGTAGCAGCCAAGGGTTGTTGGGCTGTTCATGGTGACTCTAGTGACTGCAGGTGAGACAGTGAGAGCCCCGGGGTCAAAGCTTTGAGGAGGGGAGCTGTGAACTTGTGATCTGAGACTCCTTGTTGCCACACAGGCTGCTGAAAGGGCTCATTACCACTGGGACTGATCCCTCATGACTTTCCTTCTAGGTGTCAGAGCTGAGACAGCAGCTGCGAATACGAGGCCTGCCCGTGTCGGGTACCAAAACTGCACTGATGGAACGTCTGCGGCCCTTCCAGGAGTGTGGCAGCAGCACGGTGCCAAACTTCAGTGAGATCACCACTGTCACCTTCCCAGTCACTCCAACAAACACCCTGTCAAGTTACCAGTCACAGTCCTCCACCAGCATGTTATCAAATGGCTTCTACCACTTCGGCAGCACCAGCTCCACACCCCCCATCTCTCCAGCCTCCTCTGATCTCTCCGTGAGCGGCTCTCTGCCAGACACATTCAATGATGGGCCCATGTCTTCTCCACAGTTTGGTCTCCAGCCATCTCCGGTTCATGGCAGTGCTGAAGAAAGCCTCATGAGCAGCATGAATGGAGGGAGCATCCAGCTGGAGTTGGAAGGGATGGACACAGAGAAAGATAAGATGCTGGTGGAGAAGCAAAAGGTCATCAATGAACTGACCTGGAAGCTGCAGCAAGAGCAGAGGCAGGTGGAAGAGCTACGAATGCAGCTCCAGAAGCGAAAGAGGAGCAATGGCCTTGAGGAGAAGCAGCAGCCGACTCAGCACTTCTTTGGTGTCCCCATCAAGCAAGAAAACGTGGTGTCCAGCTGTCCATTTGCATCCAAACAACCCACCCTGAAGGGCCAAGCCAGCAGCTCGGATAAGTTAAGTAACTGTGGGGTGCTGCAGCTACCTCACATTGTAAACAGCCACTGCTTGGAGCCTGCGGGACAAAGCACCATCACCTCCTCGACATTCCTGAGCCCGCAGTGCTCCCCCCAGCACTCTCCAGCCGGGGCTGCAAAGAGCCCCCAGCACATCAGCCTGCCGCCGTCCCCCAACGGCCACTATCTCCTCTCCGTGTCCCCCGGCTCGCAGGCGGACGGGCGCAGCGGGTCCCCACAGAGCAGCAGCTGCCTTCGCGCAGCGCCGGTAAGTGGGGAGCACCCCGGGGGGCCCCACGGGGGGGCTGTGGCCAGTCAGGCAGACGTCCCAGTTTGAGTCCTTCCCTACCAAACCGGGACCACAGCGTGTGGGGCTGCCAGGGAAGGCAGAGTGGCCCAGGCAGACAGCAGGTTGGAGGCTGATCCCTCTCCAGGGCCTGGAGATCACCACACCCGGTTTCTCGGGTGGGGGGGGGGTGTTGGTGCTGTGTCACAGCACAACTCCCGTGGAGCCTTAGCACAGCTGCCACTGTGGGAGACCCTGGCACAGCTCCCCTGCTCCCCAGGGGACCCCAGCACAGCTCTGTCTACCCCTGTATGAGCACTGGCAAAGTTCCTTGTCCTGGGAGAGCCCTGGCACAGCATCCTCTTCCCCGGGGAGACCTGGCACAGCTCCCTCTGCCCCTGGTTAAGCACTGGCACGGCTCTCTGCCCCTGGAGGAGTTGTGGCACAGCTCCCTCTGCCCCTGGAGGAGTCCTGGCACAGCTCTCTCTGCCCCGGGGGAGCACTGGCACAGCTGCTTTTGCCTTAAAAGACCCCTAATTCAGCTGCCTCTCCCCTCAGGGGGAGGCCCTGCACAGCTTGTGGTGCCCCTGGGGGAGTTCTGGCAGAGCTCCCTCTGCCCCATGGAGCCCTGGCACAGCTCCCTCCACCTTGGGGAAGCCCTGGAACAGCTTTCTCTGCTCCATGGAAGCCTGGCAAAGCCCTGTCCACAGTGGGGAAGCTCAGGCACAGCTCCCTCAGCCCCTGGGAGAACCTTGCTGCAGCGTTGCAGGGCTTCTCAGCATCTGTCAAAGCCATCGTGGCTCCCAGCAATGTGTGAGGGGTTTTACCACTGAGCTGAAGGAGGGCAGCTACCCCAGTCCTGTGGGAGATAGAGCAGAGCTCACAGCTGGGGTCTGCAGCCAGAAAGAGCTTGTGTGGTGTAGAATTGTCTCTTCAGTGTCCACCACTCTTCACTCGCTCAGTCCTCTGGACACACACAAAAGCTTGGAGAGGTGCACGTGCTGCCACCACAGAGAAGCAACACAAGGTGCTTCTGATCACCCCTGAGACCCAGCAGGGTTCCCAGGAGCACCTAGCACACAGTCTGTAAAGCAGAGGCAGTGGTGCAAGGTGTGCAGGCTGCCCTCGTGGAAGGGTTCTCACTCAGCAGAGGAACAGCCACTGCAGAGCAGCAGCACTGAGCAGGGCCACTCGTGGATGTCACCCCTGCAGGCAGCAGCCTGGGCTGTGTGCAGCAGGAGCTGGGCAGGAGGGTGCAGTGCTGCAAGGGGGCAGGAGGTGGGGTGCAGCATCTCTAAGCCATTCAGAGAACAGGTGACAAGGGGGGTTGGCACACAGCACTGCACTGGGGAGCAGTTCAGGGTGAGGGGGTGAGAGCCAGTGCTGCCAGTGGGACGGGCACTGGAGTGCAGTGGTGCTGGGGTGAGGTGGGCAGTGGGGAGGTGGGCAATGGGGAGCAGTGCTGTGGATAGCTGGGCAGTGGGGCAGAGAAAAGGGGGTGCAGTGGGCAGTGGGGGCAGTGGGTGCCCTCAGCAGTGGGGCAGGGAGCTGTAGGGGGAGCTGTATGACACAGAGCTATGGGGACAGTCAGCAGGGGCACTCAGTGCCCTGAGGCAACGCCCCAAGCAGGGCTGCTCTGGTCGACTCAGCACAGTCAGTGAGCATCAGCAGGGAGCAGAGACACCTTGGGGGCAGCTCCAGGCCCCCCCTCCCTGCCCCTTTGAATGGATGGCTCCACCATGTCCTGCAGCTCATCCCAGCTGCAACACCACTTGCCCTGGGCGTTCCTCTGCTGCCTGCAAGGGGCTCCCAGGGGTGTGGGTCCCTCAGCAGCAACAGCTTCCTCTCTGTGCACAGCATTAGAGTGCCCTCCCCCACCATGCCACAGAAAGGTGTCCAGGAACTGTGTGGCCAGGCTGAGTGGCCTCATGGTTGCCCTGGATCCACGTTGGGATCTGACCTGTCTGGTGGGGCCGTGCTGCATTTCCTGGTGCTGGGACAAGGCAGCTGTTGCTGGGTAGTGGGGATGGACACACAAGGGCCTAGAGGCTATGGGGGTAGCACCAAACCTTCAGGGGAGGTTTACTGGGAGGAGACAGTGGCAAAAAGCTGGCACTAATACTTGGGTATTTGGCACAGGCACAGGGGAAGCCTAGGTGCTGACCTGGGGGTGACTCTTGAGTGTTATTCCCTGGCCTGGGCTCTGTGAGACATCCCCAGCCAGGCAGTGATGAAGAGAGTCCCCAGCAGAGGTGCTGGGGCACAGCTGGCAGCTGGGGAGCACTGCATCACTATCTGGGTGATCCCCACCAGCAGCCCTCCTTTCTCTCCCCCTTGCTGTGCACGTTCACAGCTGGACTGAGCACCAGGATGCTCTGCAGCATCACCCAGGTTCCCCAGCAGCAAATGGAGGTCAGCCTGGCCCTAGGTCTCAGAACTAGGCTGGTGGAGCTGGTTGTCCACCCTCTCTCCTGACCAGAGGCCAGGCACTTGGAGTTTATCTGACCCACTGTACCACTAGTCTCCTGGCACCACTGGTTTCAGCAGGAGTTAGAGAGCGCTGGGCCTCCTGCCTGTGCATTGACTCAGTTTCCCTGTATTTCCCCCACGCAGATGGCTACGCAGGCAGGTCAAAAGTTTTCTATTCCATCCCCAAGTTTTTGTAAGTCAAGCCCAGCCCTCTCAGAGGTAAAGCAGCCTCCACCCTATGAGGATGCAGTAAAGCAGGTAACTGCATGGTTTTTATTTTCTACAGGGCTAGGGCTGTGCAGGGTGTAACTCACCCACAGGAGTTACGAGGCGTGGTGGGGTCTGGGTAGAACAGGCCTGTTCCCACAGTAAATGGGCTTTTCTTCAAGGTTGGTTTGTGAATGGTGCCACAAGCAGTCAGACACCACGCTGGATGGGATAGGACCTTCTGTGCTGATGTGAGGTGCTAGTCCACCTTGGGGTGCTGACATCCCACACCAATACCTCAGGACCCAGCTGTACTTTCCATGGGATGCTCAGGGCTGTGTGAGAGACACTCTCAAACATTCCCAAGTCACTAGGAAACTTCACCTTCCCTCTTTAGACCATTAGTGAAATGCCCTGGTCCATGCCATCAGCCTCCCTTGGCATCACACTGGAGCGCTGGTCCCACAGGGAGGGCTGTCGCTGTCACCCATGAGACCTTTACCTCTTGTGAGTGTCTGTCAGCAGGCTAGTTGTGATGGTGACTCTGGAAAATGGAGTGATGCTGTTGGCAGTGATAAAACTGGGCTTGTGCTGGCTGGCAGGGAGGCATGCAGGAGGTCCTTCAGTCAGAGAGAGGAGGATGTTGCCCCCAGGGAGCTGCAGGGACTGCAAGGAGACACGTGCTGGTGCAAGATGCTAGGTCCAAAATTCAGTGTGTCCTGATGGCCCTGGGAAGAGGCAATCTGTGGTGGCCACTGAGCAGAGGGCTGGTGGCAGGGCAGGGATAACCTGGCACTGTGCTTCCTGGATCCACCACACTTCTCCCAGTGGTCACCTGAAAGCCACTGCCAGCCCTGGGTTGGAGTGGCATCTCTTCTGCATAGGAGAAAGCTGTTTGTGGGGTCTAGAGCAGCCCACCTGGCTTGTGGCCGGAGGGACTCTCCTCCTAATGCCCTCTACTCTCCTCTTTGTCGTTTGCTGCAGCAGATGACACGAAGTCAGCAGATGGACGAGCTCCTGGACGTGCTGATTGAGAGCGGAGGTATGCACTGCTTCCCTGTTTTCCTCCAGGGCTTCCCCTCCAAGCCAGCATCAGTCCATGGGGCTCAGCACATGCTGTGCACCCCAGCAGAGCTGCCTCAGTTGAGCGCAGCTTTCATTTGCCTGTCCTGTGCCAGCAGCCACTGAGATTGAATCCAAAGGCATCCTGGCCCTCCTGGAGCTGCTTCTGCATGTGCAGACCTGGTGGGATCACCCCAAGGTGCTTATCACCTGCACCAACTGTGCAGAAAGAGGGGACCACAGGGTGGCTGCCCTGCACACAGCACTGCCAGCACCCTCCTGTGCAGTGTCCCCCACCCTTACCAGTGCTGCCAGTGCCATCTCCTGCATGGTGCCCTCCCCTGTACAAAGTGCTGCCTGTGCCCTTTCCCATGGCCAGCTGGTGCCCAGCCCCTTTGAGGGAGCTGCCAGTGCTCATGTCCTGAGGACTGTGTCCAAAAACGAGGGAAGTTGAGAGCAGAGAGCAGGAACGTGCGAGGCTTCCCACAGAGAGGGTGGGTGAGCAATGCCAAGGGGACTGAGTGGGGAGCAGGTCCAAGGGCCCAGCTGGGGGGCTGTGCAGTGCCCCTGTGCCCAGCGGTGGTGGGGGCTGCCAGAGCACCTCAAACCCCTCTCATTTATTGACAGAAATGCCAGCAAATGCCAAGGAAGATCGGTCCTGCCTCCAGAAAGTACCTCAGATAACTGTGTCTACAGGGACCCCCAGCACTGCTCTCCCAAAGCCATCTGCCCCCTTCGAGCCAGTGTCCTCAGCCCAGCTCTCCTTCGAGCACTGTCCAGGCAGCAGCGATGCTCACCTCGAGGTCCTGCTGAACGCCCACAGCCCCCTGGGGAGGGTCAGTGAAATGGCCTTGCTGAAGATGGGGGGCGAAGAGCCTCATTTTGAAGGGATGATGGAGGGGTTCTCCAGCAAAGCTGCAGATGAACTGCTCACCTCCCAGGAGATTTTACAGACTCCCCTCTCGCCCATGGAAACCCAGCTCTCCCCCTCCCCTGCCGACGGCTCCGGTTTACAAATGAGCTTCACCGAGTCCCCGTGGGAAACGATGGAGTGGCTGGACCTCACCCCCCCCAGCTCCGCCACTGGATTTGGTTCTCTCACTCCTGCAGCTCCCAGCATCTTCAACATCGACTTCCTAGATGTTACTGATCTCAGTCTGAACACCAGCATGGACCTGCACCTGCAGCAGTGGTGAGACAGGATGGTGGGGGCAGGGTGCTGTAAGCCTGCAGCTGCCAGCGCGGCGTCTCTGCCGTGCCAGAGACCACACAGGGCTGACGTGCCGCGTCCAGGAGGAACTGGAGCCCTTTTCCCAGCATATAAACTTGTTTGAATTTCCAGTTCTGCCAGCTGACAGCACAGCAGCTCTGGTACTTTGGTTTTCCTCCATCAGCTTGTCCCCACAGAGGACACCGGTGCCTTTATCAACACTTCCTTAGATTGACAAGAACTTCAGTCTTACTTCGTTTGTCTTCCCCCACACCCGCCAGATGTAACAGTCGGTCTCGTGAGAACTGGAGCAGCTTATGACAAAACTGAGTGGTGAGGAGACCTCACCTTCATGGCAGTGAGAAACCATGGAGGGAGGGTCCTGTTGCTGCCCCATCCTCTACTCCCCGCTGACCCCTGCCCATCCAGCTCTGCAGGCAATCCTGCTGGGCTCACCTCGGTGCCCAGCCCAGGGGCTGAGGGAGCAGGGAGGCTCTGCCCAGCCAGGGCACTATGGTTCCTTCAGCCTGGCTTGCCTGCTTCCCTCCTCCTGCCCCCAGACCTGCCTCACCCAGTCCCTGCACAGCTCTGCTCCAGGTGGATGAGAGATGGAAACCACCATGTTCATGGTGGCACCTTGTCATGACCTCACAGTGCCTGGGGAGGGGATGAAAGCCCTGGTCCAGTCCTGGCTGCAGTCTGAACTGAGTCAGGCTGAAGCCTGTGACCTTGGAGCAGAGAGCTGTGGATGTTGGAGGCAGCTGCTCAGGCTGTAGATGGAGGTATTGGAGGGACATGGCATCCCGTGGACCTGCCATGTCCCAGCTAGTGTGATGCAGATGAAGAGATGTGTCATGTGTTTTTTCCAAGGAAGGGGCAAGTTGTACGGGCGACGCAGCCAGGCGTTGGCAGGGCTGTCCTCTGCACAGCCAGCACTCAGGATGGATCCTCCACCACGTGTGTGGGGCAGCCAGAGGCAGGGGCTCAGTGACCTGTGTGTGGGGCAGGGCTGAGCAGGCCCTCGTGTGGCTGTGGTGTTGTGCAAGCATCTGCTTTTGTTGCCTCCGCTCCTCTGCCACCCAACCCCTCATCCTTCCTCCCATTCCTTCCTGACCCCCAGCAGGTCCCCCCTTCTTCCCACATTTACCCCAGTGTCACTGTTCACTCAGCACAGAGCGAGACCATGGGAGAACAGCTGTGAATCACTGGGCCTGGAGGAGCTAGTTCTCCTGGAGCTGGCAGAGATGGATGCTCTCCTGCAGGGCTGCCTTCTGTTGGGAGTCACCAGCATTTCTCCTGCGAGGCTCTGTGCAATACACTTCCTCAGGCCCTGGTGAGAAAGTGCCTTCGCTTCACCTCTTGGCTTCCACCAAAGAATTTGCTGCAGACTGACGGACACGTCTTCTTCTTTGCAACTCTGGTTTTGCCAAAGTAAATATTGTTGCTGACAAAGATTGTTAAACTATTTACAGACTGTGTGTATTTAATATTTGTGTTACTGGAAGGACAGCACAGCGGAGATGTGGCGGCTGGGGAGGAGTCCAGTGCGAAGGGCCTGTGGCAGCCCGGCCGAGGCTCCCACGGGGTGTCCCCCGGGAAGCGGAGCTGCCGCAGGAGGCTCCGCAGAGCCCGTGTGTCTCCAGCTCGTGGCGTTGTTGCATGCTGTATAGAGCACGTGGCGGTAGCTTTCGACTCACTATTTAAAGCACCACTTTTCTATTGTACAAACGGTCACCAAGCACTGCTAGGATAGACGATCACAGGTTGCGTTGTTTTTTTAAAGAATTTCTTTTTCTAAGTGAGAGATTTTTCAAAACTGGTCCGTGGAGGGTATTACCAGCACTTGAAACAGAGTAGTGTCAGGTGCTACACTGTGTTGCTGTGCAGGGTTTCCCTGTACAACTCTCTCCTCTCAACAAATGTATTTCCTTATTTAAAGGGATGTGGTCAGCTTCGAGCGTGTAAGCAAGCACATTTCCTTACCTATGTTACCAACAACACTTGCATTATTAAACCCCCCTTTGTCTTGCCACCCACCTGCAGGCAGTCTGCTGTTTGATTTCACAGCTGAGGCAGCCCTGGTCCTCCCACCTTCGACCGGTCGGCATCAGCTCCATGCGCTGGGGCAGCTGCTGACCTTGCAAGAGCAGAAGTGTTTCTTGTATTACAATGGTTTCTCCTGGAGGATTTCTAGATTTCTAAGCAAGACAGCTGGAGTCTCCTGTTCCTGAGGAGATTTTCTTCTGTGGGTTTTGGTCTCACTCAGTTCCCTGCAAACCCTGCTCCTTGGTCGGCATCGACTCCAAAGGCAGCAGTTTGCACCTGGCCCAGCCCTTTGCATTTTCCAGCAGTGGAGCTGCTGAGGTCTTCCAGGCCCTGAGTGATACCTGCAGCAGAGCTCCTCTGCTACCTGGAGAAAGCTCAGCTCACCTCTGCCTGGTCGTTGATTTTCCAGTCCCACTGGAGCTGCCACTGGGAGAGCAGGGGCTGTGCTGGTAAGACAGGACCTGCTCTCCCCTCCCATTGTCTTTCCACAGAAGCAACTGAAAAGCTCCATCCACACTCAGCCACCACCATGAAGGTCCCCGTCAGCTTGCTGGCTGGGCTTGATCCTCTGGGTGCCCTTTGGGAGGTGTTTTGTTATCCTGCCTTCCCAGGCAGGGATGCCAGAACCTGACCCCACCAGTCACTGCAAAGCCCTCATAGCCCTGCTCCTGCTTCGTCGTGTCCTGCATCTCGGGTAGCTCTCGTCCTTCCTGGTGCACCTTCTGTCAGAGCAAGGCCATGGATGCTCTGCCTTCTGTTCTTGGCATCTGATGATGAACTGTGCTCTCTGTGACCCAAAGGAGCTGATGCATTCAGGGTGTGGATCGTTTTCCCACACAGGCTGTCCCAGGGCATTTAGGGTTCTAGGGTTTTCTTTCCTGTCAAAGCCTGGATCCCATGAAGGAAAAACCCGAATCACTGGAGGATCTCAGTGATGTCCCTCTCTCCATTGGCTTTTCTGACTGAAAAATACAGGAAATGTAGAGAAAAAATGTTTTCAAATGTGAGATGCCTGGTTCAGAGCACCATCCAACGCTTCCTCCATGGGAGGCACTGAGATGTCAACGGCTTCTTTCCACCAGCTCCCATGTCAAGAGAGGACATGTTTTAGGCAGGTTCCCTCCCAAGGGAAATGGGGACACACCTGTTCCTCAGCCCTTCTGGGCACAGGGGAGTACTGGGGGATGAGGTGGTGGCAGAGGTCAGACCTTGCATGTGTCCAGGGCAAAGCACTGCATCAAGGAGAGCATGAAACCCCTGAGCCCAGCATGAGAGCTGCCAGTGCCTTCCACCACCCCTTTCCCAACACCACGCCACCTGTGGCACCTGTCACCTCACCCCAATGCCACCCCTGTGCTTACAGCACCCCCAGCTGTCTCCAGCCACTCGAGGGCCCCTTGACTGCATGGGCAGACTTGGCCCCTCATCACCCTTGCAGAGTCCCCACAGCTGCCCACACTGTGGGCATGTAAAGGCTCTGCACCTGCTCACCAGCACAGGACACTCTCTGAGCACACCAACACTCTCCTCCCACCCAGATCCCACCCAAAGTAACTGTATGAGACAAATCCTTCCACCCTTCCTGCTTTTTTAATCTTCGGAGGAGTGGCTGAGGGAGCTAGGGGGGGTGGGTGTTGAGTCTGGAGAAGAGGAGGCTGAGGGGAGACCTTCTCCCTGCCTGGAATGACCTCAGAGGAGGTTAGAGACAGGTGGGCAGGGGACAGGACAAGGGGAATGGCCTCAAGCTGCACCAGGGCAGGTTCAGATGAGATGTCAGAAGAAATTCTTCCACCAAAGAGCTGTGGGGGTGTGGGACAGGCTGCCCAGGGAGGGGGTCGAGTCCCCACCCCTGGGTGTATTTAACTGATGGGGAGATGAGGTGCTCAGGGAGATGGGTTAGGACAGGACAGGGACCGTTGGACTCTATAATCTTTAAGGTCTTTTCCAACCTACTGATTCTGTGATCCTGTGTGCTTTTGGGAGTCTTAGTACAGCTACACCTCCAGAGAAACATCCCTGGATCAAGCTCTTGGAGGACCACAAGGATGATGAGGGCTTGGAGCATCTCCCCTGTGAGCTGGGGCTGTTCAGCCTGGAGAAGACTGAGAGGGGATCTCATCCATGTTTATCAATAGCTGAAGTGTGGGAGACAAAGGGAGATGCCAACCTCTTCTCAGTGGCCTGTGGGGACAGGACAAGGGGCAACGGCCTCAAGTTGGACCCCAGGAGGGGTCCAACTGATGTGAGGAAGAGCTTCCTCACAGTGAGGGTGACGGAGCCCTGGGACAATCTGTCCCAAGGGGTTTGTGGAGTCTCCTTCTCTGGAGATATTCCAGACCCATCTGGACACTGACCTGTGTGACCTGCTCTGGGGAACCTGCTTTGGCAGGGGGTTGGACTCGATGGTCTCTGGAGGTCCCTTCCCAGCCCTGGAATTCTGGGATTCTGAGGTTCTCTTCAGTGCACCTGAGCACTGTTGATGTTTGAGGGCGCAAGTGCTTGGAGATGACATCTTTCTCCTGGAAGCTCCATCCGGGATTGATGCAGAGTAATGGCTTCTACTCCCATCTCTCTGGCAGACAGCCCACGATCAGCCAGCGCTAGCTGCAGTTTTCTTCCCAACGGGATGGTGCATGGTGCATCTCCAGAAGAGGGAGTTCACGCTTCATTTTGTTCTCCAAGCATTTCACAGCTTTAAACATAATGGAAAACGAAAAAAAGGACAAAAAAAAAGTCTGCTTTGCTTTGCTTTTTTATTAGAGCAACTGCTCCTTGTTCCCCTGGGCTCTTCACACATCTAAAGCAATGGCCACGCTCGTGATCTGTATGAGGAGACAAGGTGAAAATGGAGCTTTTCTTCCTGAGCAGCACCTGTGGCATTAACTCTGGTCTGAACCCTTCAGTTGTGCTGACCTGGCCACCAGAGGCTGGGATGAAGGCTGGGGGAAGCCAAGCAGCTCAGTGAAATGCAGAGCACACAACTCAAAGTGCTCCTGACAGGAACAGGTGGTGGTGCACATCTGCATTCCTACTGCATCGGTCCAGGAGGGATGTATTTGAACTCATCCAAACCTCAAGGCTGGTCTTGGAGTTCCACAGACACATAGTATGCTTCTGGGGATGCTATATAATGATTGGTGGAGATGTGAGAAGCACTTCAGCCATGCAATTAGGCATAAAGTTGTGATGATTTGGAATGAGGTGCCAGCCTGGACCACTGGGCACAAAGATAATGGTCTGTGGCTCAGTCTACCTGGAGGCTGGCTCAGACATCTGCTCCTCAACCTTGGTGCCAGGTACAGAAACCAGGATATCCTCAGAGTCTTCTCAGCAGGACAAACCAGAGTTAGGCCATATGGACGTGGTTGTGACACCCACAGGAGGAGTTCCAGCCCCAGGGGCAGAGAAACCCATCCCAAAGCAGCAGCAACAGCTCCACCGTGCAGACCTGGGTCCCATCTGAGGCACTAGTGGCATCTAGGATGAGGGTCAGAGGTGTCTGCACCACCATCAGCAGTAACACAATGACAATGGAGATCCTCAGCAAAGGCAGTGAGATCCCAATGGGCAAGGGAAGGAGGAGGAAAAGCTAAGCATGAGTTCAACAAGGAGCAACTGAAGGAGCTGAAGTGGTCACAGAACCCCTCCTGCATGCCAGTTACAGGGGAAGAGAGTTGGGAGGATCCTCTGCTGACTGCAGAGCACCAGTGCAGGTATGTGCAGGTAGGTCACACATCCAGACACAGGCTTCCTTCAGCTCCTGCAGCTGTGACAGCTTACTTGGGGACAAATCTCAGGACACAAAGGCAGGTTGCAGTGCAAAAGGAACAGAATCCCAGCACAGCTCAGTTTTATGGAGAAGGGAGCTGGAAGGTGTGGAGCTGGGTCCTCCCCATCTGCACAGCCAGGAGGGGCTCTCCCTGGTGTGTGGTCAGATTTTGGTCTTCTACCCAGAATATCTACTGTACCACCAAGTACAGGATCTGGGGTTCTGGCTGAAAGGTGGGAACAGCAGGTGGTCCAAAATATATTGTGCTAGCAACAGGAACCTTCCAGGAAAAGCTTCATGTGGTAGAACTGTACTTATGCAAACTGCCATCCACCACTGTTGGCAAGCTGGTTCAAGACCTTCCTCTCAGCTCCATTTTCTGCCTTCCCTTCTCCCAAAGAAATTCTCACCCTTCATGTAAAGAGAGACCCAATGCCAGGTTATTCCAGCAGTCCATAAGTCCTCCTGGTCCTGGGCTGTGGCATGACTAGTGGTCCCTGCCAGCATGCTCTGGCTGCCCCCCTCACTGAGCTGCATGCTCCTGGAGTGGTCCCAACAGGCAGTTTGAGCACACCAGGTGCCCATGAGCAGCCCCTCTCCCCTAACACTGTCTTCTCTGGCAATGGGGTGCTGGGGCCCAGTTCTGTCCACCTGCCTGGACCATCTCTGAGCTCGCTGGTGACTTCTAAGTAGGAGAGACACTTGTCCAGGAAGTAGCAACTACCCAGGACTCTACTTTTAGATCAGCTGGTCTTTGTAGACATTGACTGCTCCTGTGAAAAACAAAGCAGCCTGCAGGGTTGTAAGCATCAGCTGCCCTTTCCCCAGCATGTGGGCATGGCCACCTGTACTCCCCACAGGGACAAGGTGTCCTGAGCCACCAGAACCTCTCTGTGCAGCCAACAGGGCTCACCTGAGATGCACCCCATTAGCCCAGAGGGCTCAGCAATCTTCCTGAGACAGAAACTCCCAACATGGTTTTGTTTCCTTACTTAGTCTGGCAGAAGCAGTTTCCAGGGCTGCTTTCCTCCTGCAGAGCCGCCTCCACCTGCAGAGGGCCTGGGGACAGGTACTTCAGCAGCTTCCACTGCACCTCTGCAGCCACATCGACCTTACACAATGAACATGACAGGGTCATAGTCGCATCCTAGTTTTATTACAACTGACCTGCAGGCAAAGGATAGAACGATTACATAAACAATCTGATCCATGTAGAATATCTTAAATAGAGGAGGAAGGCAAACCAGGATACCAGATAAAATACTCTGAAGCTCTTCGAAGCAGTTATGTTCCTGAGCTCCATTTAACAGACAATAAGGCAACATCCCTGCACATCAGCTTTTTGATAAATTTTATACATTTTTCCTATGGTACAAGAAAAAAAAAATATCCAGAGTTCACAATGTACAGTTCTTGATTTTCACAGCTATTTTCACAGCTTCTGAACACTATACACTTTTTTTTTTTTAATAAAGACACATTGTAATAAATGGTGCACCCTTAATACTTTATAATAATCTATGTTTTATAAGCTAAACCCTGTCCCTCTGCACAGCCTCAGCAGCTTGGCCCTGACACCCACTGGCACTTTCGCATTTCCATTTCCTGTCTGCTGCAAGCAAACTGGTCACACTGCCCCAGACAGGCCAGCAGTGGGGGACAGACCCTGGCTGGGCCAAAGAGCAGAGCAAGGCAGTCACTTGTATTGGAGGGAAACCAAATTTTGGGAGGGTCCATCCCAGCGTTGGCCCTCTGAAAGGTTTGTGTGGTCCCTGTCACTGGGGAGATGTGAATCAGACTTTAACATCTGAAGGCTGGGCCAGAGGCAGAGCAGCTCTGCAGGCATCTGTCTTGACTGGATCTTTGTCTCTCTAGTCCCCCAGCCAGCACCCGGTGAGACTCAGCGCACCCGAGGTCCCCATATGGGTGGCTGAAGACTGGTGAGATGAATCACAAGTGCAGGGATGTGCCAGGACTGAGAAAAGCCAAGTTTTCTGAGGCTACAGGGCTGGGGAGAGACCTGCTGCTTTAGATACACTACAGGTCTTGTTCAACTGATCCTTTCCCTTGATTCACCAGAGCTGCTGGGAATTACTAGTTACTTCAGAAAGCTCTGTCTTGTCCGCTTTGGGAAGACTTCAGTGGCCACCTCGCCTGATGAGCAGCCCCAGAGGAACAGGAGGGAGGGCAGAAGTACTGTCCCACCCTGGGCAGAGCACAGTGCACCTGAGGGATCACATCGGTGTCAGCCTTAGTGCCAGGACCCGCTCCAAGAGACAAGCAGGAGATGTGCAGTGCTGCAAGCCTGAGTCATCTCTGTGGTGGAGAAACACCAAGTATCCAGGTGAGCACGGCCTTGGAGTTGTCCTTTCCCAGCCACGCAGCTGGGGCAGGGATGTGATGGTCTCCAGTGCTCCTGCACCAGCCTGGACTGTGCTTAGCATCATTGGCTTCATGTGGAAAGCCCCTTCCTCGGGAATCCTGCCAGTAGTGCTGGTTTCACTCCCATTCCATCTCCAGCCCTCTGTGTCCTGGGTCTGGTTTTGCCACAGAGCTCTGACAGAAGTTGCTCTATCAGTGATGAGGTCCTACCAAATGCCTAAACTGGACAATTCAAAATAGAAATCAGATATCCATCCTGCAGCCTCCATTTACTCCTGGTATGCTACTAAATGCCCCAAAAAATTGTAATGCTTTGGAAATAAAAAAAATCAGGTACAACTAATCTTTGAAAAACATGCCAATTTACAAAAAAGAAAAAAAAAAAAAAGGTGATGCATTTCTTTGCTCAGCTGATGGCCTTGCCTGGCCTTGCTGTGTCAGCTAAAACCCCACCATGCATTACACAATCCCTTGTCTTCACCTCCTCTCTGCACCACAGGATCTTGGTGAGGTTCACTGAGAGTGCAGCAAGGGCTGTGGAGGGTCAGGAAAGGTTCAGTATGCCCCAGAGTAATGATGGTCTCCAGCAAGCTAAGCAGAGCGTGGCGCTGGCAGCAGCAGGGCAGGCACAGAGCCCCCCCACGCAGGGGGTCATCCCCACCATCCCGCTCGCCGTGGCGAGAAGGAGGCGCCCAGGTTTGTTCTTGTGAGGGACAGCGGGCTGGGCGGTGGGGCTGCATCGGTGGCAGTGCCAGTGCCAGGGCTGGGGACAGTGCAGGAGGTAAGGAGGAGTGGCTGGAAACCAGAGGCGTTGGTCTGCGGCTCGCGGGAACAGCTGCGCTCCTCGAAGGCAGGGCAAAGGCAGCGGCAGGGAGCACCGTGCAGCCACAAACCAGGTCACAAGCAGGTTAAATTCAATCGAGTAGTTTAATAATTCTTCAGGTCAAAGGTCTTATCTTACCAGGTAACAATTTACAGGACACCTAGTTCAGAGTGAAGAGTGGCTCGCTTGGTAAAAGGAGAAAGAATACATCATGTCCCATCTCTGAACAGTTTAATGTCAGCCTCTCTCAACGCAACAGGTTTTTGGTAAAGACATATTCACTATATTTAACATGATCTCTCTTTAACAGGAAGCTCAGCTGAGCACACTGTCCCCAGAAAGTACATTGCGACTGTAAAGCAACAGAATTTCATAGCAGTAAATCTATTGCACTTTGTGAAGAATAAAATTCTCCTCTGCCTTTCCAGCTCCAGAAGGCAAAGTATCTCGTTGGTTCAGCAAGTTCTTCTCCCTCCAGGCAAAGTCTCTCAATGTTCAGACAGACCACGCCTAACTTTTGTTTGTTTGCTTTTTATTATTACTTGAAACAACAATTGGAAGAGTTTGAGAGAAAATTCTTTCCAGTAGCTGCTGAGAAGTCTCCACGTTTTGAGTCTAGAAATGAATTTTAGGTGCTATCCAATCACGGTCAACAAATAAATGTACTTATTTCCACATTTCATTAATATGTCCACAAAAGAGCAAGATGAGGTCTCTCTTTGACCAACACTAACACTGTGTGATCAGGTATTACAGGGATGCACTTTATATGTGACAACAGTATACAGACAGGATGGAAATAACACCAATATTATTGCACATGGTGTCTGGGCGAGCATTAAAAACACTGCAGGATGTGATGAAAACTCTTTACAGCTTCTTTTCTCTCAGCCCTTTTCTAGAGTTTGATGTAGCAGCAATATCAATCGACGTACATGGGAGAGCTGGGGGTTGCTGGCATCTGATCCAGGATTTTACAAACATAGCATGCAACATCCACCGTGCGCTCCTCGTACATCAGGATGAAGGGGTGCTTCTGCAAGCAGACAGAAAAGAAGGTTATGTTCTCCCTTCTGCCACACACTGCCTGCCCCAGGTAACAGCTGGGTGAACAGTATGGATTTGCCTGACACAAGAACACAGTGTGTGGTGGATGCTGTAGGACAGCAGGACATAACCTGGTCCTTGGCTTTTACATACGGAGAATTGGTATCTCCACAAGCACTGTGAAGGTGGGACAAGACTCCAAGGTGTTTAGAGCCACTGGGCAGGAGGCAGCCAGGGTCCAGTATAAGCAGCACCTGGCTCCTCTGTGGCATGGACGTGTGCTGAAACATGTTCAAGAACTGTTTCATCATCAGCCTGATCAGCAACAGGGAGACAGGAGTGACAGGGAGACATGGCTGGTCCAGCAAGAGATGAGGACCCCAGCCCAGCTCTCCTGAGCCCTGACCAGGCTGCGTTGACTCAGAGCAGCTGGAAGGTACCAGTGGCACGGTGACTCTGGGCAGACTGACACCAGGCAAACTCCCTTCATACCACACAGCCACCACCAGTGACCCAGGGCATGGTTTCACATGTACCCCAAGGAGGTGGTGCCCAGGCACCCAGAGCTCCCTGACAGCGCCTGGTTGCCACGTGTGACTTAACAACCAAAGCATCACCACGTTCCCTCCTGTAGGACCCTCGCCTCAGGCAGGCTCTAATGGGGCTCACTCCACACCGTGCTCTTACAGGTCCCACCTGTGCCCAAGCACTTGGAACCAGCTGTGCCCTGCACTGTGGAGGCACTGGCACATGACATTTACCACTGCTGGCTGGCAGAGTTCCTGCACCCCACCAGCACCTCGGGCAAAGGCAGCGTCAGCTTGGTGGGAAAGCTCTGCCCACCCCAGGGATCACCGATGCACTGCCACCATGCACTTCACCCCACACTGACCCCCCACGCTGTGCACAGGCACTACAGATCCCAGCTGTCACCATGACCACGAGCCAGAGACCATGTCATGGAGGTGCTGCTCCTCTCCAGGCTGTGGAGCTGGGCACCCTGCCCCCATGCCGGAGAAGACAAGGGGTGACCCTGGACATGCGCCCCAGCCCCGAGGTGTGACCCGTGGCACAGGCACTCATGCTTTGCACTCACCAGAAGCTCTTTATACTTTGGCCTTTTGGACTCATCCTTTGTAAGGCTACAGAGAGCAGAAAGAGAGTTAGAAGGTGGGAAAGGGGAAGTGGATACAGACATCAGATGCAAATCTCTGCAGACACAGCGTTGAGTCCAGTCCTGCAGCGGGACTCACCGCCCTGCCCTTTCTGGAAAAATCATCCCTGCTGGGTGGTGAGTGACCACAGGACTCCCTCCCCCCAGCAGCTGAGCAGCAGGTGAACAGGCAGCCCAAGAACACCATCCTGCTTATGTAACACCAAAGATTACTGTTTGCACTTAACTAAAGGTTATTAAGAGAAATATTTCTTACAGTGTTGCTCTGAACAGATCCTGCACTTGGGTCAGGCTATCCTGGCTACCAACCCACACTGGGGGATGATGTGACAGAGAACAGTGCTGCCAAGGAGGACTTGGGGTACGGATGGACAACAAGCTGGACATGAGCCAACAACATGCACAGCAGCCCAGAAGGACAACAGCAGCCTGGGCTGCATCACGAAATGTGTGGGCAGCAGATCGAGAGGAGACTCTCCCCTGCTGCTCTGCTCTGGTGAGAACCCCCTGCAGTGCTGTGTCCAGCTCTGGAGACCTCAGCACAAAGGACATGGACTTCTTGAGCAGATCCAGAGGTGGCCACAAGAATGATCCAAGGGTTGAAGCATCACTGCTGAGTGACTTGGGCTGGTTCTGCCTGGAGAAGAGAAGGCTCTGGAGAGACTTCAGAGCCCCTTCCAGTCCCTGAAGGGACCTACAGAGCAGGACTGTTTGTAAGCACATGGAGTGATAGGACAGGGGGCAACTGTTTTAAGCAGGGTTAGATGAGACATGAGGAAGAGGTTCTTCACTCTGAGGGTGGTGAGACACTGGCACAGGTTGCCCAGTGGAGAACACATCCCTGGAGACATTCAAGGTCAGGCTTGATGAGGCTCTGAACTGGTGTCCCAGTAGGGAGTTGGACCATATGGCCTTTAGAGGTCCTTTCTAACTCAACACATCTTGTGATTCGATGATTAAGCAAACCCCAGAGCTGAACTGACAACTGCCTTGTGCAGCAGTGAGGCTGTTCAGGGCAGCAGACCCTGGAGCAGAGAGCGGGGGAAAGGGCTGCAAAGAGGAACTGACCCAGTCAGACCCTTGGACCACAGATGTTCTGCAGGCTCCTCTGCTGTGGAACAGGCAGGGGAGCGAGCTCCTGGTCCTGCAAAGCCTATAAGGACACAGATTCTCTGCAGGGAACATCCCTCAAACTGGTCACAGGAAAAGCAACTCAGACTTTCTAAACAACCACTATGCCAGTTTTGACTGAAAATTGGAAACTTCTTTCAAGCAGCAAACTGATGCTCAACTTTCTGCAGCCTAAAGACAACCACCA
The DNA here is from genome assembly GCA_013399135.1 of Heliornis fulica. Taxonomy (NCBI): domain Eukaryota; kingdom Metazoa; phylum Chordata; class Aves; order Gruiformes; family Heliornithidae; genus Heliornis; species Heliornis fulica. The sequence continues at coordinate 150,877 of VXBZ01001635.1, read as the reverse complement.
GGCCATCCTTACACCCCGCCAGGCAGCAGGACCTGGACTCTGTAAAAATCTGTAATTCTGAGAGTAAAATCCAAACCCACATCTCCAGCACATGAAACCCCTGAAAGCTAAAAGTATATAGAGCTGACTGTTCCTTCCTCCTGTGTCACAGAGCTTCAAGATGGACACCCCTGTGCTGGCTCTACTCAGGGCAGAAGGTCCGAGAAGACACATGCAGGTCACGCTGATGGATCTCGTGTGTGCTTCGGTGTTGGGTTAAAGAGGTAGTGCTGACCACCCTTCATGTTCTGATAGAAAAACACTGCATCAGGAAACTCCCTGTAGTCCAGGTTTATCCTCATCCCTTCCCTGAAGAGCAGTTTTCAAGTTTTGTTCTGCCCTTCAGCCCCACCCAGACAGTGAAATGTGAAAGGTCCCCGCCCGGGCGCAGGGATGTGCTTGGCACGTGGCCTTGCCCGATACCTGGCGGTGGCAACACAAGCCAACCCCGAGCTCAGCAGGAAACACTTACCACAAGTTGACAAAGTTGATGAAACTTGGGGAGAACTCCCTTTCCTCTGAGTTGCTCAGCTGTGGTGGGTCTCCTTTTACTACTTGTGTCAACTGGTCAAACACACTGTTCCACTTGGGGTAGGGGAATCGCCCCGTGGCCAGCTCGTACTGCAGAGACAGAGACAGCACCAGGTAGGTTACACGAGTTCAGTCAGGGTGAGAAAATGTCTGCAAGGAGCCTAAGACCCCTAAGGAAGACTAAGATGAGATCCTGCATCACATTCCCTCAGCTGAAAGTGTCACCCAATAGCAAGGAGCACCTTGAGATTTAAACTGGATTTTCATGCTGATATTGTCTTCAGTGACTGAAATGAACCAATGCTCTTAAAAAGTGTTGAACAGCAGGAGGGTGAAATTCTCCAGTCCCTTCCCAAGCATCCCAGATGGATGATAAGAATCACACCATCACAGAGTATCTCAAGCTGGAAGGGACAGAGAAGGATCAGCAAGTCCAACTCCCCACTCTTCACGGGACAATGAAAACCAGCATAGTAAAACACCAGTGGGTAAGGAAAAGCTACTGGTTCATACTTATTGCTCTGGTTTCTCTTCTGCTTCACCACCTCAAGAAGGGAAGATCTTTCCAGTTATTCACTGTCTGCACCCAGTAGTGCTGGGTTAAGCCAGAGAGGACTCAGCTACTGGGACCAGGATTGACTGAAGTCTTCTGCACAGCCAAAGCACAGCAGGTGCCAGGGCTATGAGAGGCTTTTTTGCACAGGCTGGATGCTCTGTCTTGCACCACCACACTCACTGTCCCTTCTCATCTGAGATTTTGAAGACAAAATCTGCTCATGATCCAACACCTCTTCCCTGCTCGCATTCCTCTGTAAACACAGCTGCAGCTAAGTGTGTCCTCAGAGGTGCCTCAAAGGGATTTATTTATACTCTTCCTGAGCCAGGAGGTGCCCACTTCAATCACAGCATGCAAATGGTTCCTAGCAGAGCAGAGCTGTGTGCTTCAAGCACACCTTTAACACCAGCCAACTCCATGACCCCGCAAAGTGCACCGCGGCCACCCGCTGGGAACACGGCGCAGCCGCGGCGTCACACCACTCACCAGTGTGATCCCCAAGCTCCAGACATCTGAGCGGACATCGTAGCCTTGCCTGGATGCACTGGGATCTATCCTCTCAGGCTGAAAGAAGAAGGAGCAGTCAAACCCTGTGTCATGCAGGAAGGAATGAGAAGCCTCTGCAAATTGAGAAAAAACCTGCTGGTTGGCCCCACAGGGCACAGCTGGGCACCACTCTAGAGGTAACCTGTTGCTAGGGCAGACATCCAACCTCAGCACAGAAACAACCTGAGGAATCACACACTGATTTCATGGTGTAGAAGGGGATCTGAAACAGCAATTCAGAACAGTCTAGTCCTTTTTTTTTTCTTTTTTGCACAAGGGGCTTGAATAATTGTTAATGTCTGTCAATTGTATTTAACTTTGGGATCTCTCTAACACAAAGTCTTGTTTTCTCTGTTTTTATAGCAAAGCTGACTCTAGGGAACACTAAGAACTGTAATAAACATCTTCTCATCCACCAGCCTGGGGAGCTGAGCTTGAGCAGCATCTGTCAGAGCTCTTCTTCCCAACTGTCTGAGGGCTGCCAGGCCTCAGGAGGTATTGCAAACAATGCACTCTAAGAACAGCTCTTCTCTACGAGGTTGTGGATATCCCTTGGAGTTAACTATGATGTTACAAGGTCTTCAGACATCAAAAAGCCTTTCACAGGGTGATCTGCCTCTAAGAGCAAATTATCCAGAGAGGAGAACCAGCACAAAAAAGTCTTTATGATTTGCATGCTATCTTTATGAGAAACCTCAATTCTACCTCCTTTTCTTAAAGGAGTAATAATTAAAATGTCAAAAGAAACCAAATTAATTTGACTACAACAATAATAGAGACCTAAATTGTAACAAACCACAAAATTATCAGGTACAGGAAATACTGTGAAGGCCCTGGTTTGCTTTGCAAGCTGCATTTTAATAGAACTTCATGGCAGATGCTACCTGAAGAGCGACAGGTAATGAATGAAATCCCTTAGTGCAACTTCAACCCTCCAGTGGACCACATGAGAAGACTACCATGTTCCCAAAACACACCCTGGACCCCAGAACCTCATGGCATTTTGGCTGCTCTGCCTTACTGTCAGTTCACCACTCACACCTGGCTGCCCCAGCAGCGACTGATTCTAGATATCTCAAATTTGCTCAGCCACCAGGACCTTCTCCAACAAGGACACTTGACCAGGCCACCACTCATGAACACCCAACAAGGACAGGGGAGAAGAAGTTTCTAACCAGCTTCATTAGTTCTACATGTGGCTTCTCCTATAACCTTCTTGTGCCCACTGCTTCTCAGCAAACAGTATATTGACTTCCCAGTGCCACTGGTGTGTTCTATCACCCCTACCTCCAGCTCCAGTATCTGCTTCAAGACAGGCTGGCTTCAGCCAGCACCCCAGCATGCTGTCCTTCCCACCCTCCTAGGTGGAACCTTTGCTTGGCTTACCCTCCAGTCATGGTTTCTATTCCTCTTAAACTAATGTATTAGATATTCCTCTCATGAATAAGATGAACTTTTCAATAATTCTGCTGGGAGAGCATGCAAAATACTAAAATCACTAAAATCCATCTCTTAAACATGCCATCAGCCCTTCACATGCCCATCTTGTAGCTCAGGCAAAACAAATCCCACTCACGTTGCACATACACTGATGCCTCTGGTGCTCGTGACTCAGCACCCTGCCTCCTCTGGGTGAGTTCAGTGTGTCCATATGGGCTACAGCCTATGAGCAGGCTGGCAGTCAGCTTCTTGGGGTAAGAAGCAGCTAATATAAGCATTCATTTATTTAAATATGGGGAACAGAAACATGATGACAATTTCACCAGAAGTTTGTAGATGAGACAGTGAAAAATGTTTCTGAAAAGAGCAAGAAGGGTGAGGATCTGAATGGAAAATGTCTATTTCCAGCCCCACCACTTGCTTATTTGAGGGGACAAGCAGTGAACATTCAGGATCTGGGTGGTCTTGGATGTTTCAGGGCGTTCCTGAACATTACCTCTCAAGGAGGAGCCCCTGGGTGAGAACTAGTTCACACTGAAGCTCAGGAAGGACAAGAGGAGCTCAGGCTTGTAAATCAAAGCTGTCCTCTGCAACACACTGAATAACATCACCTAATGGCTACAAAACAAGTCAAAACGTTCTCAGTGATGTGTTTCTGTGAACAAAATATTAATGAGAAATCGATGGAAGATGCCAGCAGCAGGAAGGTGGGTAGAAGAACATGGCATCAACAGACCAGCATTAGGTGTGGCCCAGCAGGCACCTCCTCTGTCCCCTCATACAGAAGGTTACAGACTGACAGGGATTTTCCAGAGGCTCTCATCAATCACATTCATGAATAAACTACCTTGCCCTCTCTCAACAACTGATCTGCCCCTCCCCAACACCAGTCTTGCCTTCCCTCCATGCATCCTCTTGCATCCAACCTCTCCTGCCAGATGCTGGTGGCTCCTCCTGTGTTCCTGGATCCCAGCAGCAAGAATGGGAGTGGAGCAAAGTTACTCCTTCCCTGTCTCTCAGACCCAATACTAGCCAAAATTTTGGCTGTGCTGTGGCACATCCCTGTGGATCTGAACCCAGACCTGCTGGAGGAGGACTCGCTTTCCACGCAGTGCAGAAAATTATGGGTTGCACAGAGAGCACCAATGTGGGTAGGGCATGAAGCCCTGTAAGACTGTGTGTTACAGGGACTAGTGAGGTAGGTGGCACTGGTGAGACAGAGCTGCTGGTCTGACCACGCCCCCGAAGGTCTGCTGCCCTGACCCAGCAGAGCAGAAGGACTTGGCCCTGGTGGCACAGTCAAAGGGAGAGCAGGACGGACCAAAATAAATCCCAGCTAAATACAGAGCAGAAAGAATCCTGGGAATTTTCCATGTAGATGACATGGGAGTAATTAACACCAACAGAGGAAGAGTCGGCATGTCACACTCCAGGGACCTGGAACAAGGGCTGCAGACAAAGCCCATCACATGCCAGGTATCCTGATGCCAAGCAGGGAAAGGAACTGGCTTGGATGGAGACCCACAAACTCTTACTTGCTACTTAGTCTGACACATCCCTAAACCAAAGAAAAATAGAGGGTTACCAGGAATGAAGAATGACCAGAAAGAGCTAAATTTTTGCAGTACAAAAAGCAAAACAAGAACTACACAATTCAAAGTGTGCCTCTAGCCCAGCCACAGAGGCAGATGGCTGTCAAATGGCAGCTGCCAGCCTCCACAGGACATTATGCTCTTGCACCAAGAAGTGTGAAATGAAGTCCAGGGACCTCCCTCGCCTTGGCAGGAGCGTGGTGAAGCACTGCACATCTGGAAGCAGGGCTGCAGCATCATCTGCACCAAATCCAGCTGCAAACCCCGCAGTGAGCTACGAGCCAGGCAGACCAGAGAGACCAGACCCTTCCTGCTCTGACCAGCACAGGGGAGGCGGCACACAAGAGCCACAGCTCCAGCCACGCTCCCCTGCTGCTGTGTGACCAAGCACCCCTGGTGTTGGCTCAGGGATGCTCAAGACAAACCTGCTGCCTCCCCCACGGTGCTGACCCCATCGCCGTGGCGCCCTCGGTCCGTGCAAGGGGCTCAGCAGGTGCCCGCAGACAGAAGCATCTGCCTGTCACTGAGCACGGCTCCCAGGGACGGCTCCCAGAGGAACCACAGCAGAGAGGAGCTGTGGCTCTGGGCAGACACCTGCACGTTGTGCAAAGCAATGGAAACCATCTTCAGGACCACAGGTAACTAGATGGGAGAAATTCCTCTGCTCTTTAGTTAAGGAAAACATTTTCACTCACTTCTCGCACTGTTGCACTTCTCAAGAATATTCCTTTATTCAAGAATGTTTTTGAACATTCTTGAATGTTCTTGAATGTTCAAGAACATTCTCAAGAATGTTCTTCCTGCAGAGTTCTCCACCTCACAGGCCCCTTGCACAAAGCCACAGCCAGCATTAGTGTCACAGCACAGCCCAGGCTGGGACACAAGCAATGGGCATAAAGCACCTGCATGCTGGGCTCTCAGACCTGCTTCTCCTCCTCCTCCAGAGCACAAGGATGCCACATGCAGCTCCCTCTCATCTGCTGAGACTGCCAAACATTATCCCTGTGAGGCCCTTCCTTGACTTTTCCACAGGGCTGAGATGGTAGTTCAGACCCTATAAGGCTGAGGAAGAGCCTGACTGCTACTCTGCTCAGGAGATGCTCACCACCAGCCCTGTGGACATGACCACCATCTCCCAGAAAAGCAGCAGTTATCACAGAATCACAGAATATCAGGAGCTGGAAGAGACCTTGAAAGACCATCCAGTCCAACTCCCCTGCCCGAGCAGGATCATC
>VXBZ01001635.1:88263-144261 GCA_013399135.1 Heliornis fulica | reverse complement strand
CCACCTCACTACTCTACCTTCCAGGCCACACTGCCTCAGTTTGCCCACCAGGATGCCCAGCGAGACAGTGTCAAATGCCTTACTGAGGTCAAGGAAAACTACACCCACTGCCCCACCATCATCCATCCACCTGGTTATATCCTCGAGAAAGGCTATTAGATTAGTCAGACATGACCTCCCCTTGGTCAAACCATGTGACTGCTTCTAATAACCCTCCTATCCTTCATGTGCCTGGAGACAGCACCAAGGACAAGTCATTCCATCACCTTTCCCAGGGTGGAAGTGAGGCTGACTGGTCTGGAGTTACCCGGTTCCTCCTTCTTGTCCTTTTTAAAGACTGGAGTGACAGTCCTCAGGCACCTCTCCTGTTTCCCAGGGTTTCTGAAAGATGATGGACAGTGGCCCAGCAATGACTCCTGCCAGTTTCCTCAGCACCCTGGGGTGCATCCCATCAGGACCCATGGATTTGTGGATGTCCAGATGGCCCAACTGATCCCTGACCCAGTCCTCATCAACTGAGGTGGACTCCTCATTTATCCTGGCTTCATCTGGAACTCCTGACATCTGTGGCTCCTGCAAACAGTCTCCAACAGTACAGAGGCACAGAAGGCATTCAGTAACTCTGCCTTCTTACTCTCCTCAGTCACCAGGGCACCTTCCTCATTTATCAGTGGACCCACACTGCCTCTAATATCAGTTTTGTCAGCTATATATTTAAAGAAACCCTTCCTGTTATTCTTAACCTCCTCTGCAAGGTTTAACTCCAAGGAGGCCTCAGCTTTCCCGATTGCCATCCTGCAATCTCAGGCAATGTTCTGGCAAGGTGACTGTCCTTGGCAGGACTCACCATGTCGGTCCTCACGCAGCCGGCAGGGCCTATGACACAGCCCTATGGGAGGTGATGAATCTCCAAGCAGAAGTGAGCACCCATCCCCTCTCCTCCTGGCTTGTGTTATGGCTCTTCTCTAAGTTTTGTAGAAGCTCCCTTAGGTGACACTATTTTCCCTTAGATGACAATGATCTCCCTTTGATGACACCAAATTCTCCTACTGGCTGCTGAAGAAGTGAGGTGCCTAATTTAATGTGGATCTCATTTTTTATGTGCAGTGAAGCCCAACAAGCTCTGTGGATCTCCTCTGAGCATGCAGGGACTCACAGAAGGTGACCTCAGTGCTGGAAAAGCCTCAGTCTAAGAGCACAGAAGTACAACATTCACACAAACAAGTGAGGCACCACAGTCATACTGACCAGGTTAAAGTCTTTTCTAAGGTTTTTCTAAGGATCCTCTCCAGTACTAGATGACCCAAAAAAAAGCTACTAACAGTTGGTTTTCTCCAGGCCTATATCACAGTGCCAATGGCTGCAGAAGGTTGTGCATTATCTGATGCAGCAGCCCACAGCACAGGACAAGACACAGCTCCTCATCTAGAGTGTGATGTGGCAGAGCACAGGACATGCAGTGGGATCAGAGGAGGAGCTGACGGGGAAGTGGAGATCAGAAGTTCTTCTGTCCTTGCTGGATAGGTGGACCTGCCATTTTGCTCTGCTACTCAGTCCACCTCCAAGCCAGCAGCAATAACAGTCTCCATGGGCATCACCTCCACACCTTCTGAAGAAAAGCACCATTACTATTGCCCAAACCACCTCAGCCAAAACACACATCCCTGCTCAGACTCTGCTTCCAGACACTCCTCCTGCAATCTCTGCTCTCTGATTTCCTGTCCCTCGCCCAGGTCAGCCATGAAGCCTGTGGCTCACACAGATCATGTTTCTAGGGAATGGCCTTTCCTCCCCTCCTATTTCCTTTACATATTTACTCTGAGAGAATGTTTCATTTAAAAATGCCTCCAGCAGCATTTTCCAGATGGAGACGCTGGTTTCCGTTCGCACGAGATTCCCATCCCCTCCCAGCTGCCTCTCCTACTACCATCTGAATTCCTCCAGCTCAATAACAGGAAGATTCCAGGCAAGTGATGGACTGGTGGATGTGGGACACCGGTGAGGCACAGAAAGACTGTCAGGAACATTAATGAAGGCAACGAGGTCCCATTTGGCGTATTCTCACTGGTGGTCTTCATCTTGCTAAAGAAAAGGAAATGTGTGGCTGCAGCAGACTGGGACTTGTGGAGTGCACTGCCTGGGCTGCAACTAAATCAAGCCTCAGTAATTTGCATTGTTAAATGGCTTCACTGATAGAGTTCAGAGTGTAACTGCAATTAAAAGGACTCCATCGAACAGGAGAAGGATCAGTGACGGGACCTCTTCCCTTGGCTTCCAGCTAACCAATATCTAAGGGATTATTAATAATTAGTGTCGCTAAATCCTCCAGATTATCAACTATTGTTGATGGGCTAAGTGAGGGTTCCTGAAACACTGGTGTGATTTGATGTCTGATGAGCTGTGCTTCGGCTGCTCACTTCAGCAGACATGGGAAAAGCAGCTCTCTGGGGTGGCAGACAGGCTGCTAGAGCACAGGGCTACACTCAGCACCACAAGAGCACCACGACTAAAGGCTGTGGTGACACACCATGAACCTGCACTTTTAGTGTGTACTCTGCAGCTGAGAGAAACCCTCAAAATTCGCTAAATTTTGGGTTCTGCATTTGCAAAAAAAATGCTCCAACCTTGGGGACGTTGTAGTGTAGCCATGAAATCCAACCAATCCAATGCAATCTGCTTGAAGAGCATAAGCTGCTCAGCTGCTAAGCTCCTCAAAGAAAAGCTTAAGAGATGACTACATCAGAAAGTACCTGCATGAGGGAAAGAGGCTGTGTGAGTAAAAGACTCCTTCACTCTGCAAACAGAGCAGGAACAAGAGCCCACAGCCATCCATTAAACATGACTGACTTGTATTAAAAGATGGCATCAGAAGCATAATCAATGACAAGGACAACTTCATGGGCACCACTGTCCAGCACCCCAAGAGGCATTCTTAATGCAGGACAGGGGCTTCAGAGGGTTTCTCCATGTGCTGTTGTTTTGGAAGGCCACACTTGAGTAGCCCCCCCTGAGCTTGACACATCCCTCAATGCATCCCTGCCACTGCTTCCAAGAGTTTTATTAGCAGGGCCAGGCTCTGGATAGGCAGCAGTTTTGGTTGGGTTTTAAGGTGTTGTTTCACCCCACTAAGTAACTGTTACAGAAGGACCTCCTCTTGAGCATGTCCAGAGGAGGCCACAAAAACAGTCCAAGGGCTGGAACACCTCTGCTCTGGAGACAAGCTGAAAGAGTTGGGCTGGTTCAGCCTGGAGAAGAGAAGGCTCTGGGGAGACCTCAGAGCCCCTTCCAGTCCCTGAAGGGACCTCCAGGAAAGCTGGGCAGGACTGTTTGTAAGCACATAGAGCAATGGGAGAGGGGGCAATGGTTTTAAACTGGAGCAGGGCAGGGTTAGATGAGATCTTAGGAAGAGGTTCTTCACTCTGAGGGTGGTGAGACCACATTCAAGGGTCGACGAAGCTCTGAGCACCCTGATCTAGTTAAAGGTGTCCCAGCTCACTGCAGTGGGGCTGGACTGGATTGGTGGCTTTTAGAAGTCCCTTCCAACCCAACAAATCCTGTGATCCTATGAACCTCACTGAGGGATTGCAATTTTGGCTGGGATGCTCCAGAAGTCCCCAAAGTAATTACAAAAGACTGAATTTCAGGGAGCCCAGTTATTTTTCTACAGCCTTAAAGCCTAACCAGTGCAGAGGGCTCCAGATGCATACAGAGGGAAAGGAGCCCAGCAGGAAGCAGTGATGCCTTCTGATCCTAAAGGGCTCTGGTATGGCAGGAGGAGAGAACCAAGATTGGATCCAGAGATGAAGTTACACACAGCCTAACCAGAAATCCAACTGGACAGGGTGCAGATCAGCAACAGTGAGTCAAGGTGTTGCAAACAGAGTCACTAGAAGTTTGAGCCTTAAAATCTGGTTTCTCTTTCTAAAAATATCTTCCATTCAGACAGAAGTTGTTGGTCTGGGCACAGGACCAGGAGACTTGCCCAGCTGTGATCAGAAGACTCATGCCTGAAGAACTGGGACCTGCACCACCTACCTCTGCATTGGCACTACCTGGATGATGGCGTCCTGCCACTGAGCACCCTCAACCAGGCTCCAGCAGCAGCTGTGAGCTGCACAGAGAAACCCATGGCAAGAGGAGCTCCTGCTGTCTCCAGATGAACCTTCATGGACTCCCAAGAACAGGTATCTCCCAGACCTGACTGTCAGGCACTTTCCATGAGACTCTTAGTGGCCAGAGTGACTTTTTTCCCCCTCCTCCACAAAACTCACAATGCTCCTGGTGAGCCGTCCGCTCCCACAGGCAGCTGCTGACACGTTTCCCCTGGTTTCTATCAAGTGCCCGGGCAGATGAGCATCTAAATGGACAAGGAGGAAAATCCCTTCCCACTGGCTGGCTGGGGGTGGAAGTATTGATGAAAGGGCAGGAGCTCAGCCCTGCAGCAGAGCCACTTGCATGGTTCTGGAGCGTGTCCAGAGAAGGGCAACGAGGATGGTGAAGGGTCTGGAGAACAGGCCCTACGAGGAGGCTGAGGGAGCTGGGGGTGGGTCTGGAGAACAGGCCCTACGAGGAGGCTGCGGGAGCTGGGGAAGGGTCTGGAGAACAGGCCCTACGAGGAGGCTGAGGGAGCTGGGGAAGGGTCTGGAGAACAGGCCCTACGAGGAGGCTGNGATATGGTTTAAGGGTAGTTTTGGTGGTGGTGGGTTATTAGTTGGACGGGATGATCTTAGGGGTCATTTCCAGCCTTAAAAATTCTATGATTCTGTGATTCTATGGCTCTGTAAGTGATGTAAGTAGCTAAGTTTGGGCAGGAGAAGTCCCACGCTGGGCAAACCTCATGGCTGATTTTAGCTGGTGAATGAGTAAGCGGTGGTTCTGCTCTGCACCCACAAAGCATGGGGGTGACAGCAGCAGCAAACGAGGGGGAGAGCTGTGCTCAGAGCTCAGGCATCTCCCCAGCATTTGCTACAGTGTGGGTGGCAGAGCCTGGATCCAGCCTGTGCTGCTTGTAGAAGGACAGTGCCACATGTCTCCCAGTCTCCTCCCAAATTTGTTTTCTCAATCATAACAATTATGGCTGGGTGCCAGGTTTCAAAGGGAAAAAACAAGGAAAAAATCTTCACCACACAGCAATATTCAGGAGCATCCAAGAGGATTTTAGCTGCATGAATTCAAACCAGCAGCCTGACTGCCCAATGAAAACCTGGCACTGGGTCAGGAATGTGAAGCTGAAACACCGTCCTGCTGGGCTCTGCTTGTGTAAAGGATCCTGAGAGCTCCAACATCCCCACAGCCTCTCCCTCTGTGTGTGCAGGGACCCTGGGGGAGCAAGGGCTCAGAGCTGTCACTGTAATCTGCCATGGGCACTTGTCCATTTCTCTGCATGCATCAGCCACCTGAGCACAGGGAAAGACTCCTCCACCCAGCCCTGCACTGGCCCTCTCATGTGCAGGCAGGGACGAGCAGAAGTGTTTGGTGGGACAAGAGTTGTGCATCAGCACCAAGAAGGCTGCTCATATCCCCCAGTACCACTCATCCTCTCCACAACTCTTCAGGGAGAGCTCAGTGGGCTGCCCAGAGAGGGTGGGCAAAGCAGTACAGGACATCAGCACTCTCAGGGCACAGCTTACAGCAGGCAGCTCCCAGGTGACCTGTGAGAAGGGCTTGAGACACGAGGACGTGTGATACCACCAGACCCTGTCCCTCGAGCAGGGCAGATCATCTGTCCTCACAGCATCTGGATCCTCCACTACCTAAACCAGACTCTTCCATCATCAGCCCTGCCCTGCAACATAGAAACTGGGTTCACCTGAGCATCATGAAAGTAAAGGGCAGCACACTGTCACAAAGACCACCAGCCTCAGCGTGGCACACAGGCCCTCCCCCATATATTAGCAGCACCTGCTGAAGCCATAGGCACCACAGGGATCAAGGGGAGCAGGGGCTGACTGGGAACAATCTCACCCCACGGCTGGTTTAAGACTGTTGTGAGCACACACTGGGAAACCTCTCCTAGGGCAGCCCCAAACACTGGCCCAGCAAACAGCACAGGCTGCTCTGGGGACTGGCTGCATCTCGAGAACATGTGGCACCACCATGCATGTCTTTGGGTCAGTGTAGCACTGCTGGGGAGTCCAAAGCCAAAAGGAAAACGTCTCCAGCACGGGCAGCTCCAAGGCTGACGTGCTGCCTGCTCTCCCAGCGCTGATGAAACCACACAGCACTCGCTCAGCAGCTGGACTGGCCCCTGCTGCTGAATCAGACTGCTTGCAGCCAGACTGGCTGACATCCAATGTTATTGTTACTGGCAGCTATCAGGGGCCCAGATCCAGTACAGACGGTGTTATCAGGTTCCCTCAGTGGGCAAGTGCTCATGCCACAAGAACTGCAGCAAGCGCCAAGTCAGCCTCACACAGCAACACAGTGTGACCACCAGGGAGCATCACCCGAGCAGCCCCCTTCAGACCCACCCTGGCTGGACACAGACACGTTACTCTGCATCAAATATAGTCACCTGTTTTGCTCAAAAAAGAAAAAAATAGTATGTTCCTTTCAAAAGGAATGTGACTGGCCTGGGTCAGGTCAGGTTTGATCACAGTGTCACCACAGCTAGCAGCCTCTGATGGCATGCAGAAAGATCTGGCAGATGTGCCTGCATGCTGGGGACATCTCCCCATTTCCCAGGTTTCTCAATACATGGAAATGCCCATGGACTTGGAGAGGAGTCACAGCATCCAAGAGGCCAGCCATCTCCTGGCACATCCCACGAACCATACACCACAAACTGAGCAGAAACACTTTTGCTCCCTTGAAATCCCCCAGAGTCTGTTGACAGGGATGCACAGAGAGCTGAGTGCCTGTGCACAGAGAGCTGAGTGCCTGTGCACAGAGAGCTGAGTGCCTGTGCACAGGCAGGGAGGAAAGACAAGGGGCTGTCAGAAGAATGCACCAACGCCAGTCCCAGGAAAGCGGAGCAGCACAGCCACGGACAGACATCCCGGTGACTGTCACACCACACAGCCATGGACAGACATCCCGGTGACTGTCACACCGCACAGCCATGGACAGACATCCCGGTGACTGTCACACCACACAGCCATGGACAGACATCCCGGTGACTGTCACACCACACAGCCATGGACAGACATCCCGGTGACTGTCACACCGCAGCTAAACCGAGAGCCGGTGCAAAGCCAACCATCTACCCACAGCTGGAGCCAAACTGGGAACATTAATTACTGCAGTTACAGCCCACTGACCTTGGGAGAAGGAAATCAGTGAGTGCTTTTTCAAGAGCCCTATGTACAGACTGACACACACCTCAGAGGATGGGGAAAAGCCACATCCAACCACAACTCTGCAGAGCAATGCTAAATCAGGTGTGCCTGCAAGTCTGAGATGCAAATACTGGGCTCCAGTTGCAGGCCCGTCCTAGGGCACCTTCTGCTACTGCCCTCAGCATTCCAGGTCCCACCAACACAACAGACTGGGCAGCTCTGACCGATTGCCTTCTCTGCAGAGCTCCATGCTCTTGTCAGAAGTGCTCAGAGTGGAGACACATCTCTGCCCTCTCTCCAGCCTCCCAAGGGCCTTACTTAAACAAACTGCCCTGCAGCTCAGCGGCCTGCCCCTCTTGGCTGTACCACAGGACTGGTCTCCAATAACAGGTCTCATCTGCTCTCTTCTTTCCAGCTCATTGAGTAACGAGCCTATAAGGACAGCATACAGAAAGGGAAATGCTCTGAAAGGCAGACTCCATGCTTGCACAGATCAGGATTGGGGCAGACAGGTTTTGCCTCAGGCAGCAGACTCAGATAAAAGCCACATGAGAGCCATTACCTGCACCGGATGGACACTGCACCTTATAAGAGATTTTCCTTTTTTGTTACTTTGGTGGTAGATAAGAGAGTCCAAATCCTAGTATTTTTCAGCATATAAAGTCATAAGTAGCAAGAGTTATACAGAGCCACTGAAATTAAAGTTACACTCACAGCAGCAGACAGCTCCCTACACAAGGCATCCTCTGCTCACGTGAAGCCAAGAGCAACGTTTTCAAAGCAGCTTGACACACAGAAGTATTTAAAACCCTTGGACAGCTTCGAAAATCATCACCCTAATTTTTCTCCTGGGGGGCAGGGGAGAGGAAACAAGCAGGACAGACTCCCAGGAGCCACAGCTCAGCTCAAGAGATTTCCATGCAGCTGCTCTGCTACCACACTGCCATCCGGAATCACATTCTCCTGGAATTAAGTTACAGCACACTTTGGAATTAAAAGTAGTTCACAAAAATCCTGCCTGCAGTAACTCCTGTGACATAATCTTACCACAGCAAATGGATTTCTTGCAGACCAAGAAAACCCCACACCCAGGCAGCACTGCCTGCCTCATGCACTCTTTGTTTTGGAGGGTGAGTGAGGGCACGCTGATGGAAGGCATGGAGAAGCTCTCCACTCCAGTGCCTCAGCACTGGCTGCAGCAGAGGAATCCAGTGGGGAAAAAAACCAAACCACAATGTGTGAGGTGGGAATTTGGTCTCTTTGCCAGAGCCTGGATGCCTTTCCTGATGCTGCAAGCAGCAGTGTGCAACCCAGAGCTCAGTTTCATCCGGGGAGGGGGTGCTCACACCATACAAACAGACTGACGTTGCAGCCAGACAAGAGGCATGGCCGTGCTGGGCCAGGCCTGCACAGGGCATGGGATCCTCAGAGCCCGGGGCCATGCCAGCTCCCTGCTGCCCATCTCATCCTGGCACTCACCGCCATGTATGGCCGGCACCCTGCATCCCGTGTTTTGGCAATGGAGTCCACAAGCTGTCCGCTAATGCCAAAGTCACAGAGCTTAATATTTCCATTTCTGTCCAGAAGAATATTGGAAGGTTTGATGTCTGCAAGGGAAAGACATTTAAATCAGTAAGTCACTGCTGAAGGTTTCAATTTCAGGACGAGCAGCTGCAGAGAAGCGACACCAGCAGCAGCGCTGCACCATCACCCTCGGCGCAGGGCAGGCAGTGACTAGGCACACTCGCCACCACTGAGGACCCAGACTGGGACCAGGAGGAGGTGGAGCCAGCCCCAAAGACACCACATGCCCCGAGGCAGACACCCAGCCCTCTTGAAATCAGGCTTTCATAAAACACACGGGCAAAGGGGCAACGAGACAGTAGTTCACATGCTAGTTACACTTCGATACAAAGCAAAGGCTGCTTGAAATCCTTGCAATTATTTTTGTAGGCAGAAAGACAAGAGATGAACTCACCTCTGTGAATGATTTTCAAGTTTTCTTTTAAGTGGTTTAGTGCTTTCACAGTCTAGGAAAGAGAAACAGATGAAAAATAAGCAAATGTCACAAGATTCCTGTGATCATTAGGCTTTCAGAGCTCCAAGAACAGGGGGAACAAACATTTAATATGTCGAGGTATCAGTGTGGTAACACATCACATGAGAGTGTTTTTGCCCCAGTCTTTCTGCAGGCAGCAGGTAACAGAAGGGAGGACCCGTGCTGCAGTAAGCACACACCACCTGTTGCACCCCGGGAAGATGGCGGTTTGGGCGAGGGGAGCAAGAGGTGAAGTTAAGCAAGTTGTGGGTTAACCAGCCTGAGTAACGACTTCTCTCAAGACACATCCTGTATTTTTTCAGTAGGTAACGACTCTTCCCATTCCACTGGCTGGGGAGCAGCAGAGGAGGCTGTTCTGATTTAACCCTTCACCATCAAACAGAGGTTCTCGGGAAGGCTTGATTTCACAGGGCCACTTCACAAAACCCTCTAAGTTCACCCTTTTCATTCATTTCACTTCTGCTTAAATGATCACTGAAACCCATAGCCAAAAGACTGCCTTGAAGATGGTGGCAAGAAGGCACTCATGTTGTGTTGCAAAGCTTTCAAACCATGCAACTCTAAGGATGGAGTCCAGCACCAGGAACAACCCCCAGAAGACTGGTCCTTCCTGGCAGTCCAAGCACTCAGGTAATAAAAGCTGTGCAGGCTCAGGGGCAGCTGAAGCACTGCCTCCTCCTCATCACTCACCCTGCTCCACCCATGCAGGAGAAGCTACTACATCTCTCTGGAGAGCAAGTGCCAACTGATCTGAATGAGACTGGGCAGGCTCCCTGGGCCTGTGCTCCAGCAAGAGAAAGGGAGCTGGACTTCAGGAGTGGACGTGGGTTTAAACTCCAGCTCACCCTGCCAGCAGCCTCTGCCCCAGACTTCAACCTGGGGTGAAGGAGCTCGGATATGAAACGATGGGGGTTGGTGTATCGAGCTGTGGGCTGCAGCACACACCCCACCTGCACTTCATAGGGCTACCAGGGCAGTGCACACTTAGACCTTCTGGACCTGGATGCCCCAAGGTCTAAGATACTCAGGGCCAGCGCTCTCAGTTACTAAAAGCCGTTCCTCGTTTGGTTACTACAAAATGGCAGGTGGAAACAAACCCCAGATGAAAAGAGGGAGTCACCATCACCCTGCCCCAGCTCCTAACACTAGTCTGCCCAGCTGACCTTCCCCAGGAGCTGCTGGGGCTGGGCTGCCTCTGGGCACAGAGTGGGAAAAGGAGAGCTCGGTTCAGCCAACAGGTCCCAGCTGCACACACAGTGCAGCTTCACGTGCACTGTGATCTGCTGTGGTAGCAGGTATGGAAAGTGTTATGATTACTCAGTCTACCCTACCTTCACTTCCAGGTTAGAAATGACCATGGTGGCCATTTCCATGCCCAAGAGTTACAGCTTTGATGCACTTTCCCAGCATGCTGTCTGCACATGGTAAATACAGAAACTCCCTCTGACAGCTTCCAAATTCACCTCAAGTCTCTCTCCACACAGTCCTCATCAGACACCTTTCAAGATCTGAGCCAAAATGAGGGCCAGCACGTCTCTAACATCCTGAAAAACCTAAAAGGTTCTCCTGTTCTTTTCCCATAGAATCAGATATCACTCTAAGTAGACTACTCTGGAAGGATAGACTTCACCCAGCCATCTCCTGCCTATGTCTGAAGTCTTGCTTTGGACAGTAAGACACTGAGGTGGTTAAGACAACACACTCCATCATCTGCCTTCAACAGGATTTTCACTCTTGGGTATAAACACATGGCAGCACATGAGCTGTCACAGTTAACTTACTGTTACCTGTAAGAAGTGGAGGCAGGTCCAGGTGGGCTCAACAATTTATAAAGATGCCCCAAAGAACAGTGAAGATTATTTTCTCACAGCATCAGGCACCAAGCAGAATTTGCCCATATCCTTTCCAGATATCACAGTTTGTGACTTGCTGAGCATCTTCCAATCAGTGTGACACCTCAGGACACTAACTTGCTATGGCACTTGTGCTGGACCTGACACACTTTGTCCACCTCTCACCCACACAGCACAGCTCCAGTGTTTGCTCACATTTGCCCTATTACTTCTGAATGGTGCTTCACTCCTGCAACCCTTCACCTTCCCAAACCAAGGAATTTGGCTCAGCCTTCATTTTTTTGGGCTGAAACTTCCAGGTTAAGTCAAGAAAACACCTGCTGAAGACCTGCTTGTACTTTTGGAAGCCTTTGCCTGAGTCTACCAGGGGTTTCTCTGGACTGGAGTGGCTCAGCATCCCCTTCAGAAACCCAAGGGACCCGAGAGATTTTTATCTGAGGTGGCAGCAGCAGGACACAGGTTTTGGGAGTGCTTTCAGCATCCCTTTCCCCACAGCCAAAGCTCAAAAGTTTTTTTTGCATGGCCAAAACTTGCCCTTGTGTTTAGATAACTCAGGGTTCATTTTGGGACAGCCAAGGATAATTTTACAGAGCTAGACAATTTACTGACAGCTTACTCAGAGGGCAGACAACTACTGACACCAGACACTCTCAGATAACACAGGGGGGTTCACATGTTCTGGCTATAAATGCCCCACCCCTCATTCCCTATGCAAACAAGGGAAGAGGAAGACAGGCCACCTATTTTAGGCACCTTCCTTGGGATGAGATGACCTCATCCCAAGGAAGGTGGGTACACCCAGCACCCACTGAGGCCACCACCAGTGTATACAGCCATCCCTAAGGAGGGGGTGGGTTCCTGTGCTGCCATCATCCATGACCAAGCAGAAAGAGCAGGAGGTTTGTCCTGGGTTCTCTTTATGAACTGATTACAGACACCAGGACCTGCTTTTCTGTCCTGCAATATGCTATGGGAAAACTAGAGCATACTAAAGGATCATTAAACCCATGATGCAGCTCTGCTGCATGAAGATCAACCAGCTTTCACACATGGGATGAGCAAGATCTGAATTTTTCACATTAGCTTCAAAAACATACACAAAAAAGGTGTAACAATACTCACAGCTAAAGTGATTTTGCCTAGGATTTCTTCTGGAATAACATCATCTAATACACTATATACATATTTGTAAAATTTATCAAACGAGGTAGACATGAGCTCCATACAGATCCAACAGTCACCCTGGAAATAGAAAAGAATTTGCATTACTGTCAAGGTAAGAGGCCAACAACAAAAATCCATATTGCATAAGGAGATCCCTTGAGCTCAATAAAATACATTAACAGCAACATGCATTTGACAGGAAGGATGGAATTCCTCTTGATTGATTTTAGCAGTGGAAGACTTGCCCCTATGCACATTGCAGTCACCAGCATAGGCATCTAGCTGACCAGGGCAGACCTGATACTGCATTTTAGGTGCCTGAACCTGGATGAATCCAAGTCCCAAAACCTGTTTGGCTCTCCAGAAGGCTGTAGTCATGGGGAAACAGCAGCAGGCAATTTAAGACTGAAAACAATATCCCTTCAGTTTACCACTACCCTGCAGGCGGCATAAGACATTTTATACAACATTAAGAGATATCATCTAAGCAAAAGAAAATGAAAATAAAGCCAAGTGTGAGGTGGTGGTGGTGCTGTTTGTTAACTTGCATCTTGCAGTTAAACAGTTTAAATGCACAAAATTGCAAAACATAGTACTATCTGTGTTAAAGCTAAGCTTTACTATCACAGGAGAGTAACAGGTCTTTTTGTCAAACTCTGTCATGAGATCTGTAAAAATCAGTCCATTTGCAACAGATTTGCTGGGGATAAGAAACAGGTGCTCATGAGAACTTCACACTGTGGTTTAAGTACAAACCTATGATTCCACAATGGACAGCTAAGCCATAGATTGATCTATTTTTTGGAACATTTTACCTCCAGTTGAGGATGACAGAAGGCTTGAGTGAGCTACTACTGCAGCCTCTCAGGCATTTCAGGCTACTCTGCATTGCTACAAATACTAAAACATGAGGACTAAACCTGTCCTTGTCAGAAATCAGATACTTAACCCTATCTTCCACAGGCTGTATCACAAGTATTAAAACTGCATTAGCTGTCAAAAGCTAAATGCAGATCAAAGTTGATTAGTCTGTTTGTCTAATCCTGGCTAAATACCACCCAAACACTGGTGTGAGGAGCAGCACTCGTGCAGGCAGTGCTGGCACACATGCTCTCCAGCCAAGTCTAACCTGCACATAGGAAGCAATAAATAGAGGAGAAATGTCCCCAAGTAGTTATCCTACAGAAGGTGGATTTTTAATGACCAGACAAAGCACAAAGCAACCAATACATTAATATGTGGAAATGAAATTAGGAAAAAACCCTAGGGCATGGACATGCTGGAGGTGAGAAAGCCCCACGCTCCCATCCTGCACCCAAGTCACTTCTGTTTGAAGCAATCTCCCAGTGCTCATGCATGAAGAGCGAATCCCAAGTTATATATAGCTGATGCAAAAGCTTGTAAAGCAACAAGTTTTAAGGCAAAACAGTATTTTTCTGCCACTCAGAGTGACCTCTTGTGAAACACAAGCAAAGGAACTGCCTGCAGAGATGCCTCCAGTCCAAACACTTAGTTTAGTGGGAACAGAAGCTCCCAGCAAAGGTGTTTTCAAGCACTGCCCACTGGTATCACTGCAGAGACAGTGGTGCCACCCAGCTGGGTCTTTGGCTGCTCACACACATTCAGGGTGAACAGTGTCCCATGTGCCACTGGTGTCACAGTGTTCAGTGACAGTAAATTCCATCATCTGCCAATGGAGGGATGCTGCCTCTCAGAGGAGAGCCTCTCCCTTCTGAGAGGCATCTGCTGTTCTAGGAAGGGCTGAGCCACCAGTGTGCTGGGTGAGGAAGAAGGCTGTGGTTCAGAGCCATGGGTCAAGCCCCATTTTACACTGCTTGTTTGGCACCAGGCTTTTCACATGATGCACGAGGCAGAGTGGGAGCTAATGCCATCCAGCTATGGGACATGGCTGCTACAAGCATGAGCCCTGAAAACATGCACTTCACCCCAAGCAGAGCAGAAGGGACTGATCAAACAGGCACTGTGCTGGGCACAGAGGCAGAGACACCACGGTGAAAGAAGCAAGAGCAGCACAGTGAGAAGAGGACATGACTGGCGTTCCAGAAGGTGTGAAGAAAGGTGAGCTCAGGTTGCTAGAGAGTGAAATATCAACTACAGATGAATGTGGCTGAGGATCTCTTCAGATTTAAACTGCAGCAATTGAATTAGGCAACACATGAAGAAAATGTCCCTTTTCAGCACTGGCAACAACAGCCAAGAGCAGCTGAGGCATCTCTGTACTACAGACAGCACCTCTGAGACAGCAATGAGGATCCAGCACCAGCAATGGGCATCAGTCAAGCAGAGCTGGAACTGCACCAGACCCTTACAAACTATCTATACTGAGAACAGACACATACTTGTACTGCTCACTGCAGGACCACCTAAAATATCACTCTTGCTTTAGTCAGCTTCAAATAAAAACTGGTAGTGAGTGATATTCCCATGTTCCTGCACTGAGACTGCAGGGGGTTGGACTCATTCAAGAACTCCAGAACAGTACTGACCACCTGCCACTTTGCATGTCCAATCGCATCATTATCATGTCTTCAGTTGCCCAGGTTACAAAGGCTAGTGTCTCCACAGAGAAAGCAAACTGAAGGGACACAACAGGCAACCTTCTTAGAGCCATTATCACTAGAAAAGCTCCACAATATACACTGTATACCTGCAGGGTTGGGATATGTGTGCCAGCACTCAGACTAGTTCAGTAAATTATTATCTGATGCTAATTTAAACACATGTGACCAAAAGCACCAGGGAAGACCTGGTTTACTTGGCTCCCTAAAGTGCATGCCATGTAGCAATCCTGGATGTGGGTGTTTATTATCTGGCCATATAAAAATCCACCTGATCAAAATGAATTCATGTTAGCAAAATCAAAGTCAATGGACCTTTTAATCATACAGCTTCATTATGGCTGGTGGCAAGATTCAAACCTCTCAAGGTTCTTATATCTTTCTAGGATTTGAAAGGATTTATCTATTAGTGAAGGTGATGAATTTTGCTGAGAATGCAAAGGAAACCTGTTGGGATGACTGGGTACCAGTCACCCAGCCCCTTTCTGATCAAATACAAGAGTGCTGGTGTGCACAGGAAAGTTCTGCTTCATTGTGAACAATCAACTTTAATTTCTGTGCCTAGGTCAGGCTGATTTCAGATTATGCAGCGATGAAAGAAGCACTTCAACTTTCAGTTCCTGTTAGAGCTATTCTTCCAAAGAACTACAGTAATCCTTACTGGGTATTACATTGCCAGATGTCAGTGCACATCTGGAAGGCATTCCAGAATACATCCAGGAACAGCCTGCACATTCCATTCAAAATACCGCTGCTGGCCTCCAGGATGTGCACAAAACTGCTGAACCAACAACGAGGATGCCCCAACTTCTCCATGCCAAACCCTGAGTCCCCAGTTAACCACCAAGCATGTCACAACGATGGAACACAGCTTGGCACAGAAGGACCTGGGGGTGCTGGTGGACATGAGCCAGCTACAACTTTGTTGCCCTTGCAACAAAGGCAAACAACAGACTCCTGGGCTGGGAGAGCTGGGAGAGCTGGGACAGCTCAACCCAGAGAGGGGACGGCTCAGGGGGATCCCATCAGTGTATTTAAATCCCTGAGGGGAGGGTGCCAAGAGGACAGAGCCAGGCTCTTTCAGTGCAGTGCAGGGGCAGGACCAGAGAGTGGGCCCTGACTGACACACAGGAGCTTCCCTCTGACCACCAGGAAACACTGTCTCTTCACTGTGAGGGCGGCCAGAGAGGCTGTGGAGTTTCCACCCCTGGAGATATTCAAAAGCAATTTGGACCTTGCCCCGGGCAAGTGGCCTTAGGTGGACCTGCCTGAGCACAGGAGTTGGACAAGGTGACCTCCAGAGGCCCCTTCCAACACCCACCATTCTGTGATACCAACACTGAAGGCTTATCACACTAAGTGCACTGCAGAGAGCAGCCAGCTTCTCATACAAGTTACATCTACACTAACAGGAGAAGCATGTCATCACCCTCATATATCCTGATGTGACACAGAGGACACTTTTCCTATGGACTGGGAATGAATCATAGGGACAGATGCTCTGAGCAATGTCAACACAGCCAAACATACCCAACCAAACAGGGTGTTATGTATCCATAGTATAGATAGCAAAAGCCTTGCTTCAACTGATGAAGGGTATGTCCACAATTCACACCAACATCCTCACTGTGCTACTGACACTTCCACACCAACTCTGCTCTCCCAGCAGCAGCAGGTCCCCATGGGACAACGCCTGGGCACATTCTGCTGCTTGCAATTAACTTTCCATGACATAAATTTATCAACTATTGAGCTTGTTGGTTTAAACTTGCTTCACTGCACTCATATAGTGTAGCCATCACTGCTGAGATCCCAAACCAGACGAGGTGGGTTTTTTTCCTCTTCCTCTCTTGAGAAGGAAGGTAACAGGAACAGTGACTCTGAAAGAACAATTAGTGTGGTCATGGTAGCAACCACACATCCCCAGCCTCACAGGTACTATCTCAGACAGCACCCCTTAGAAGTGACCCATGCTGGGGCAGTTGGTGAAGAGTTGTAACCCCGTTGGAAAGGACACACGTGGAAAAGTCCATGGAGAACTGTCTCCTATGGATGGGACCCCAGGCTGGAGCAGGGGAGGAGTTCCCACCCCCACCCAAGAAGGAAAACTCATGAGGAACAGACCGAAACCCCCACCCCCGTGGGGGAAGAAGGGAGAGAAATCATGAATGAAGTTGAGTCCATGAAGAAGGGAGGGGTGGGGGAGCCCTTTTTAGATTTAGTTTTACTTCTCATTATCCTACTCTGGTTTCTGTGTGCAGTGTAATAAACGATATAATCGGGGTTTTTTTATTCTGTGCTGAGTCTGTTGTGACGCTGTGTAATGATCTCTCCCTGTCTTTATCTCCACTCCAAAACCTCTCAATAGATATTTTCTCCCCTGTCCAGCTAAGAGGGCAGTGACAGAGTGACTTTGGTGGGAGTCTGGCCTCCAGCCAGGGTCATAACACCACTATTACAGACTCTCTAGAAGCAGGAATTTAATATTCAGTCCCAGTTTGGGTTTTTAGCTACAACACTGACCTTCCTTCAGTAACAGTTTCCCAGAAGAGACTGTACCAGCTGCTATGCCCCATAATATGCAAAGGTAACTAGTGACCAGGAGTTTTTCCTTCTTTCCCTTAGTAGGTGTACTGGATTTGTGCTGAAATAAGTAGAAAGCAGGTAAGGCTACAAGTCTATTCACCTACACTGTGCCAGCTTCAGCACCTCAACAACTACAGGGAGGGAATAACCACACCTTCAGGAGAGACTCTCTAGAACAAGGGGATGCAGTAGCCAGGTTTTGATGTTCATCTTCTCCAAAACTCTTGCTCTTGCAAATGGACCAAACTCTTCCAATCCCACGTTGCTCCCCAAGTGCTCATTCCTTTTCTTGTGCCCGTCCTGGACAGACTCAGCACATACACGTGTATGGCCTCTAACCATGGCACAGGACTGTCCAGCCTGCATGGAGGCCAGATTCCAAACTGCTTTCACTGAGCATTAGAAAGCAGACAGCAATGAGAGTGCCTGGGCAAAGCACAAGGAGACAGAAGGACACCTTCTGTGATCCTACAGAATACTATCTACCTTAAATTACAAGTCATAGGTGTTAAAACAGTTGCAAATGTGCAGTGGTTAACTTCATACTCCTGGCCACAAGCAGCTCAAGTACATCTGGATTAACTGTGGTCAGCTGACAGTTTTCAATGCTCCTCTGTTCTTCACTTGGAATCATCATGTTGAATAACCCACTCTACAGCACACACCTTCTATTTGCATAAAAGAGATGAGGAAAATCACAGTCCCTGGACTGGCTACTGCAGATCTTGCTCTTTTCAGGAACAGTCAATTAGTGCAATTTCATCTTTGTCCCAAAAGGGCAGAGTAGAACTAGGAAAAGATGAAAAAAAAAAAAAAAAACAAACTAAAAAACAAACCCAACAAGAAAGATGATGAAAGGTCTGGCAGGGGTTCTGTGTGTGACACAGGCTGGCACTTATCAGGGTCAGTAAGATACAACAGAGCAGGAGTATGGCAAGTGTCCATAAAATCCTCAGCAGACGGGGGGCGATGGAGAAAGATCATCTGTTTATTGCTTCTGCAAATACAAAAATGGGGGTGGGAGCACCCAAAACAGCAAGTTGAAAATTCAAAATGAACCAAGGTGATGGGCCTTCAAACAAATGGTGAACCACCCAGGGAAGTGCTCCTCAGGAAGCACCACTGATGAACAAAAATATACCAATATTTAAGAGTATGACGAACACTTGCACAGAAATCCAGCGTAACAGTGGCACATTTGGTTCAGGAGACACTCAGCTGCATACAGCTACAGCAAAGTATCACACACTCTTCCATAAGCAGATGCTGCAGGCCAGAGACACAGCAACCCACCAGAGTGTTTGTCTGCCCCAGCCTGGCTGCCTGTATGTGTCTGCAGGTGCAAGCCAGACACACATCAATCCAGGCCTGGCACAGCCTGGGGACGTATGTACATACATGCAGAGACACCCTTACAGGGAGCTGTGACTGCCACCACGGCAGCCACCTTCATGGCAAGGACACAGGTCCTCCACACAGTCACATCTCACAATCACTGCTATCAACCACTCTTGTGCTCAAGCACCGTGCTGTAGAGCTGTGCCCAGCCTGGGAGGAGCCACAGACCTGCAGCTCCTAGAGAAGAAAAGCAGGAGGGACTGGAAGGGGGGAGAGGAGGGGGAGACTGCAAATGGGAACAGCATGCTTGTGCTCAGCAGCACCCAGACATCTCCTGGTTAAATACCTCTGGTTAAATGCAGAGACTTAAAGGAACCTAACATATATTAATGATAACACCCTTAGTGCAAGTTGGAAGCTGCAAAAAGAAGAGAAAACCAAAAGCCAAGCCCAAACTGTGCTGTGAAGGCAGCCAGCTCGGAGTGCCCACCTCTCTGAAGAGCGCGCCATAGAACTGAACAATGTATGGGCAGTCACTGCTCCGCATCACCACATCGAGGTCCATCAGAAGCTGCTTCTGCTCCTTCTCATCCACTGTCGACCGAATTCTCTGAAAGAGGAAGAGTGGCAGAGACTTTATCACTTACATGCCATTACTGTATCCTCAGACCCCCTTCTGGAAAAGCATGCCAGGGCCCCCAAACCCAAAGCTGAGCAGGCAATCCCCAAGGCATGCTCAAACACACTCCAGAGTTAAGCCGTGCTCTCCAATGAGAAATACAACTGAAAACCCCTAAAGCTGTTTGATTCAGACTATAAAATTCCCAGTCTTCTCATGAGCATCAACATTTTTGGATGATACATCAGAATGAAAGTGAAGAGTAGAGATTTCATTGAAAACTACAGCAAAACAACATATTCATGCTTTCGTTTCAAAACAAATTCCCACACAATTCTTAACCATGTTGGATGGGGCTTGAAGGCTGGTTTGAAATTTGACCAAGGAACATTATGCTTAAAATTTCTAAGATGAGCACAGAAGACAAAAAGGTTCTTTCCACCATGATTCCACTATGGCTGGCACGGTGTAAAAGGGACCATCACATACCTGAGGGAACACATAGCTCTGTTAATGCTAATGGTGGGCCACAGTCCCATGAGCTCTTCCCAGAAAACTAACAATTCTTTACCTAGTACTAGCCTGGGGATCTTTAACACTACATTAAAAAAAAATTATATATATATATATAAAAATATACACACATGTGTATATAAACATATATATGTATACACACACTATACTTTATATATACATGATATATAAAGAAAAATATGATTTTGGCCTGAAAGGACAACACAGGTTTAAAAATAGAAAACTGTACATCTTCAAACATGAAGGTTGTTAAACAGGTGATGGAGAAGACCATCCACAGTTTTTCATGTGATTTTACAGACATATTTAACTTGCATTAATTAATGCAGCCCCTGAATACTGAGTGAAGAAAACTGTGATCCCAAAGCTCTGAGTTGTGTTGAAAAATCATTAAATCAAGAAAATAACTTTGGCAACAAGTGCAAAGCAATAGAGGTGGTCTAGACCCTCCTGTAGGAGGAAAACTACTTTCCTATCCAAGAAAGAAAAATTTTTAAGACTGTGGAGAAAATTGGCAAAGTAGCAGCACCCACTCCTGCTGATCCTACTGCCCTGTGAGTGACTGCTTGTGGCACCTGATCCCAAGGTCAGCAAGCCCACGGCTCGGAACGTGAAGGTGTGTTTGCAGGGTTGGCTGTTCAGGTGGCACCACTGAGAAACAGGGCATGACCGTGTGCCTGTGACCGTCTGGTGACGACCCACACAAAATGAGGACAGCACTGACACTGTAATTTTCCTTACCTTTGGTGTCTCCTGATATTTAGGTATTTCACCACTCGTTCTTAACATTCTAGTAGCTCTAGCTTGGCCTAGGCCAGTATTTGCCACATTCATCTTGCCCTTTTCCCTCCCAGTGAACTCTGGAATAATTGGGAAAACTGGCCAGAGACCTGCCAGCACCCCCACCCTCTGCGACACCTGCACCCTGCAATGCCACTGAGTGGGTGGGACTTTGGGGTTGCAAACAGAACAAGAGGATGGCTCAGCAGACTAGTAATGAAACTAAAAAGCTTCACCTCTAGGTCACTGGTTCAAGGTCACAAAAGTTCTGACAGGTCACTGAAGAAAGACTGACAAGTTTGAGTATTTGTCTCACATCTACACCATATAAACCCCCTGCTGAGACACCAAAGGCTGAGCAGACTGAGTGCCTCTTCCAGGTGGCAAACATCAGCTCCATGTGAAATGCCAATGCTATTGCTTGGACCCCAACAGGAGACAGCAGATGCTTGAGCACCTGAGGTCAGCCCCTGAGATGACAGCCACTCTTATAAACACAAGCAAGATAAAAATGAGCTTTTCCCCACATTGTACCTTGCATCTCCACTCTGTGCCAACTGCACAGCTGTCTCCAAAAAGCCTCTTTCCAGCTCATCTGCGAATCTCCTCTCCGTTCTCCCTGCATCTGCACCATCCTGCCACAGACATCCTCAGCATGGTCCTCAAACTCCCCAGCTGCACCTGAAACTTCTCCTCCCACTCTGGAATTTCCTTCTCAGCTGTCTCTTCCATCTCTGGAAAGTAGGTGAAATACATTTGTTTGGAGGTGACTTTAGTGGCACGCCAGATCAATACTGAACTCCAAGATTTCTCCTTCTTCCAAACAAAACCTCCCTGAGGTGGAAGAGAAAGGGCATGCAGAGAACCCAGAGATGGACAGTGAGTTGGCTACAATGGAGAGCATCCAGGCAGACACAGGAACCAAAGGTCACCTCATGAAGCCAGCATGGACTGCCCAGCCAAAACTGCTTCAGGGACAGAAGGTCACAATACGATGTAAGACTGGGAGGTCTCATACAAGAGTGCTGGAAACTGGAGATGGGCAAATTCAACAGGAGAGAAAAACTACTATGGGCAGCATGCAGCACAGTGCTGAGCTTGGCTCAGCCTGAACTGGACAAGGCCCTTGATCAGCTGGAGCACTCCAGGGACTCTTAATGCAGCCAAGGAACAACTGTCTGTCAGCACAAGAAAGACAAAAGAAGGAAAGGTGACTGAAGACAGCAGCAGCCAACACCCCGTGAGCACACAGGCCATAGTGACCATGTGCTGCCTAACTCCAAGGCAGTGCAAGACACTGTGCCAGCTCCCACAGAGTCCCCCAAGAACACAGAAAATGGCAGGGCAGGAAGACACACGGTGAGGCAAGAGCCTAAAGACACACCTTAAGACAGGGATGGATGGACAGGTCTGACTCAGCTTCAGGTCTCACATCTTAGCCTAGTCACTCTATCACAAGCAGTCACTGACACAGCCAAATGAGCCATGTCAGGAAAAAGCAGTTCCTGTAGTAGAGGCTTACAGAAAGTCTCTTAATAGTTCCCTGGTAGGCTCAAACTTAATCTGCATCAAATCCTCCAGGAGAAAGCTCTCCACTCCTTTTAATACAATTCCTGGCTAAGACAAAGCCTGTGGGCTTCAGGAACAAGAGCTCTGAAAGCTAGGCCCTGGGCAGCATCAGCAGCCAAATGGCAAGCTGTGAACTGGACAGCTCTCAAGCCTAAAACCAGACAGACCCCAGAACCTGGACTCAAGCCAGAAGAGACACCCAACCCCAGCCAGCACATGAAAACATTCAGGTGTGGTGGGTAGCAACACATCAAAACAAGAAAATGAAAGAACAAAAAAATTAAAGCTTTCAACACCAAAACTGAAAAGCAACTCCTGGAGTTGGAGACCACACAGTGCTGTCCCGTGGACAGGGCTCACATGTGTCCCAGCAGAAAGCACAGTGTGCCTGGCAGTGGACTGGTGCTCCCTGGGCACAGGAGGGAGCAAGGACACTGAGCCACTAGGCACTGCTGACTACAAGAATATTCATCTATCCAGCCAAAAAATATTTCCCATCTCCTGTGTACGGTCCTCTCTCGCTCTCCCCCTGTCCTTTCAGCCCTCGCTTGTTCACTCCTTTCCAGCATACCACCAGTACAAACTGGGCTTCCCAGCTCACAGCCAGCTAGCCACCCAAACAGCTGAGTGAAACAGAAACCTGCTCAATAAAACACAAGGAGTTACCTTGGGAGAGAGCATCCAACTGCATGAAGAACAGAAATGGTGATTTGCAATGAAGCCAGCTTGCAACAGCCCCAAGACCTCTCTTCAGAAGTCATCCGGGAAATGGGGGCTGGGAGGTTTGCCCATGGACGGAGCTCAATGCACTAATGTGTCATTTGGGTGAACTTCTATGGGCTATCAGGCATCCAGGCACAGCTGGAGGGATTGCAGAGTATAGATAAAGGTTCAGTCTCTGCTCTCAGGAGTATCTGATACCTAGAACCTATTTCAGCTGTGAGAAAACCCAGGAAAGCCAAAGGCATCTCTTTTGGATGGGAAAGTAAGCACTGCCTACAAGGCAAAATGATGTGAAAAACATACTGTGCTCTTGACAAGAAATGGTTTCACAGCTTACCAGCTTCTCCAAAAAGAACAAGGATCATTTGCAGACATCTCACAGGCTTGACATCCTGCTAAACTTCTGGAGTACTGAAACAGAGTGTTGGTCAGCTTCTCCCACTACCCACTGGATCTTGAAAATAGTTTCTGATTTTAGTGGGACAAGTTTAAAGCAAAAGAAGTGGAACCCACCCTGTAGTCTGGTCAAAAATTTTGCTTTGACTAAAAAGAAAACAAGAAACCAGCAACAGTATCTGAGGACACTGGTTAAAGTGGAGGCTGGACCAGGCAATACTGCAGAGTGGGACTGAACCAGATACATTGATTTATACACCACAGACCAGAAGATATGGAAAAGTTTGGGATACAGCTGAAAAAAAATCACTCCATCTTTTGGGGTGGGGGAAAACTGAGCATGAGGGCTGTGGAGAAAAATTCCCTTTCCCCAGCTGGCTTCCTCTTCTAGCTGTAACTATTTCTGACAGAAAAATGATTCCATTAAAAAGGGGTGCAAGCCATTTCCACAGGGCCACAGCAACAAGCTTGAAGGTGAACCAAAGCCCAAACCATTCATCTCGTGATGACATTATTGTTTTGACAGCTGAACTGGCTGAAAAGCAAATGGCAGAAGCTGCTAATACTGAACCCCAAATGTCAGAGGTGGTCCCTGCTGTGAGGCTGACAGGGAGGGGAGCAGTATGTGGAGGCCCACTGCCAGCTGCTCAGGATGTCCATGCTGTGATCAGCTCCTGACCAGCACAGGCACCACCAAACAGCTTGAAGTTGATCTATTTAAAATATTTGTTCACTTGTCTAGTGAACTCTTCAAACAAGAAATGTTCCTGCCTGTGAGAAGCCTTAAGTACCCTGGCTAATAAAACCCACCCTAGGAATTACGTACACTATCCAAGTCAAAGTGCAGAGCATCCTGCTCCACCAGGGAGAATGCTCCCCACCTTTTGTTCCAGTTTGGGTTTGGGGTTTTTTTGGGTTTTTTGGGTTTTTTTTTAAATTTATTTTTATACCAGTTCAGAAAAAAAAAACAAAACCAAGCATGCCAAAGATCATCCAAAGCCTCTGTTTTTTGTGTGAGCTATCACCAAGTGTCAGAAGGAAACCTCAAGATAAAAGGAAACCCCCAGCCACTGGGCAAAGAGTTTCACCCAAATAAAAAGGGGCTTCTCTGGGGTTCCTCTGATGTGCCAGGGACAGTCCCAATCCTCGAATCGGTGACACTGTCATGAAATGATGTCATACACAGTCCCTGCAGCAGGCAGGACAACACACAGTGGTGCTGGAGGACACGGCAGGGGGGTTAGAACTAGACGATCTTTGAGGTCCCTTCCAACCCAAACAACTGTATGATTCTATAACAAATACAGTATGGGCTGTTCTCTAGCCCCCTTTGGTGAAGGGTCTGGGATAAAACCAGAAGGGACCAGGGCTCCTGGAGGAGCGAAAAAGCTGGTTAGATAAGTCACAAGTCACTTATGACCTGACCCAGACTACACAAAAACAGACTAAAGAGAAAACAAGAAACCAGAAGTCAAAAGACACTGGGTAGAACTGGAAGCCAGACCAGGCAGTACTGTAGAGAGCTATGCATGTGCTGGAGGCCTGTGCTGGCCAGGGCAGGGACTTGAGGAAAAACAAGGAGCCTGGAAGAGAAACCTGCCAAGGAGGCCAAGAGCTAAGGTACAAACCAGCCTTGCACTTGTGACCTGGCAGAGGCAGAGCTGGTGCTGGACTGGGCTGTGCTCCTTCCCACCTGGAAGAGACCTGACCCTGTGTACCGATAAAACCTCAGGAAAATGAATAGGGAGGTTTTGCTAAGAGGAGAACAGCAATGCCAGCTGACCTCAAGCAAACAGGGACTTTGCACCTCCAGGAAGATCTGGAAGAGGAAGGGAACTAAATAAGAGTTAAGTCTGTTATTACAGTTTGAGAATCATTACACGTTTTCCAGGGGCAAAAAATGAGAAAGGTTTGAATAAAAATCCTCTGGGTTGGTAAAGCCACCCCTGGAGTGCTGTGTTCAGCTTTGGGCCTCTCGCTATCTGAAGGGCATCAAGGTGCTGGAGCACGTCCAGAGAAGGGCCATGGAGTAGGGAAGGGTCTGGAACACAAGTCTGTGAGAAGAGGCTGAAAGAACTGGGGTTGTTGAGCCTGGAGAAGGCTGAGGGGAGACCTCATCACTCTCTACAGCTACCTGGAAGGAGGCTGTAGTAAGGTGGGGGTTGGCCTCTTCTCCCTAGTTGCAACTGATAGGACAAGAGGAAATGGTCTCAAGTTGCACCAGGGGAAGTTCAGATCGGATTTTAGGAAATATTTATTTTCCAAAAGAGTGGTGAAGCTTTGAAACAGGCTGCCCATAGAGGTGGTGGAGTCATCATCCCTGGAGGTGTTCAAAAAACAGGTAGAGGTTCTTGAGGAGATGGTTTAGCGGTTCAGTGGTGTAGGGCTGATCTTTGGACTTTATGATCTTGAAGGCTTTTTCCAACCTGGATGATTCTATAATTCCTCTTTCCTTTAATCTCTCTTCCTCTTCCTGATTGGAAGAGATTCCCCATGGCAGAGAGGGTAAGGAATGCAAAAGCATCACATGATGCCAAAGACCCCAACCATGTGCCTCCCAAACCATCCTGCTGCAGCCAGCAGCCTCACAGGGCTGAGCTCCCTGCTCCTGCAGCAGCTGCTTCTGAACAGGCACAAAAATATCTTTTTGCTCTTTCAATTCATAGAGGCACAGAATGACAAGGGCTGAAGGAGAAGAAGGACTGGGGACAAAGGCACATCATGCCAGCCTCACCCCAGCAATGCTCTGCAGCTGGAGCTTGGCTGCAGTGGTTTCATACCAGAGACTCGATAAGAATCATCTCTCTCCACGGCTGCTGATGCCTGAGCACAGATGAAAGCTCTGACTCACCCACAGCCTGGCAGCCCTCATTAGAGGCACTAGGACTACATCTGCTGGAATCCAGAGACTGGCTGATGGGGCTAAAACACAAAAAAAGAGGAGAGAAAAAAAAAGGAAAGAAAATGGTGCCTCTGCCTGTAGATCTCAAGTGATTTCAGTGGTATTTCAGCAATCCTCTCCTGCAGTGGCAAGCAATAGCCAGGATGTACACAGCAGAGCCCCAGGGGCAACCAGAGCCAGCAAGCTCTGCACCACCACTGAGGGCATCAAGTGAGGAGAGAGCCCAAGGGTAAGCTGAACCACGCCTCAAGGCACTGCCCCCTATGCAAATGTGCCAGGTAGGAAAAAGTCAGAAAAAGGAGCTGGAAATGGGGTTTTTGAGGGTTCACTCCAGCAGCCACATCTGCATTGGCAGGGAGGTGTGCAGGATGAGTGCCCAGAGGCACCACACTGCCTTGGCACAGCAGGAGCTGCCATCAGCCTAACAGGACTCCAGTGCAGGGGAAGTGCAACGTTTCATCCACA
Source organism: Heliornis fulica (assembly GCA_013399135.1). Lineage (NCBI taxonomy): Eukaryota > Metazoa > Chordata > Aves > Gruiformes > Heliornithidae > Heliornis > Heliornis fulica. The sequence goes on along the minus strand of VXBZ01001635.1, from coordinate 117,417 downwards.
CTTTAGAACTGCAGCAGGCTTGGAAAATGAGGAGCTGGCTCTGGCTGGCTGGGGCAGAGGGGCTGACAAGCCATGAGCCTGGCCAGGGCAGCTGCAAACAGGACTTGGCCTTCCAGACTTAGGGAGGAAGATACCTGCCTGTGCTGGAAGTCTGTGGCAGTGACAGAGGTAATTTGACTGCTGGTGGTGGAGGAGCTGTCGGGGGGGGGGGCTTGTACCAGATTTCTCTGCATCTGATGGGCAGTTTCTGGAGCCATCTCCAGCAGTATAGAACAGCCACAACCTTTGGCTTGCAGCCTCTATAAAGCTGTTTCCTCCTGCTGAATGTCCTTCCAGGGAGGATTTGCCTGCTGCAGTGTCACTGCTCTTCGGAAGAACAACTCCAAACAACCTGACCAGGGCTTTGCAGCCCAGGCAGCTGCAGGGCAGTGTTCCCAGTGCCCTGCACACAGTGTAGTGTCACACTGTGGAGCTGAGAGCATGGCCAAGACCTTAAATCACTAGACTGACACATTTTCTTCTCAAATCACCATCCCCTTTCTAAACCTTCTCTTACAGAAAGGCATTTTTTGAAGAAGAAAACCTTGCCTGTGGAGCAAGGAGAGACCATGGAGAACAGCTGCTTTCCCTGACTGCAGATGGAGAGCTAGGGCTTCTGAAGGCAACAGCTCCACAAGCTGTCAGGACACAGAAGCCTTGAGGCAGCCAGAGCAGGAGGAGGACAGCCCCAAGCAGAAATAGCCCTTAGGGCAGATTTAGATGGAGCAGAAGCAGGAAGACAAGCACACACCCCCATCTGCCCCAAAAGCAACAGTAATCTGAGAAAGAAAAGGCCAATGAATTTGGGATGAAATAGTCCAGAGTCCATGCTCAGTCCTGACCTGAAACCTCATGTGAACCAACTGCACCACCCAAGCTGTGGAATAGCTGCTGCTGCCTTGGATACCTCACTGGTTGTCCACCTGCAGGCAAAGGAAGCTTTGCTCAACCTACTGTTTTACTCCCACAGACCCCTTGTCACTAACATTTTAGAAATGATGCAGTGGTACAGGCCCTCCAACCTTCCTTCTCCTTCAAGCCATGCCCACTCAGCACCCAAGCCCAGCACCCTCCTAGGGCTCAGCCCCCCAGATCCCTTGGGAAATCCAGCTCAACAGGCTGTGCAATGTCACCTCCAACTGGGTGCTTACAGAGCACGGCAGTGCTGCCTCTGCCTTCCAGACACAGCCCCTCAACACTGCCAAGATTACTTTATTAATAACCAGAGAATATCAGGAGCTGGAAGAGACCTCGAAAGCTCATCCAGTCCAACCCCCTGTCTGAGCAGGATCACCTGGATTAAATCACACAGGAACGTGTCCAGATTGGTCTGGAATGTCTCCAGAGAAGGAGACTCCACAACCTCTCTGGGCAGCCTGGCCCTGGAATCTGTCACCCTCACGGTGAAAAAGTTCCTCCTTATATTAAGATGGAACTTTCTTTGTTCCAGTTGGGAACCATTTCCCCTTGTTCTATCACTGGCCATCCCTGAGAAGAGCCTGGATCCATCCTCCTGACACTCACCCTTTATATATTTATCATACCCAACATCCCTTGTACAAACACTGTTTGGCTCAACAGAACTTCTGTGCCAGCAGACACATCTTCTTCCCATGGATGGAGCTAATCCAACAAAGAGCTCCTCTCAGCTCAGCTGTGCCCACTGCAGACCTTTCTATAAAGTCACCCAGCTGTAGGTATGCCCTTTTCTTACCCACAGCTCTCATGGTTTTAACAGCAAAACTAGAATTAGCCAGGTCACACACCCTGGGTTTGAGAAGCTGGGGACTTGCCCAGTATCACTTTAACAATTTTCAACCTGTCACCTACAAACTCACCTGCAAGTTCCACCAAGGGCATGTAAGAGAAACAAGACTTTAGTAACAGGCAGCCTCTACCTCCACTGGAGACTTTTAGGGATTCCAAACAAGGCTGAACCACCACTACATGGTGACCCAAAGCATTCTGAGACCTGGCCAGGGATCCCACTGCCATGAGGAAGTCAATATTTACTGAAGAAAAACCAAGGCTGGTGGCCACTCCAGAAACCTGATTCTCTAAGAGACAGGTGTGAATTATATTCACAGTAGGTAGAGCTGGGGCTGAGACATGTAACTGGAGCTGAGACCACCAGAAGTGAACTTCTTCAGGCCAGATCAGAGAATATTCCAAAGACAACAGAGTTGGAAAAGAGCAACACAGACCTCTACACCGCTCACTTCTACTCCTTCAGGGGATCACTTACAACTGATAGCATCAAAAGAGTTGAAAGATTGATGTCATTAGCTACAAGCCATCAGCAAACAAAGAAAAAGATGAGAGAGGGAGTGCATGTGTGAAGGAGAGAGAGAGAGAGAGTGGGAGAGGGAGAGAGAGTGTGTGAGTGTGTGTGTATGGCTGCTGCCCCCTCACCCAGCCTCAAGGACCAGCAGCTCCTCAGGGATGCCCCAGGCTCCTCCGTACCGCCCACTGGGACATGGGGTTATGTACTGTTTGTGCTCTTAAGGCCAGTTCTTGAATAGCACAAGGTAGAAAATGAACAGTCCAGAAAACTGCTACACTTTCCATCTCCCAACCAGGTCTGGCATGGGAAGCACAAAGCAAAGACATCTCAGCAAGAGCAAAACATTCCCTAGAAGATGTGCACTCTGTTCCAGCTCTTCCTGGTGAGGCTACACCATGGCACATAGTTACATCAAAAACAAACTGTCACTCCCTTAATTCACCAAAGACACCAAGAAACTATTAGATGTCAGCCTGTGTCTACCACCAACCTCATCTGTATCTGAACCAGTGACCCAGAGGTGAAAGACCCATGCCCCATTATCGGTCTCCAGAGACATGTGATCCCCTTAAAACAGTAGGTTTCTGATGGCATTTTCAAAAGGGCACAAGCAATCATGAGAGCTTCACAAATCACTTGACAATATGCCCATTATACAATGCATTTTCAGCAAATAGCAGCCTTTACACTGGAAATAAATACAGAAGAGCAGTAGATGGGTGTTAGATGGAAGAATATTAATTCTCCATCACATTTAATCCCTAATGGACTGAAGTACAAATGTAAGTATGGGCATCACCTACTTTAACTGCCATAATTTGCCCACTTGGTTTGTGGACCATTTTGTTGACAGAACCATAAGCGCCTCGTCCAATTTCTCCAAGGTCTTTCAAGTCCTCTGCTGTAAAATCCCAATGTTGTTCAGGGGAAATCTTCAATTTTCCTGATGATTCAATGCTGTGTGTTCTCAGTCTCTCTCTGTCAAAAATATTGGGAAGCAATTTTTCCACATTTTAAATAGTTTGTAAATGTGTCTTTTCAGCACTTGATTAAACATTAGAAGAGAGGGATTCACAAAGGCAACAATCTGACTCCACAAAGGACTTTGGTTGGGGTGAGGGGTGCAGGGGTGAAGGGAAACGTTAAATCAAAAGTGACATACACTTGCCCACAGCTTCAATTAAGGGTTTCTCCAGCTGGGGCATAAAATTCAATGTCATATTGTAGAGTCATTCTAATCACTCATTTACACAGTTCTTTCTACGTTGAACAAAATACATGAGGCTTCAGGCAGGACCTAGTAACATGCAGAACCAAGGGTCTGAAGAGCACTCCCCAGCCCCATCTCCCCAAAGCTTCTGCTGCTCTCTACAACACCAAGTTCCCAGCAACTGTCTCCCTTCTAGATGGGTTTCTGTGCAATGCAGGCAGAACTTCTGGGTGAATCAAGGGTAATTTAGAGAGAGTTTGCTCTTAATGGAAAACTGCAATTATTTAAAAGAAAAAATAACACACAAATAGTTTATTTAAAAAAAAGGATCTAATAATTTATGTTTATAAAAAAACCCAAGTTGTTTGTGATATTTAAAGACAAAACCTGCCTGCTCAACTTGTCTTTACCAAACACTTAAATTTAATGGTTTTGAGCAAACATTGCTCCTAGCAAGGCCTCCAGGAATCGTCCAGGTAAGGAGCAGAACAATGCCTAAAATTTGTAGGACAGAAAGGTTCAATAGTTGGTTTAAGGTGCCCCAAATTACTCATTCAAATGCAGCAATACTAATACTGAATTAGTAGGAAACACACAAGTATTTTTAATGCTTACCATTTTAAAGTGCCATGCAAATTTTCAGTTCTTAATTAATTAGCTGACTCACACTTTTAGGGTCATAAAGTAAGCCAAAAGCCTGAGCTTCCCATTTTCAAGTAGCATTAACAGCATTAAAGACAGTTCCCACTGCAGGGCACACCGATCTCATGCAGGTATCAAAGCACACAGGTACTTCTGATCACCTTGTGTACAAGGGAGATTCTGTCAAACTCATCCCTCGGACTCTGATCACTTCTCTTGAGCATTAGATCAAGCCACCATTCCCTTGTCCAAGGTCTGGCCAAACAAGCAGAACATGCATGAGGTACCTGACCAAATGCATCAAGCTTATCGAGTTTACCAGGCGGGAGTAGAGGCGTTACAGCCAATCCCCCTGATAAATGTGACCTTCTGTCATCTGCAGCTGCAAGCTCTACCCCCTTGGATGCAACAGCAGACACAACCATGACCTCCACTGGGTTTTATTTGGAACCTATGGTTTGAAAGGGCACTGAGGTCAGGTCCAAAGGTCAACAGAGTGGAGCAGCTATGGTTCAAATGGCCTCATCTGCTGCACTCCACATCTGCTCTGCAACACTTTGGTTAAGCAGTTTCTGGGCTCTGAGCAGCTGCCTGTCCTGAACCCTTGACCTGGCTGACAAAGAGCCTGGCTGCACAGCTCCTCTCACCACTTCTGTGCTGTGCCTGCCTTGGTCTTTATCACCTGCCCATCTTGAGACTTTCAATCTGTGGGTCCATACAGCACCCCTCCACTGCCCTCAGGAACAACCTGGGAAATCTGACTGTGCTACAAACAGCACACATGTGATGGACACAGCAGCCCACAGAGGTGGCACCCCTTCCTTACCACTATTTACAGACCTTTGAGATTCTGTGCAGAACAAAACACTGCAGTAGGTGAGGTTCTTCTTGGAGTTTGCTTACTGCGAAGTAAGGAGTGAAAATAAAGCAGTAAAATGACCCAGAAAAAGAAGAAAGGTGGGGATAAGAAAAGAAAAAAAAAATTAAAAGAAAAAATAAAACAACCTCCAGTCTTGCCAGCTGTTTTTCAGGCAGCTCATGATGGATGCTGCATGAATTGGTCACTAAGTGCTACACCATCCTATTCTGTCAGTGCCATGAAAACAGTTCTTCTTTCTATGGGAGAAGGTAGGTGACAAGCATCATGCCCAGGAGGCACTAGCAAACAGGTATTTCCCACCTATCTCCTGCCCACTGTGTGCAGGAAAAAAAAACATGACCATTGAGAGCTAATCTTGTTCAAAAAGGCAGGAAAAAAGAGCAGGGGTGGAAGGCAAAACCTGAATTTGATTTTCCGAGCAAATTCTTCCCATCTCTTGGTTCAAAATAATGAGGTTCTCATGGAGTTAAAAATTTAGATGTTGACATGGCTTGCTCAAATAAAGCAATTTAACCCATCTCAACTCTTCCCTCTGTCTGTTTTTCTGCTCAGGAAACTTTGTTCTACTTATTCCATATCAGAAGAGAGAGCAAGCTTGAATTCATTATTTCCTTGCTACACACGAAGTCTGTTTCTCCCCAGCTATAGTGTGAAAGCCAATCTGTGCTGTTAATTGTTCCCACAGCTGTGGGACAGGAGTGGTGCTTTAAGCAGCTGGGAAGAAGATGTGCACTAGGAAATGCCCCTCTGGGGGTCTGCACTGAGTGCCCTGGGTTGCTGCCCTCCCATGAGGACCAGGGCAGCTCTGGGGGTTGGACAGAGACAGACCATCACCATCCACCCACAAGACCTCGTGTGCTGGAGCTTGGCTTAATTTCATTATGTATTCATGATGCCATCTGCCTTCTACTGCAATCACAGGTCCTGCTAGTCTGTTGGGGTTTTTTGGGTTTGGTTTTTTTCCTCAAATAACTAGGGAAATGGTCAAATAATCAAATAACAAGTTTGACAGAGTGACAGACACTGTAATACAGATTTTGCTCATTTAGCTAAGTTGTCACATGCAAACAATGCAGTTTTCCTTGAAGCAGCATAGCCTATCTTGAGAGTCAGTAACTGTAACACAAGGACACTTTCAGCATCAAAAAACACCTTTAGCCAGGACTTTTTCAGTGTAAATCAAAATCCCAAGGATTTCCACACCAAGAAAGCAGCTCAAAAATGCAAATTAGAGCACAGACTCTCTGCACTGATGGGAGTTTTCTGATGTCAAGCTGAGGCTGCAACAACAAATAAATCACAAAGGCAGTACATCTATTACTAGATGTGCACTGCTACAGGTATGAGACACAAATTCATAGGGCAGGCATGCTCTCAAAACACAAAAAAGCCTGCCTAAACCTTGCACCACACTGCAGCACGTTGCTAATAGTAGTAGCGTTGTAGTGCACTACAACAGCTGGCTTCAGAAAATACAGGAGAACAGAACAGTGTGTAGTGAAGTGGAAAGGAAATTAACGCCCAGTTCCTGCTTCTGCAACCGATCACATTTCATTCCCTGTGCTTAGTGCTCACTGGAGTCTGCACAGATGAGGGCGAGACACAAGCCATGCAACTCGAGCCTAAGGCTGGGAATGCTGGGCAGAACTGGGCATGTATTCTACAAGGGATCAGGATGTCTAAAACGGGTTTAATGCCTGAGTTAATTTTATTTTAACAGCTCCAGAGGGCTAGATGCTCCTCAGTCAGAGCAGAATTTTCAAATGCACTGGAGGGACTACAGATCCCGGTGACTTGTTCAGGACTTGAGTTTCCAACTCCCTGTTTTGCTTTTGAAAAGCTTTTAAAAGTTGATTTTTGGGGGTTTTTTGTGGGGTTTTGTTTGTTTTTTGGGTTTGTTTTTTTTTTTTTTTAAGGAGGAAAAAGAAAAAAGAAACAAAAGAGAAGAAAAAGGAGGCAATAAAGCAATCCGCAAAGCTGGTAGGCTCCGGCTGTGATCACCAGGTTACTGCACTGGAAAGGCACAAACGCTTCTGCATGGCTGTAGATTGTTCCTGTGCTCACTGCAGCTGTTACCCCAGGGATTAGGAGCACCAAGCAAGAGAACTCCTCCAACAGTAGCTCTTTGTCAGAAATGAAAATGTTTGTGGGTCCAGCTCAGCAGGAGGCAGGCAGATGGCTGGCACCGGGCTCCACGGCCAGGCCAGGGACAGGGTCACACGCACTTGGGACAGAGGATGCTCACTGCAAGCTAAGCCAGCTAGACCTGCATGGGAAGGTCTGCCACAGCTTGGGGCCCATAAACCTCCTGGGAAGAACCATGGAGACACCTGGAAGCTCTTGGACAGGCTGTGTTAGTTCCCCAAGCCCTGCCATTAGCACCAAACTGCGGGGATGTCAAGACTTCTTTAAAAAAGCACTTCCTTGTCATTAAAAAGGACTGTGGGCAGAAGCAGAGAAACCTGGGTGGATTTTTTTTAAGCAAAAACTTAAAGTTATCAGACATGAAGCAAGGCCAGAAAGATGCTGTAAGGTAGCTACCTATCTGCTATTAGCTTTACATCATTAAGAGTTCTGCAAAACTCAAGCCCAAAAGATGAGGTCTTCAATATTACAGTTAACGAGAATAAAACAAATGTGCAGACTAAAAGATCCAAGCAAACCAGCTGTGCTCCACAAGCCTGCCTGGTGCTGGAAGCTTCTCAGAAGCCTGTCATTAAAGCTCTCATTTACACTGCAGTTAATGACAATATATTCTACTCTAGAAGTCTGATAAAAGCAGCTCAACACAATGGGTATTTAGAAACCCATTTGTGGTCAGTCAGCCCCAGGAATGGTTAACCTGAACAGAGAAGCTGCCGTGCTCACTGCAGGGTTTCTCTAACACTGTGGGCTATTCCTAACCTCGGGTTGAAATTGTGGCTTATGGCTCTGGCTAATACATTTCTACCAGGTGTTTCCAAGAGCCTAGAGAGACTGTAATGCCTCTGTCTCCATGTCCATGTTACTTATAAAACAGGTGTCAGACCCTGAAGGTTAACACTAATAAAAATAGTAACCCCAGTTTAATATAGTAACCACAGTTTAAATATAACTGGAGAAAACCTCCAAAAGAAACATTCTTCTATTTTTTCTAGGGGACTAAAAATGTTGGTAGTATCACAAATCACAGAATCCCACAGAACTGTATGGGTGGGAAGGGACCACGAGAGGTCATCAGGTCCAGCCCCCTGCCAAAGCAGGTTCCCTAAAGCAGGTCACACAGGTTGGCGTCCAGGTCTTCTAGATTCTCACCAGAATGTTCTGGTTCCGATAAGCCAACGAGCAACAGCTAAATCAGTTCTGTAAGCTGGCTTTAGGATGATCTGTATTTAACAACAGATGCCTAGACACAAAGAAAATACAGAAAATGCATCAAAGGAGGGAAATTACTTAGTTTTGCATCTCTTAGCTACTCAGACTAAAAGCAAAAGCAAACTTGTTCCCTTCCATCACAACCAAGTGGCAGAAGTTCTCCCCAGCACTGCCCTGGTTCTCCATGTTTCTCCAAAAACTAAAATAACGACAGGAACCAGAAGATAGCACAGCTGCTTGCACAGCCCTTGGGATTTGGTTCAGCACATGCTCAAGGCTGCAAACTCTCCCTGACTTGAACAGGGTTAAGGCTTTTAAAGCATCCGTGTTTTGTATTAATGTCCCCTGGTAAACCACTGAGTTGTAATGGACTTTGATTAACCCTGCCTTTGTCTTGGAGCAAACCTCTCAATTCATCGTGGTGAAGCCTGTACTAAATCTGAGCACATTAGCCTCAAACTCACTCTGGCTGGGCCATGAGCCTGACTGCAGCCATTTCCAAAGCCACCACGGCTGAGTGCTCAGAGCTTACACTGGATTCAAGCATTGCAGAACACCACCAGAAAACCCCGAGATAATTAATTGAAATAACCCTTCTGAGAATGCTGACTCTGTTTCTGAAACATTATGTCTCTTAGGCCATGGCCATTACATCTTGGTCAGCCAAGACCCAAGAAAGAACAGGAACCAGACACAAAAACATCGGTAAGAAACAACAAAAGAACACATATTTATACTTTAAATAGTTTACAAAGTGATACTGAGATGCAGGATCATTATCATTACACAAAAATCATTCAATGGAATGACACTACTTCTGAGACAAATTCCATTATTTAATAGATGACATTTTTGTGGTTATGGAAATATTTGACAATGGCTGACAGAGGGTTAAGCTTACTGTAGCCTGCTGGAAAGTTTCTGGATGAGGTCCGCTTCTCTCCTTTTGAAACTGAACGGGACAATGTGATTACTACCCAGAGCTGCTTGTGTATCACTTCAGCCAGGAAAAGTTGTGAAAATGACAGGAAAACAGTTATCACATGACACAATAACGTGTAACACAATACTCAGCTACTCACATTACCCACCAAGTGCTTAGCATAACACACCACTATGCAACAGACTTTTCTTCAAAATCTCACCTAATCAGCCTCCTCCCCTTGCTGGGAGCAATTAACATCTGACCATTTGAACTGAGTTTTAATGTATTTGTAAGCAATTTGTTTTCTTACAGCAACAGCAATTACTTCCAACTGTACTACCACTGTGATTGGAAACATGAGTAACTGCATTCAACTTACTAACCAGATACCTGTCACTGACATGGAGGTCCAGTGACCATCACTGCTCTGTTTTCTTGTGGTCTCTAAAGCAGAGCTTACTGAAACCAAAAAGTATATTCACTATCTGGCTTTCATCCACCAATCTAGGACTGGCAGTCTCTCCCAGGTGGGCTTGACATTCATCTTATCACCTCTCTCAATGAATAAGTTTGCATGACTTGAACAACCATGTTCTTCCTTATCACATCCAGAGCCACACAACAAACAGAGGGTCACTACCACTCTGTATTACAAGACTTCTCTAAGAACAAAAATCAGGTTCTGAATCTCAGAGTCCCACAAATCCAGGCCTGGAAATCTCCTTTCCTGATACAAGAACCTGTTATCTTAGAACAGCTTGAATAGCTCAGGCAAGATGGGCTCCTGCTAAGCCCTTTGGGGAGGGTGCATGGAAAACAAGCACCAAGAACTTGTACAAATGACCAGTGCAGCTATGGACCACTGGTCAGCAATGCAAACTCATGGTTTTGCTCAGCTCCCTGCCAGAAACACTTGAAAGATGTAGATAACAAGCACTGTTATTTCAACTGAAATGAAAATTTTATTTCAACTACTGTAAGAAATTATTTTTCTAATTTAAACTTCTATGATCCCATCCCTAACTCACAAAAGCTAAAACCTCTTGAACTGCTCCTTCAGCATTTATTTTCTATTTATGATTTAAAAAACAAAACACAACACAACTTTGGGCTGCATCACAGGGCTTAACCTGAAATTCAGTGCAAAAAATTGTACCTGGTAGCATTTTTCTTTCTGTGGAAGCAAGAACAGATGGGAGACAAAGAAATCATCTACCTGCAAGGCAGAGGCTGCTCACTCAGAAAGATGCAGCTATCATGAGCATGGTGGCCAAAAGAGAACCCAGAATAAGATCAGGTGCACCAAATGTGACCTGTAGTTTAAGAGGTGCTGCTCTCCTAAGGCACAAGACATCTACAGGCTAGTGAAAGCAACTGTCTGGCTAAGGTCCCTGTGCTACATGGTCTTATATCACGATGAGATTTTAAAAGTTTGGCCTACTCACAGATGGGTTGCACAGGGCACAATTCTCTCCACTGGCTCTTGGGAGCCAAGAGGTGTCTGTGAGCTCTGCAAGTATGCTTACAGAAAATTAAGGATGCTGTAAGCAGTTAGGCTAATGGTCCCAGAGAACCACCTTCCCTCACCTTTCACTGGGATGAAATACACATCTAGACATGAGAGACAAAACAAGCCCTGCTGGATTAGAGAAGCCTCTACACTTCTCAGAGAGAACAACTGCATTGATGCTGCCGTAGCAACAGATATTTGAAAGAATCACTTTCAACTGATCCACACTTGTCTCTGTAAAGGCATTAGATACACTGAGCACGAAGTACCAACTGTTCAACCACACTTACTCCAAGTATATTTTACAAAGAGGAGAATTAAGATGGTCTCAAAGAGAAGACCAATTAGGGTCACCATAATCCACTACAGACTGGCTTGGCCATTCCTTCTCTTTTCCAAGATTTCAGAAAATGGAGGGACCTTCACGATGGGGCGCAAGAGCATCCACCCAAAACTGAAAGATGACATCTGTAGCTTCCACCAACATAATACACTGTGAATCCAGCTCAAGTCTTTTTCAGAAGTCAGTTCCTCAAACAAGCAGAATGGCAAAATTCAGCCATGCAAGGTCACCCCCCAAACACACCTCCCATCACGTCCATCTGATACACCACAGTCCTTTCCTTGAGCTTTTGTACAACAGCTGCTTTCCTGGATGCATCCCATTTTTGAGTCCAGATGACCTCATGGTACATGCTCAAAGTCACTCACTTTTGCAACAAACAGAATCAGAAGTTGTCAACGATGACCTGTACAGTTAAAATGGTCCCTGAACCTGCAGACCCTCCTCTGTTTTCTCCATTTCTTGATGTGTACAGAAGACAAAAGGGATGAATCCTTCAGCTGGCGTTCACAAAGCAGAAGAGTTGGCTCACTTCTCCACAGTCAGGGCAAATGCAAGATATTTAACTATGAGCAGGAGATTAATTTCTGAAGAGATAGAGGATGTACTCTGCTTATGATGAAACACACTGTGATCCCAAGTACACAGTACACAAAGAGCAATGACAGTTGTTTAATGGGATATTCCTCAGAAATGAGGTTTGCCAGGTCCACATCTGAAAACACAAGTTCAAGTCCAACTTAAGTGACAGACATGATCAGCCATGATCTGTACATAAAAATCATTTCTGACATTTGTACTTTCAACAGCCAGAAAAAATAAGTATCTATACCTGACCATGTCAGACTGGAACCCAACAGTGACAGATACTCGTGGTCAGAAACTGACAGACCATCTGTACAGCACATCACAGATCACCCCTATACACACACACTAAGCCCAGACCAATGTGTGTTAGCAGTTCACTATTTTGTTACTTGTAAAAATTACTGAACAATGTATTTATTTAAAAAAATAGGTACAGACCAAGCCTCTCTGTGCACACATATATACATATATATTCAGACATATAATAACCTGCTTCATCTCATTTTCCTCTCCAAACACCAGCACGTTTTGCATATGAAGTTAGCGGTTACTCTGACCCAGGAGGAGGGAACATGGAGACACAGGCTCTCCTCAGCCCCAGGACTTCATCCATGTTCCAGGAGACCAGGCCCTAAGACACACAGCGTGGGACACCTCTTGCCCCTGTTGGCCTTGGATGGATCCCCAGCTCGGCAAGTCAGATTCGTGGGTCTAGAAGAGGAGAGGCTGAGACACGTATGCAGAAGCCAGAGCAGCCTCTGGGATGGTGTATACAGATAAAGCACCAGCACCTTCTGCTCACTGGCTGAAATGTAACTGGATTTGTACCACTGCAAACGGGTTTGGAGCATGAGGCTGCTTAACATCCCCACTGACCTTGGGCAGAACAGCTCAACAGACCCCAGGGCACCTCGAGACACAGACAACACACAGGTGCTATGAGATATTTTCCATCAAAAGCTCAAGTCCCAAATAGAGCTTATTACCAGAGTAAATTACAGAGATATTCTGTCACCTTCCAGCTCCCATTCTTGATCTCACCTGTATTTCTCAATCACAATTTCTCAAGCATCTGCTCAGTGCAGATGATCAGGCCAGTTGAAGGCTCAAAGATCACAATGCACCACAATTTCTAAGTATGAAACCCAAGTTTTAGAAGGGCTTACAGAATTTACCAGATAAAGTGTCAAAGCACAGACAAAAGTCTTAAAATACTCTGAAAATAGACAAAGAGATTAAAATGTGGTTGAAAAGTTCAACATTAATGGAGCTGTGGTCTCCTGTTTTCTCTATCCCCCCTGAGAAGTATTTGGGTGTCCTGAATGCTTGTGCATCTCCACACACCAAGATTGACAACCAGTCTGAACACAAGCATGCATGCTGCTGCCCTCACTAGGGGATACAGCACCTACAAACAAAGGAAAGGAAACAGAAAAATGATGACCCTGTTATCACACAGATATGAAGGGAAGGAAAGGAAAGGATTGCTACTGACTCTGAAACTGCTTGACCTACTTTCCCTCCTCTAAAGAAGCACTGCAGTAATTATATCTTCGTGCGAATTAGGCAGCTATGGCAGGACCAGATGGGTCCCTCATGATGTGTGGGGAGGGCTGTAACCCAGGGATCCCCAGTGTCTGCTGCTCCTGACAGACCCCACAGCACCTCCAAAGCATGGGGACACAGGCAGCTAAATTCAACTAACTCAAATTCTCAAACAGCATCGAACCCTCCACAGTCTGAAACTCTGAAGTGCATTCAAACAAGAGCAGCACTGTGCCCCATCTCAAACACAGCCAGGAGACTGCCCCTCCAAACCCACAAACACAGGGGACATTTCCAGCTCTGCAATGGTCAGGACAAGAGATGTTTCTCAAACAGTGTTGACCTCATAACCAGATTTACAAAATGGGGCTATTTAAACCAAGGTATGCAAGAAACACAGTTACCCCCTGCTCTGCTCCAGGCTCTGAAGCTTAGTGGGTACATCAGGACCAAGCTCCTACTTTGGAGGAGGCTGCAGGCACCTGGCTTTGGCCACAAATCATCAAGGATGATGACTCCCAGCTTATGTGTCACAAGGAAGCACCTGACCAGCTACACATTATCTCATGGACAGAAGTCTACAGGATACTTCTATCCAAGGGAGGCATCACCTAGCTTTCCTCTTTAACCCCTCTGCAAACCAACATGCAGCCACACTGATGCAGGTTTGATGACAAATGCAGTTGGGTTCATTATGAAAGGGAACATTTCCTCCTCATCTCTCTACCTTGTAATTTTCCAATCCCCAAAAGACTTCACCTCTTCCTACACACCATTCAACTCACAGAAAAAACACAGCAGTCAAAACTGCTGCTCTTCATGCTCTCCTCCTCAGGCACCACCTCCTGTCCCTGGAGCAGGAAAACCACAGAGAGCATCGGTATAAAACACCTTCACAGGCAGCACGTCGGCAGCCCTGCCTCTGCCCTTTCCACCTCCCCTTACCCAAGGTGCCAGTGATGGACAGCAGTGTTCCTGCAGGGGCAAAGGGTGCCCGTGGTGGCTCTGGGTAGCACAGAAGCCTGCAGCCACCCCTGCCACCATGTTTGTCCCCCACTCCTGCCACCCAGGCTGCTGTCCTTGCCTGCAAGACTGGCCAGACCTTGGGGCTTTGGAAGGCAACTGACAGTGTCACCATCTTACAGCCTCTTACCCATGGGTTGCTCTTCCCCTCTGTGGAAGAGATGTTCCCTCACACACCAGCAAGGAGGAGTCCTGCTCTGCCCCACCTGGCATGCCAAGGGCTGTGTCTGCGAGGCCGTGTCTGCGAGGCCAAAATGCTGCTCCCAAAGAAGCAGCTCTGACCATGACTTGTGTGTGCAAGAGCCACGACAACCAACCAGCAACAGGACAGGTAACAGAGCTAACCTATGGAGACCCCTGATGAACTCCCTACTCCATCACAAGCTTCTGGTCTAACCATTACCTCTTCCAAATCACAGTATGTCTCAGCTTCCCATCTGCAAAACAGGGACTGCAGAGTTTCATACAACCACTGAGGCTGGCAAAGCAAACATCACTCAGCACGTGTGGAGCACTTGGAAACCATGGGAGCCAGATCAGTGGATAACATCAGGCTGTACTTGATTCAGACACCCAGATGGAGAATCATAGAGTCATAGACTGGCTAGAGTTGGAAGGGACTCCCAGAGGTCATCTAGTCCAACCCCCCTGCAAGAAGCAGGGACACCCCCAACTAGATCAGGTTGCTCAGGGCCTCATCCAACCTGGCCTTGAACGTCTCCAGGGATGGGGCATCCACCACCTCTCTGGGCAACCTGTTCAAGGAGGTGGATTCAGTTTCCAAATGTTCTGAGCACTGCAGGTCCCAAGAGTGTGGCAGGAAGCTAGATGCTCAGAACCTTTGAACAAAACAAAAAAAAACTAAACCAAAAAAAAACCCCAAAACAAACAAAAAAAAAACCTATGACAATTATCTTAATGGAGATATACAAGCTCCAAATTTTGGCTACAGACTTGGATGGCCTAAATTCGGAACCAGAGGGCTGAGAGAGCACAATCCTTGAAGGAAGAAGACAACAGTCTTACTGTGGCACCGACACTTCAAGAGATATGAAATTTGCTAGAGAAATTTATTTTGGAAGCAGCAGACACCACAAAGCTCCTCTGCAGAGCCAGATTAGCACCCTGAAATGCCAAAACAGAGTGGAAATAGAAAGAAAAAAAAAAAAAGCAAGACCTTTATGCAGCGTGTTCAGTCAATAACCTCACGTGAACTTCAGCAGCACTTGCTCAGAAGAGACAATGTACTTGAAGTCCAAGATACTGTGCATGGGTGTTTCACAAACCGTATCATATCACCTCTCTGTCACGAAGGCCAGAGAGATCACTGGCCACATGAACTTGTAAGCTTCTGGAAGAAACAGGAAGGTTAAATACAAGACAAAACTCATCAATTTTCCAAGACAGCTCCTGAAAAAACTCTTAAGAAACACTGCTCTGGCACTTAAACTACAGTGCTGTTTGTACTATAAAGGAGAGTCCCCAGCCTCAAACAGTGAAGGTATTTGCTGAGTCCTGTGAGGTATCCAGTTTGCTTGTACCTACTTGAAAATACTGCCAACTTTCAGGAAGCATTGCAGAACAGCCACAGGACCATGAAACTCTGAAGTTCTGGAGCTGGTACCTCTCACACCCAACCCCACCTCCCAGGCTCGCAGGCCTCACGCCCGCGATGGGCAGGGAGCGCGCGGCAGAACGGTATCCGAAAGCAGCGACGGGATGTGAAACGACTGTGACAGAAGTGGGGGACAGGAGCTGTGACCACACCAATGCAGGATATTCCACGTTGGTTCGTACTGCTTTTCAGACAAATGGTGGTAAGCCTTACAGGTTATTTCCTAACAGACTTAGTCAGCTGTAGGCTCTGCAGCAAAAGCCTGAAACCACACACCAGAAAAATCTGAAAAAGCCTAAGAGGAGATTAAAAAAAGAAGAGACACTTGAGAGAGACTTTAGGACAGCCAAAGACACTCTTCACAGGTACAAGTCCCTGAAATGCAAGGAGAAAAGGAAGCAGCAGGGTCTGGCATGAAGCAGGAACCCCATTTGCTCTGAAAGTCTATTAAACAAGCACCTGCCAACAGGCTCTTGGGAACGAATCCATGAGGACATCCACATGCTACAGGGAGGCTATGGAGTCCAACAGGTCCCCAGACAGTTCAGTAGTGGGGTTTGTGAACACTGGAAGGGGTTACCTCTCCAGATGAGCCTGCAATGCTCTGGTGTTCAAATTTGAGAGGTGGCACCTCTGAGTTCAGACAGGACACTCAAGTAGCAACATGCTGTGTAGCAGATGCCAAACAAAAGTATCTGTGCAGGTAGCATTTTGTAGCAGGCAGGTCTGAATTCTGTAATCTGAGGTCAAGATGAAAGCATTGCTGCATCAGAAGAGTGTAACACTTCCCAGAAAAACCTGAAACCTCATCTACACCCAACCAAACAGATTAGTTCATTGGATGCCAGCACACCACCGACAGCTGTCAGGCAAACCTGTGTGCACAGCTCTACCACACCATTCCTGTGTTAGTGCTCTTTGAAACTCTTTCAGCAAAGGCCACCAGCTGCAAGGACCTCTGTGCATCTTGCACACAGAGAATTAAGTAATCCGATTTCATTTGAGACCTAAATCCTCTTTGTACACAGAACAGAAGTGGTAAAAGGTGGAATACTTTTCAGTTGGTTGGAAACAGCAACTGAAAAACAATGGGTCAGAAATTTAAGAGCTTGTGTCCTCCAGCCTCTGTCACATCTTCTGCTGGGATACAAAGTTAGCACTTGTTAGTCTGGTGTCAGTCAAAACCACAGTCTGAGCTACCAAGAACTGTGGTCTCAAATGACATGTCTCCAGGGCCTCCACTGCAGGGCATGGCAACTGCACGCCCAGTACGTGCACTTCCTTGGGCTGGGGCATCAGCTGCCAGTACAACTCTTCCCTCCTTAGCCTGCATGCTTTCAAGTATGCATTTTACTCTCAGATACTCTTTACTACTCAGACACTCAGGTTCTAGTCTGCTTTACCCAGTACACGTACCACTATGCACCGACACTGCTGGATGCCCCAGGCAGGCTGGGCAGCATGCCATAACCAGACAAAACTCCCTCTGCACTCGGGAAGCAGATCTGCTGGTGGTGGTCACGGCTGAACCCAATGTGCCACACAACCTGCAGCCACAGAACCCAACTGGACCTCGCTCCCAGCTCCCCAGCATGTCATCCCAGGTGCCCTCTGGCTCTGAGAAGGTACTCCTCAGCATCCCCAGGAGGGGAAATGTCAAGGAACCGTAGTCCAAATTCTAGCAACTAGAAAAATCACCTCCAGCTTCTAATCTCATTCAAAGCTACCCCACAGTCCATCTCCAGTGTAAAGGTCATTTCAAAGCACCCTGATATAAACTCAGAATTCAAAATTCAGAAAATACTTTGGTCAAAGCCCTGCCATCACTGGAGATGTAAGGGGGTTTGCCATTGGCTTCAGACTGAGCAGCTCTAGCCTCTGCTCTGCCAGTCTCTTCCTCGAGTGGTTTACTGGTGATCCGTGACAAAGATGACCTCCTTCAAGTCACCACAGCTGGCAGCAGCTGTACAGGCAAGGGGGAAGAAGGGAGCTATCCTGGGCAGGGCTCTGGGTGCCATGTATCTGTGATGGGCCAGCAGCAATGTGTCCATGCCACCCACTGCCACTGAGCCACTGCAGTCCTCACCAGCTTTCAGCTCCAAGGCCACCTCGGAGATGGCACAGCAAAGCTCAGAGTCCTGGCCACACAGTGGCTCCTCCTGCTCCTGCATGTGGCCACGTGTTCCTACTTGTTGCACTGTATCCTGCCCTGGCACCCACCTCCTGCGCTTCGTGCACGCTCCTTGCTGCCCGTCCATGTAGATCTGAGGGGTGCAGCCCCAACCCACGACCCAAACACGCAGCAGAGCTCAAAACCACAGCAGATAGGAAAGAGATGGGGCGAGGGGTAGTGGTGGAGGAACAGGGAAAAGCCTAGGGAACTCAGGTCTGGACTTTTGATACCAGTAACATTTAATTTATGTGCTTTCTCTCCCTGGATACAGTATTCCAGGGCACAGTCTACATAGTAACTAAAGGCTCTGCCCAGGAGACCAGTGAAGCTCTGGCAACAGACTCTGAGCAGGCATGATGCTCCCAGGCTACAGAAAGTATTCCATGTCATGGGATTCCAGGCACTGGAAGCACTGGTCAGTCATGTTTTGCAATTGGAATTCCATGGCCTTTGAAATCATTCCTCTATTCAACCTGCAGTCAAACCAAAGAACTAGTATGAATGAAATCACACATCAGAAATCACGCAGGGAGCACCCTGTGAAGTCAGCCAGCGTGTGCTCACTGGAGCTAACCCCATCCCAGCTTATGCTGGTTCCCCAAATGGTTTACTCCACACTCCCCAACAATTCCAAGACCTCAGACTGAGAAACAAACCATAAAAACACAGCTAAACTCAGATCCTAAACACCGAGGAGGTGCAAGGCTACACCCAATATCCTGATATTTGCCAGGGTCCCTCTGGCACGAGCTACCTTCCCTGCTCAGCACCACCACCTCTGCAGTGATGCAGTTTACACAGAGGTTTCCTCCTTCCTAACACACACGTAGGCACAAGGAGCCCCACCTGCTCCTATGCCTTCTGTCCACATAGCAAGAAGCCACACTCTTACCTGAATATCCACCAATCCAGCCTGATCAGTTCCCCAACCAAAACCTGCTGGCCAAAGTGAAGCTAACAGCACTTCACATATTGCAGCAGCTGCAGGACACTGCTGGCTGCCTCCTCTCGTGCCCCAGACAGAGCTTGGCTCAGACACCGGGCATTCGACGACAGAACCCTCTGTTCTCCTCTGACAGAAGCTACAGGACACCTCCAGACTGGTGAATCTAAGTCACAGAAACTCAAACTGAGCTCTTGCAACTTTAGATCCACCCATCTGGGCCAACAGGGTCTGCACAGGTAGTCCCCAGCAGCACTGAGCCAGCACTCATCTCAGGAGGGTGCCAAGGCCACCCAGCTCTGTCAGGCTGGGGACAAGAGCAGAAACACACCTTGCATCTGAAACATCTGGGCCAGTAGGTCTGGAATCTCCAATCCAAACCTGATGTCTAGAACGGTTTCTACAAAACAGAGGAAAAACCATTCCAGCCTCTCCTGGAAGCAGGCAGGAGACTCAGACACACCAACTGCGAACCACGTGGAAGCGTGCAACCAGGAGAGGTGCACTCTGCTCTCAGGAACAGCACCCACTGCACACACCATGAGGGATGCAAGGGTAAACCAGCCAGGCTTAGTCAGCCTCAACCCAGAGAGCACAACCTAACCACCAGCATCCACCCCATTCAAACAGAAATGGCTGTTACAGCTTGTAGCTTCCAAAGAGAGCTTTATCACAGACACTTCACCAGCACTTCTGACACCTGAGTTCCTACCATCTCCAGCCCAAAACTCTGCTAAGCCTTCAGAACCACTCACACCACCGACTAGCCCAGGATCCAACTCCTACCAATGCTGTTAACTCCCATGGAGGCAGAGTAGCATCTTCTTAACAGACAAGAGCTGACAGTTGCTTGCACAACCATGAAGCTTCCTATGTGAGCAATTAATAACAGCTCTCGTGTGCTAGGCAGGAGCCACTGTGACCTCCAGTGGATTCAGGACACAAAGCCATGGAGATAAAACACAGAAAAGTCAAACCTGTATGGACAGCTGATGGGCTGAACTTGTTGAGACCAAGTCCTTTACTTAGTGACCATGGGGAGGGCTCGAGAGAAGAGCGAGCCCCAGATGGGGACTTACAGCACACTGTTACAAGAAAGAGTCTGATGATGTGATGAGACACGAGACGTGAGTGTATAAAATGTAAGGTCCATAACCAGTCAGAATACTCTATTTCAGCATGGGAAAGAGAGAGAAGCAGAGAGGATGACTTGCTGGAAAGGTCACTTGGGATGGTAAGAAGAATCTTCCAAAGTACTCTACATAAGTTCTGCTTGTTGTAATTGCCACTGATAACTCTTCAGAAACACGTTTATGACTCAAAGGCTTGCTTGAAAATCCCCAGCATGAAGAAGCTACCAGAAACAGCAGCAGACCCCAGAGGGTGTATGCTGGGATAGCAGAAGGCACTGAGCTCCAAGAGAGAGGCAGCCACATGCAGAGCCAAGCAGAAGCAGCTGATAACCAGGGACACCCCAGGCAGCCCAGACAGTGGAGGAAGCTGCAGGTGCAGTTCCTGCAACTTGCTACTGACAAAAGTCAAGACCTGCCTGGGACCTTGGAGAGGAAAAATGAGGGACATCTTTGCATGCCAGCTGCATTCTGCCACATCTACAGGCTATGGGTGCATCACCCAGTGTCCTAGGTTGGTGGATCTGAGGATACCAAGCTCCTAGTGTCTGTAGTACTGTTATTTACTAGTTGGAGGAACAGCTCTGTGCCACCCTCACATTCAAACTTCGGACAGGGACATCCTGCTGCTAGCTGTCTAGGAAACTCAGTGAGACCTAATCACTGCATAACTCCCTGACACCTCCACACTGGGAATTCTACCAGTCCTGAAATCTTTATTTTAGTGATGAAAATTAAAAAAAAAAACAAACCCAAACACAAATACCCAAAACCAAAACAAAAACCCACAAAAACACCCACCCTAAAAAAACTCCAAACCTATTAAAGTTATGTCTTTCCTAAGTAACACCGAGACAAGAACTTCTCTCTAATGAAAAGTACTGAACAGAGAGACAGGAAAATGACAGTGAATAGGTTTGGAAAATAATTATAGTCATACCTTGCATTATCAGTTACAATTTATCTCAATTCTGGAAGGCAGTAGCTCCAGTGTAAAACAGGAAGATCCCAAATTTAACCTTGTTTTAAATCTGGGGAAGAAAACAACCCCCAAAATTTTTTTCTACAATGACTCAAACTTCAGATTTGAACAACCTACAAATAACTGAACTAATCAAACTGCATTTAAAATAACACTGCATGTTGGCTAAATAATTTCAACAGCATTCACTAGTTGTGCCTTTAGCTTTATACTCACATGTGTGGATTTTGGAAAGGAACTCCAGAAGTGTTTAGAGTGAATCTTGCTGTGGACTTGAAAGGTGGATTTGCAAAATTTAACTTCAGTGCTTTGCGTTTACCTGGGGGACAATGAACATAAACATTTGGTCAGCAACAAAATATTAAGAGCATCTGGAAATAAACAGAAAAAACCCCATATTTTAAGAGAAGGAGTATGCATTTCACAACATCAGCAAATCACAGCTTGTGTGAGGGACGAGGAAGGGAAAAACAGTCAGCTCTCACCCCATGGTCTTCCTACATCTCCTTCCCAGTTAGTTGGTGCCCAGAGTCCCTCCTGTGTAGCTCTGTCACCATCAGCTGACAGAGCCACCCACTGCCACCACCACGCCAGGGCCCTGACACCCTGCATGCAACACCATGCTTCTACATGGATCCACGCTCTCAAGCCCAACACCAGCCATAGCGACAAAGGAGCTTGACCCACTCAGCACATCCTGGCCATGCCACCAGACACAGGGTGGATGGTGCTGGGGAAGGCAAAGGACACCAGGGGATGGGATGTCCTTTATGTAAGGCCCCAATGGCAGGAGGACTTACAGGGCTCCTCACCCTCCTCAGCCTAATGGCAGATGGAGATAACCAGGCCTGAGCAAGGATGGAAGAGATCTGCTGTGTATTCCTCCTGCCAGGAGGGTCACCAAGCAGAAAGCAAGCCCATCAGAGAAGTGACCAGCTGGCAGAAAGCTTCACTATGCAACCAGCTGAGAAAGCACAGGGGAAAAGAAATAAACACTACGATGAAAGTGGTCCTGGTCCCTGCTCCAGCCACTGCCTGGGCATTTTTCACTGAGTTGACACTACCTGCAAGAGCAACTGCAGGACAAGGGACTGTGAGGGGACAGGTCCCTTTCCCAGCCTTCCCACTGGGCTGCAGACCCTGCCTTGCTCCTCTTCTGCCATGGGAAACCTGCACACCTCACCACCAAAACACACCAAGACGGGGGCCTCTTCCACCCAACCCTCCCAGAAGCCTGCAACTGAACACCCTGTGGCTTCCCACCACCTGAGCAGCTCACTGCTGATGGTCCCTCGAGGTACTGCCCAACCAAAGCTGGCACAATACCTGGATTCCTTCAACACCCCTCTTGCTGCCCTCCAGAGGGGGTGTCCCTACCCACCTCCCAGTGCTCCTGTGGTAAGGCAGAAGGCCCTGTTCAGCTGCATTCCTCTACCTTGCACAAAGAGCTTGTCTAAGTCCAAGATCAAAAAACAACAACAAAAGAGCACTTCACAGCAATTTCCGTGCATGAAACACCACAAGGATGGCAACATACATCTAAGATCAGCTTGATAAACCCAACAAGGTACAGAATTAAGAATACCCTCCAGAGGAACACACAGCCTGGAGGGCACAGGAAAGCTTGTGGCCAGCAACCACCCATCAGCAGGTGGCTGCAGCTCCTCACCTGCCATCCCAGGGCAGCTCAGCATGACAAGGGGTGGACAGGTTCAGATGATTTGGGGTTAAATACTGAGGTCTCGCTGCTGCTGGCATCACCCAACCTGCAGCACGTGGAGTTTCACAACATCTTGGATCACTCTGGTTTCCACTCAGAGATGACTATCAATTTCCTCTATCATACCTTTTACTTTTAAATCACTGGTACAGGCTTTCAATATAATAATCTGAAAACATCTGCACACCTTTTGCATTTTCTACAAACCACTGTATTTATTGCACATAAATGCCACACAAGAAACTTGTACAAAACCCAACAGTGTGAAATCAATTACCCAATGATTTGCATAAAATAAACAACACATCACCATTTGTGGTGACACTTCACCAATGGATTTCCACATAGCCAGGTGCTCACAGTACACATGGCCAATGAACTGCAGAAAAATTCCTTAAAAGAAGCTAAAGAGCTCAGTTCACCCCGATACCTGATCCAGAACAAAACCAAAAAGGTGGCAAAACCAAAAGGGTCTATCAGAACTTATCACCCCTCCACATGTTTGATGTCAGTCGGTTAAAATGTTCTAAGAGATCAGCCATTTGCATGACCAACAGGAATATTCATAGTATC
The DNA here is from genome assembly GCA_013399135.1 of Heliornis fulica. Lineage (NCBI taxonomy): Eukaryota > Metazoa > Chordata > Aves > Gruiformes > Heliornithidae > Heliornis > Heliornis fulica. Next base: position 93,938 of record VXBZ01001635.1, on the reverse strand, counting down.
ATGAGAGGGTCTGAGTGAGAAAGGACCTCAGACCTCCCTCCCACCCAGTGCCACCCCTCCATGGGCAGGGACATCCCCCCCACCCACCTAGGGTGCCCCAAGCCCCATCCAACCTGGCCTTGAACCCTGCCAGGGATCCAGGGGAAGAAACAGCTGCTCTGGACAACCTGTGCCAGGGCCTCACCACCATCATCAAAACCTTCTCAAAGCTAACTCAAATAATGTTGTTAGCCAACAGATGCAGCACAAGCTGTATCTCACACTGGCTCTTGGGAAGTCCAGCAAAGCTCCTCCAAAGTATAAGGTAGCAGGTGGTTCTGCCACCCCAAGGAACTTCATGACCATCTGCAAGGGCATGACCTGGCACACGGCTACACCATCACACCGCTGGCAGACTGACTTCCAAGGTGACTTCTGAGCACATCCCAAGCAGTGCCTCCCTTCTTACCGAGCCACACCAGACTAACAACCTGTGTGCCAAAGATCCAAGGGATGCAGACACTTACCAGCCTTAAACCTGCTTGCTCAAACCTTTGTGCTTGCCCAAAACCTGCCCTTGCTCACCCCTCTCCCCAGGTCCTGTGGGTGTATGGACAGAGGTGGGTGGTGGAGCTTGGCTAGTACCTGAAGATAACAATCCCACAGCCCTTTGATCACTCTGCCTCTTCCAGCAGCATAAACTCTGCTCCTGGTCCAGGGTTCTATGGGCATTTCCTACTCCTCAGGTTTTGTTTTGTCACAGGGGTTGTCAATCCCCTTTCAAGGCCAATGGTACAGTGTCTTGAGATTTCCCCTTTTTATCCATAATGTTTATAAAACTGAGACCGCTTTTTTCTCTGAAGTGCCCCAACAGTAAAAATGACATAATTAACTGCAAACTCCTACCAGAAAATCTCCTCAAACCTGCCCCTACTCTTACTACTTGAAAGGTTTATCCACCAAGTTTCCTCTTGTTTTCACACTGTGACAGAACTCTTCTACAGCTGTGAAACATCAGCCTATTGATTCCTATCTCAGCAGGCTTCTAAGAATAGTTTCAAGTATGTCAACAAACCACCTAGAGCTTGATTCTCTACAGATCAAATCCACGCAGAAGCATAACCTGTCCCCAGAGAGCAAAGAGAAGGCTTTGCTTTCGTGCAGGTGAGGAGCCAGGAACAGAGCCAGGAAGATACAGACATCCAGAGAAATGCCAGGAACTGTCATTCGGCACAAGTCCCCTGGAACCAGAGGCTGTAAATGAACAGCACGTGAAACACCACACTAAAACCAACTGGAAATGTGACGAGGGCCAAGGCAAGGCATCTTTTGCAGCAGCCTTGCAAAACTCAAGGAATTCAGCTACGAATGCTGAGTGTCTCCAGTTTCATCCCCCAAAACCTCCTGACAGTGCCAAGCCTATTCCTGACAGACTTCATTTGGAACTAAGTGGGGGCACACAAGCCTCTTGCATCCAAGGGTTCTGCTGGTGATTTTGCTACACTGGTTTGATTCAGCTCACCCTTTTCTGCTACAACAAAGGCCTGGAGTTAACATTCCTGCCGAAAGTCACTCACATCCCCATCGCCATCAAGATTGTGTGCTCAAAATTATTCTAAAATCTGCTGCAGAAATATCCTCCTTATGTAAATTAAACATATTTTAAAGGTTTTGAAAACTTAATTTATAATTCCAATCATTGACCACTATAACACCTATTTCTGAGAACTGTAAAAGTAAAGATTACCAGAGAGGTAATGATTTTGAAGAAACCAAAACTAACTTTGGAACATACTGCTTTTTCATCCGTTAGGTAATCTTCAAAAGCAGATCTGAAACTATTGAATTTCTTGATGTGGGATCATCCCAGCATTGCCTGGTGGATCTGCTCAGCTCCATGTTAGTGACTATATCGGGTCAAGACTGAATGCAGGGTGGCTGTGGCTCAGCTGTGCCTGAGTGCTAAGGGAAGTACTCACTTATATTTGAGATAATCAGAACAGGGCTGTATCCTGAAGTATGCTGCTCTCAGAGAAGAGGCAGCTGAAATACTTTCCAATTTTAAATAAGTTAATCTTCTATCCATAAAGAGAACGGTCCTCCCTTCACCGCAGCCATAAAAACGATGGTATCTTGTCCTCACATCCATTTTTAAAGAATGTTCTTTTAGGAACAAGCTGCTGTGTGGAACTGAGGTACAGGCAGATGTGATCCCTGTGTTCTACTGTTCCACAAGGCACATCCCAATGCACCTCACAGCCCGTGGCGCACCAGACGCGGGGAAGCGCTGGGGAGCCCTGTGCAGGTCACCTGCGCAGGGGCACGAAGGAGTCTGGGCTCACCGCACGCTCTTGTTCCTGCTCTGGTGAACGGATGCCGTGGCAAGTGCATCATCACTTATGTGCTGCTGTATCACTAAAATTAACTCCAGCACTTGGCTCTGCAATGAGGTTCTCATCATCTTCCCTTAACACAGCCAGTGGGTCCTCACACAAGAGGAAACAGCTACCTAGCAGGTTATGTGCAGTCCTCAAGTTACATTCTGTATCTCTGTTTTACTTCACCTATCCCAGCTACAATTTGATCAAGCCTCCAAGTCACCTCCTGTAGGAAAAAGCAATCCTGGCTTCTTCCTAGGATTTCCTGACCCCCATCTCCACACACCATACCTCAACAACTCCTCACAACAACAGAGGAAAAGGCTCACTAGTTCAGTGTGGGTTTTTTATAGGTTTCTGTCTCACAGGGATACAAATTGATCCCTGCCACAATACTTTCCACTTGGCTCAAATCTGAGGTATCAACCTCTCAGTGTAAGAATGACTCTGGCATCATCCAGAGGTGACTGGTCCCTCTGGTTAGATGTTGAAGCCTCTCTGCTGTCTACAGAGTAGCAGTATGTCAGAAACCAAGTCTACAAGCAATTTTCTTACTCTATCATAACCTGAAAAAAAAAATCAAAGCAACAAAAAAAGAAAACCAAACCCCCAAAACCATAACCACAGGAAAGCAAATTGTGACTGCAAGCAACAGGAAGATGACCAAAGGATCTGCAATGAACTATGCCATCTTCTGACCTCACCCTGCTAGACACCCAACAAAAAGAGAACTAAAAGGGATGGATGTCAGGAGTCCAGATGGATTTGGTCCTCTGGGGAAAAGAAGCTGAATGTTTGCAGCTATCATCTCAGCAGAAAACTCCAAACTGTCAGCTCTGATCTCTTCCAGGGCATTGCAAAGCAAAGCCAATGCCAACTCTCACCTGAAATGGAAAAAACCAACCAACAAACACCACAGATCTCTGCAATTCCAAGAGCTCTTAGTAACCAAACTGATAGATCCTGTCTGCTAACAAAATGCTTACATTGATGTAGCAGGGGAACGTTTGCCTGTGCTCAGGGCTGCATTGCAGCCAGGAGCTGCTGATGTCCTCGACACCCCCAGGATCCACAGCTTATTATCTCTACAGCTGCTAGCACAGGCTGCCTTCCCACAGACCCTCAAACCTACCATCTACCCATTTTATTCCCTTCCTTTCCAGTCTTGCTCATGGATGTACTTCAACACCAGCACAACTAGTATAGCAGGAAAGTAGGTTTCCAGGCTTGCCCTCAAGACAAACCATTTTTTCAAGGGAAAAAAGGTCAAATTTGGAAGGAAACATATCAAACTTCAGCAAATAGCACAGTTTATTTAGGGAGTCTGAATGAAAGAGACCAGGGGTTTCAGTTATTAATTTTAAGAACTGTAACTATAGAAACTCACTGTCAAGGGTACAAGCATTTTCAACACGTCTGTTACTGACATTTCCTACCCTTCAAAGAAACCTTTCATCTAGTACAACCCAAGAGTCAACATTCAGATCTGAGACAACTTTACACTGCAGGAATGGGCTGAACATGCTCATTTTTAGGGTTCATCTTTAGAACAAGCATTTATCCTTAATTCACCTACAGCCCCAGTGTGCTTCCACTTACAGAGCACAAATACAAGCCCAGCTCAGCCAGGGCTCTGGAAGGATTCCTGGCTATTACTTTGTGAACCCCCTACACCAAACAACAGCAGTACAACTAACAGAGTCAGGGAGACCTCTAGGTGATGTCAGGTTTACAGCTGTGCAGACACTTCTTGCACCAACAGACACGTACCTCTGCAGCGTGCAGCACATGACAGGCTGCATCCAACAGCACCTGCAACATCTTCTATCAACACCTCCACCATGAAGCCTGGCTAACATCAGTTGGGCTTCAAGTGCAAGAAAATGTTATAGGTTACGATTAGTTTCCTCAGACTGGAATCTCCCAGCAGTAAAATCCTGAGAACAAAGTCTCTGAAATGTCGAAAATCCACCATTAACCTTTCAACATTTGTAATCCCTGGATGGAAATACCATCTGTATGAACAGCCATCAGCAGAGTTAAAGCCACTCCAGTCTTGGATCAGATCAGCTGTGGTAAAAGAGCTGAAAGCTGTGCCCAAGCAGCGTCACGTGCTGAGTACAAGAGTCCAGGCACAGAGAGGTGCACAGCCAAGGCTCTGCTGAGAGGAGACCAACTATAGTTATCTACTGGCTGGCACAATGCTGGATGGCAGCTTTCCTCCCAAAGGGGAGCTCAGGCAATTTCTCACTGCAGAGCACCATTTATCACATTGCTTATAGTCACAGTCAAAGGCCAAGCCTGGTGAAGCACCAGAGTGAAGCCAAAGGACTCAGTTGCCTCAGGCACCTTCCACCATCCAGCATGTAGGAGGTGCTGCCGGACCAGACACCTCTGGAAAGGGAGCTGCTCCAAGACAAAGCACTTTATCTCCATACATTAGCGCGGAACCTCCTGGGGTCCAACTTGTAACCATTGCCCTTGTCTGCCCTGTCCCCACAGGCCACTGAGAAGAGGTTGGCATCTCCCTTTGTCTGCCACACTTCACATATTGATAAACATTGATGAGATCCCCTCTCAGTCTTCTCCAGGCTGAACAGCCCCAGCTCACTCAGCCTTTCCTCACAGGGGAGATGCTCCAGGCCCTTCACCATCCTTGTGGCCTCTGCTGGACTCTCTCCAGCAGATCCCTGTCTCTTTTGTACTGGGGAGCCAAGAACTAGAAACAGGACTCCAGGTCAGGCCTGACCAAGGCAGAGTAGAGGGGGAGGATCACCTCCTTCAACCTATTGGCTACGCTCTTCTTAATGCCTGCCCCCCCCCAGGATCCCATTGGTTTTCTTGGCCAGCAGGCCAACCTGTCACCCACCAGTACCCCCAGGTCCTTCTCTGCCAAGCTCCTCTCCAGCAGCTCATCCCCCAGCCTGTACTGATACCNCCCAAGCCCTTCTCTGTCCCACTGACCACTACCCTATTCACTCATCAACTCATATCTGAACTACTCGCTACTACATCATTTTATGCCCTTCCTCCTTCATACCTAGTTTAAAGCCCTCTCAATGAGCTCCACCAGCTCCTGAGCTGAAATCCACATTGCCCTTGGAGACAGGCAAGGCCCATCCACAGCCATAAGACTGGCTGCTGAGTAGACTGGCTGCTGAGTAAACTGCAGCATGATCAACAACCCCAAAGTTCCTGAAGCAACACCAATCCCTCAGCCACCTATTTTAACTCCTCTGTTTTTCCAGCCCACTCTGTGTCCCTCAACGCCCCAACTGCAATAGAGGAAAACACCACTTGCGCTCCCCCTCCCTCAAT
>VXBZ01001635.1:62620-81281 GCA_013399135.1 Heliornis fulica | reverse complement strand
AAAAGCAGCAGAGCCAGAGCAGAAACAGCCACTTACTCAGAGAAGGTCAAAGGTACATGCCAGATTCAGCAAGACCCCTCCTGTGCACTTCCAGCATCACCAAGTTACTACCAACAGCTACAAGCACTGACTGCAGACTTGGAGAGATAAATTCAATCTCATTAACAGCTGATGAACATGACCTACAAAACTTGCCTGTGAAACGGAAATCCTTGAAGTAAGAGAATGCACAGATACATTAACGCTTCCATCAACCTGTCAAAATTAACATGACATTTACCTGTAACACTTCAACACTCCTAACACTAAAACATGTTTTAAAGAGAAAACTACCATTTCAAGCAAATACACTGCCACTGCCTAACAGTAACAGTATTTTTAATGGAAAATACTCAACATCAGAATCTGTCTTGTCTGTAAACAGTTCCTGGGATAAAGTAATTGGGTATTTTCCATGTCAAAGGGGTCTTCTTGAGCACTTTCCAAATAGTTTGCTTCTTATTAAGACTGGTTATGATCCACAGGGAAGGAGGTCACCATCACCTCAGCAGCACTGGGTGAGGGTTTGGCTGGGAGAGAGTTAATTTTCTTCACAGCAGCTGCTACAGGGCTGTGTTTCAGATCTGTGCTGAATACAGTGTAGACAACCATGGGATGTTCTAGTCACTGCTGAGCAGTGCAAGGGCTGTTCTGCTCCTCACACCACACACCAGTGAGCAGGCTGGGAGTGCACAAGGTGTGCACTTCTGTCACAACACCTCCTGGGGATAAAGAGCTTCACGACCCAACACTTCGGAAGCTCCCCACCAGCCAAAGTATTCCATGCACAATCCCAGTTTTTCAACCTCTCCATAACCAGTCTGTTAAAGTGCTGGGGCTTTATGAATGCCTTTCAGTGTCCTGGTCTGACCCACCTGCATTCCTTCCTCCAGGCACAGGATTCAGCCAACTGGTTTTAATGCAAGATTCTTCCAGCCTTACTGGCCCTGAGCCTCTGCTCAGTGTCCACGGCTGACCACACTGCCGTGGGGAGCTCACAGCACATCCCTCCAATGCTGTCACCACCTAACAAGGGGCAGAAAACCACCTTCCCCATCCCCTCAGGCTGCACACAACTGCTCCCAGGACAAACCACACTACAGATTGAGAAGCCGGTAACACGTTTTCACTTCAAAGCTACCAGCCTGAGAAATCCATGGTGATGCTGTCCCCTGCTCTCTCAAAGCCCCTGTGGCAGCAGCCCCAGCATTGTAGCACTACCAGGCACGCTGTGCAGTCTTGTGCAGTCTTCTGCTGTCAGCAAAGCAGCTCACACCTTCTTCTTAAGCTGTCAGATAACCAACACTGAGCTGAGCTGCTCAGAAAGGATTCACAGGTTATCTGGTGCATGCAGCAGCCTCCGAGCCCGTCATTCCTGCAACAGGAAAACAACAAACTCCCTTCTCCAAGACCCTGTTCATTACCCATTTGCTTCACAGGCTACACCCCTTCAGTCCCAGCTGTGGAGCTCTGAAACCTCACTATTTTGCAAAACCCTCTGATGAAAATGCCTTTCACCCCACACACACTTTTTCCTGAAATATTATTTATTGAAGGTATTTTTTGCAGCAGATTTCAGCCCCTCCAACACACAAGGACTATCTATGCTTCACAAGAGTCCAGCTTCAGATCAAACACGAAACACACTGATGGGGAAGAGACACTGCAGAAGCATTTGCAGTCTGCCTAACATGCAAACAACTGGGAACCAGCAAAAAGACCGACACAAAAGCAAGGAACTGTCTTCATTGATATTAATTAACCTCCTTAAGCTGCCAAGGGTCCTATGAAACACGATGTGCCAGCTGTTCCCAACAGCACATTCCATCTCTGTCTCACCTGCAGAGCCCATAACGCATCTCCAGTGCCCAGACCCCAGCACCTGTCTGGGCAGCCACTTTTCTACCATCTCTTTTCACTTGCCAGTTGCCACTGTCTCAAGGAATTACCAGAAAGGTCCAAGCCTAACTCCAACCCTGCCATTGAGCTCTAGCTTGCAAAGACATCTGAAACTCCTGCTTCAAACATCAACTTTCCCAAAGAATTGTGTATCCTGTGCTAAAAGAAAAATATGGGAGACTAAATACACTGTTTCCATCTCTGTCCTGGGGGAGCAGCTCTGACACACAGGCTGGCTCTGTGCTGTAACTCTGGAGCAACAGAACCTTCTAGTTATCCATCTAGATATTAGAATACCTGTGACAAGTACACAGATTAAATGTAAACAAAGCACACACAAAAAAAATTTCATTTCTCAGGAAGTGCCCACCAGAGGGTCCCAGAACAGGTCTGAGTGATGCACGGCCACAGCAAAGGACAGAAAACAGAAAAATGAATCCTACAGAGCTCTTTGAGTCCCTGGGGACAATGTCTTAGACCTCTCTGACTACTCTCACCTCCCATGAAGAAGCAGAACCAGAAGTGACTGACCCACAGTGCCATCCACTCAGCTTGCAATTAAGATAGATGTCTGAGACATTCAGTTTTAACAAGTACAAATCAAACTGCCAAGATCACCAGCTCCACACACACATTACACACTACAATTAGCATAAGTGTGCCCTGATAGAGCGCTGCTCTTCGTTACAGACAAAGCAGAAGGCATAAAGCCACCTCAACAATCAGTGACCTATTAAAAATTCCTAATTGAGCTTCACTAGCTCTGAGAGAAATGGAGGAGTGGAATGCTATGGCTGGTTAGTTGGGAAGAAAAGCAGACACATTCCCAGTATCAAGAATAACTAACACAAAAGCGGGATAACACTAAAAACATTTATACTTTGTGTCTTCCCCCAGATGTTGATCTGAAAGCCTAAAGCAGAAGAGAACAGTTCTCATTCTTTTCCTAAAGTCACAGCAGCATGTCACAGTTTAGAATAATTTTTTAGGCTTTAATATTAATTACACAAACATAAAATATTTCTTTTAGATTAAGCTTTAGGCTGCACTGCTTTGAACAAAGTGCCACACATCACACTAGGATCCAGCACTTTATAACTGCTGGGTTTGCAATGTGGCTTCTTTAAGAAGCAGCCAGAAGTTTCTTAAGGATCCAACACAGTAAATCCCAGCTGGGCTCCCAAGGCCAAACTCCCAAACCCTGTTGCTGACAAGGCCGGGACAATCAGCGCCGGTCACAGGCCTCTGGGAATCACATCTGAGAGAGACAAAAACCCAAACAGCTGCATTTTGCCCCCAGAGAAGGGAGTGAGAAGATGGGAGAAACTCTGCAGACACCAAGGTCAGTGAAGGGGGGAGGAGGAGGCACTGAGGGAAGATTCCCTGCGGCCTGTGGAGAAGACCATGGTGAAGCAGGTGTCCCCCCACAGCCCATGGAGGATGAAGAGACCCCACTTGTAGCCCATGGAGAGGCACCTGGGCCAGGCAGAAGCCCACCATGGAGCAGGGGGAGGAACAGGGAAGAATCTGTGACCTCCACTNCGGTGCCCTGTGGGAAAGGACTCACGGGGAGGGGGCCGTGGAGGACTGTCTGCCATGGGTGGGACCCCACGCTGGCACAGGGAAAGAGTGTGAGAAATGCTCCCTGCCCCAAGAAGGAGAACAACTCCTGAGGAACTGACCAAAGTCTGAAGGCTCCATTCCAAATTCCGCACACACCCCTTCCCCCTCCCCTTTCCCCTGTGCCATCCTGGGGAAGAGAAACATCATGAGTAGGGTGAAGTCTGCAAAGAAGGGAGGGGTGTGGGGGAGGTGTTTTAAGAGCTGTTTGTACTTCTCATTATCTGACTGGTTTCTGTGTGTTTCTGTAGTGCAGTGTAATAAATTAGAGAGTTTTCTTTCCTCTGTTCTGTGTTGAGTCTGTTTTGCCCGTGACACTGATAGCAGAATGATCTCTCCCTGTCCCTATCTTGACTCCAAAGCCTCTCAAGATGTATTTTCTCCTCTGTCCAGCTAAGAGGGGAGTGACAGAGTGACTTTGGTGGGAGTCTGGCCTCCAGCCATGGTCACACCACCACAATAACCCAACATCAAATCAGAGCATGGCTCAATGGACTGGGACCCAGCACACCAAAGGGACATCAGCATCCTGTAAGCAGCACAAGTTTTCTCCAGCTGCTCACAAAGTACAACAGTAACTACTTGGGCACTTGCTGCTTGTTAGAAAAAGCCCACTCAAACAGAACAGCTCCATCAAGAGAGTTTGGTGGGGAAAATGACTCAATGACTAAAGAGGTTTTTCTAATATCAAATGTTTAGATAAATAAATAAATTCAAAATAAATCCACACACAGTAAGGAGTACTTGGGATTACAAGGTCCAGTTGGACATGCCCAGGCGTGTCCCATGAGGGACCAGCTCCCCCAGCACTGTGACCACAGCAAGTCTCCAGACCTGGGAAAGCAAGGAGCAGGACACAGCTAGAGCTGCAAGCCTGCCCAGAGAGGGGAGCACAGGGACACAACTTACTGCCATATCCCAAGGCACATGCCACCAACACCACCTCATGCTCTGCAACAGCGACCTGAGCAAGCGGCAGTCCCACAGCCCCTTGCCTCTCCATGCAGAGCTGCCACCCCTCTTTGCCCCACCACAGCGAGCCCTGGTCACAGATCCACTGCTTGATCTAAGGGACAGATCGTGGCAATGCTCCAGCTCCTTCAGCAGTGATTTCAACCACCTACACTGTGAAGAGGCACACGTGATTGAGCAGGCTAAGGCAGTACAGGCACTAGAGCAGTGTGCAAGGGTTTGTCCACCATCACCCCCCCAGCTGTAGCCTGCTGTTTCTGACCAGTTCAAAGTTGACAAATTTAGGGCAGGGGAAGCCAAGCATTGCTCATGGGGGATTTGACCCCACAGCAGCTAGCAGTAGCACAGGGCTCCCTGCAACAGTGCACTCAGGAGCTGGAGCAAAGCCTGCAAATGGCAAGTCTCTCCCTTGGGACCACCCAAGGATGAGCAGAGACCACTCCTGGCCCTCTCCACCACAAACCAGTGTAGACATAGACAGGACTGCCCCTGACTTTTTCTAGGATGTCTACAACATCTCAACAAGTACTGCCACCCCAGAACCAGTATGAGCCGCATTAAGTTCACACACCACTTCATGGTCATATGGGATGGTGACCAGCAAAGCAAACACCATTGTCTCTGCTGAATCCAAAGCCAAAGAAAGCTATAAAGGCACCCAGAGAAAGGGGGGCTGGCTGGAGCTCACCTATTTCCTCAGGGCTGCTCCAAAGTGAATAGACGGATTTCTGGGAAGCATCTGGTGCAAGGTTGAGCACATCAATGGCGCAGCATGTGCATGCATGAAGAGCATGTGCAGCAAGAAGAGCACAAGAAAACCACAAACACATCACCCACCAGGTGGACAGGTGACACTCAATGTCTGGCCTCAGGGCACGAGCCATGGTTTGTGGTAGCTCTCAAGAAACACCCATGTGTTACAGGCACTTCCATATAACTTGAGATACAAAAAGCACAGGACATTTCTGAATCTTGAGTAAGGAGAGAGAAGTGCACAAAAGTGATGTGGAGACAACACTGTGGAGACAACAACAAAACCACAAAAAAAACACACACACACAAAAAAAAACCTACAAAACAACAACACAAAACCAGCCTTGCTCACTCTGGCCTCGAAGCTGGCAGCAGTACCATGCATTCCCCATGGGCTGCATTCCCCATTTTTCTGCTGCCAGCACTGAGCTTCACCATCAGCCTACAGGACCTGGCACCCACACACACCAGCAGCTCCATCTCCTGAAGATGACCTGTGGGTTTTTAAATCAGTTTTCTCTCTACAAAAGCACACAAAACCTGAAAAATAACCAAAAAGTCATCACAACAGGCTGGAAGTATGTTCAGAGGGCAAGAATCAAGCAAGAACTGTAACTGAAATTACCCCCAGAAGTCTACTAATGTCAATTTTACGGTTCTCTGACTAGTAGGAAAACACTTCTAAAAAAAATAAAAAATAATAAAGAAAAAAATCCTTATATCATTGTGCAAGTTTCTTTTACCCCTAAAACACCAAGCTGGCTTCCTGATGAGCTTGCAAGTTCACTGCCTTGCCCTAATGCTTCCTCCCATTCCACGGGCCCAGCTCTGCACCTGCCTCCCCCGCTCTCCTCCCAAGACTTTCTTTCCCAGCCGCAGGAGACAGGTTACACCGGCACCCTGCCACAATGCTCAGCTGCACACTGCCTCTGAGAGAGGGTTTGAAGCCCAGATACTCTGATGATTTGAGACAGCCAATGCCATTTTTTTCTTCGTTTTCTTTCTGTCACATCGTTACAAGCTACTATGCCAGACTCTAAGGGTTATACAAGGGGCGTTTTAATTCTTCCAAAGTCCCAAAACTAGGAACAAACACAATGTATCTCTGCTAAAGAAACAAGCACCACAGAGTCTCTGAACAAAAATCCCCCAAGTCTGCTGGATTTTTGAAAGCCCTTCCAAAGTCTCCACTGCTGTGCAGGGGGCAGACAGGTCTTCAGCAGGGAAGGAGCCTGAGAGTCTGCCCAGCTAATCCCCACGGTCTCATGCTAGGTAACAGAAGACTGTTGCAAAAATACCGGCCAGTGGCTCAAACCCAGATCCAGCTATCTCCTCCCCTTGTCGACACCCCCATTAACTCCTCCTTCCCCCCCTCGGAGCTCCCAGAAAAAGCAACTTGTGCACCAGTTCAGCATATAAAATCTGTCCCACACGAGAACATCAAAGAGCCCTCCCAGCTCTCATGAGATGTCCAAACACCACAATCACTAAGTTTTCCACCCTCACAGCCATCTGTGTGCTGCCTATGGCCAGAGCCATTGCTACTCACTGGCCCATCCCAGAGGAGTATGACTTGCAATGCCTTGGTTCAATACACTGCCATTTCTTCACTAGTTGGACTCAAAATTTTTGCTGAGAAAGTGGGAGCTGCTTAATGCCACCCTTGTGCCAGTGACACAACACCCATCTCCATTCATGGCTGATGAAATGCTGCAGAGACACAACTTGAGGGTGCTTCTGGTGCTGCTGCCCTGGGAGGCTCTCTGGGAAAGACGGAGGTGTCAGCCTGCTCTGGCTGCCCATCTCCTGCCTCATGAAAAGCCACCAGCACACTCAAAAGACAAAGCAAATTCCAAGTCATTGCAAATAATTGTCCATCAGCGGGAACAGAAGATCCCTCTCCTGGGAAGGCTGGCAGGGGCTGGTTCCTGCCTGGCTCAAGGCATGCCAGGGCAGGAATATGCCCTGAAACATTCCAAGAAACAGGCGGAGGGAGCAGTACAGGGAGCACACACACTGAAGATGACACAGGGACACCGTTGTCATGCACTCACCAGTCTCACAACTGAAAGAACATCTCCAGCTAGTGACTTGTGGGGAGCAAAGAATCCAAACTGCTTTTCAAAGTGAGCTCGATGTGCTAACATATGAGGTAGAAGGGGCAACTACTGGAGACAAAAGAGACTTAGGCAGGCTTCCTCGGGCACCCAGCTCCCTAGTGCCTCTGAGCAGGGAGCAAAGGGCTTATTGTATTGTCTGAGCTGGGTTCCAGCAGATCCTGGCAGAGCGTGTGTGTGCACGTGTAGGGCAGCGTGCTGCACAGAATGCCCTTGCTGCAGTTCCATTCTGTGAGGGGGTTTATTGTATTTTCTGAGATTATTTTTATTTTAATTTTAAAGAGCGATTTTCAAGGGCATTTGGGTTTCCTTGGGTTCTAATGTAGACCAGAGCACATCAAACTTAGTCTCTAAAACAACAGCCATACTTGGGGCTGAGGGAACTTCTCTTCCAGCATACAATGGTTACCTTGTTCCTCTGAAGCAAAACTGGGCAAAATTACTGCACAGGATCACTCACAAGTTGGTTTCACAATTACTGTTTTAACAATATCCAAAGTACCAGGAACAGCCTCTTCCTCAGGCAGATCACAGTGCACTTTACAGAGAGAAATGTGGAAGAAACTATTGCTGAGAGACTGCTGTAACCTGCAGGGAACAGGGACAGGCATCTCAGTCATCCCATGGATCTCCCTGGATGTAACCCTGACTGGGTATCCACTTCTCCCGGCACAAAGTTTAGTGGCACAAAAAGCAGCAGCTCCTGCCAGCTTGGATGAAGACTATCCACCCTTCACCATCTCAGCTGCCATGGAGCAACCAATATTGTTTGCTAAACCCACATCTCTTGAGTGTAATGCCCATAAGGGTAGCAAGATTCTGAGCCCAATATTATTACACCTGCAGTTTGGCACACTGCCCCACAGCATGGACAACAAACCAGTTGAAGAACATCACCACAGAGCATTCCTTATGTTGGGCTTGGGTCTCAGACTCGGGACACACCAGCACAGGAATACTCTGAGGACATAAACACTGGGCAGTCAGAGCTTTGCCACCGAAGTCAAAGACCAGATTTAAGAAGGAAACCCTACAAAACCTTCCCAGAACGCTTCTATTTACTAAATGGGAATAGCACCAGGGACAAGCAGCTCCTGGACTCCGTCCCAGGTGCTGGGAGCCGCAGAGTGCTCTGGCACAAGGTTGGGTGCAGCTCAGACCTCTGGCAGCTCAGTGATGAAGCTTGTTCCCTGCTGTCAGTTCGGTCACGGGCTCCCATTCAAGTCAATTGTGACTAATACCCATCTATATTAAAGTGAATGACCAGCCACAGGAGTGTTTCTTCACTGAAATAAACCCTGCATTCACACATTCTTCATCTACAGTTTATTTTTGTAAAGCAAGGGGGAGGGGGGGAGCTGCTGTACTATGAAATAAGGCTTGAAAATTTCAGATCAAGTCACAGAAGATCCTATCTGAGCTCTCCCATGCAAGCATACAGACCCCACACCACTCAGATCTCAACCTTCATCACTTCCTCATTTGCCAAGAATATCCTTCTCCTGCTCACTCAGCTCTGGGCCTCATCAGCAGAGAAGAAGCCATGTAAACAGGCCAGAGCTTACATTCTTGTTCTGAGCCCCAAGGATGCCATGCACATGGCAGCAAAAGCTAACCTGGAGGAAGTTAATTTGGCCACAACTCTGGCACAACCATCTGGGCAGATAAGCTTCTGGGTGTCAACTCAACTCTTCTTAAAAAGAAATGCATTTAAAATATATTTTAAAATACATTTTGCGTTTCCAGAACACTTGCAATCTTGTTCAGATATTCAACATATGCTGTCACAGCAGCAGGAACATTGCCTTCAGCAGCATGCTCCAAGCCTTTACACCCGGCGCTCCTTCCAACACAAGCCTGAGCTCATTCGCAACTCCTCTGCACGGAAACCTGTACCCACAGTCAGACGTTAGCACCACCACATTTGGACTACAACACATCAGAAAAGACAGAGTTTACTTCTACCTATCCCAAAATCAGTAAGGAAAGCAACTTTAAAAGCAGGCACCCAACACCCCAGTTTCTACATGCTGTTCCCACTACCCCAATGCAAAAAATACCTTGAAAGGACAGATCCCGTGTCTATCCTTGGCTCTGGGCCCTGTATGAAGCCATTCTACCCACCCCATCCCATCATACCTTCTGCCCACTGTGCCCCTGAGTGGGACAGAAGGAAAAGAGGAGGACATCAAAGGTAGGGCAAGGTTTCTAAGTGTTTGGCAACAGACCAGGTCCTGAAATGACAGCATTCAGAGAGAAACTGGTCTTTACAAGAAAGCTCAGACATGGTCACATCACTGCCTGGAAGGGATTTCCACATGTGATGCTTTCATCTTAGTCCATAACCCCTCCCAGGTTAAGGCAACACAGCCATGTCTTTCCAAAAGGAAACTGTTTTATCTCTTTGTCCACAAACCTCTTCAAAGTACAAACACTTTGCTCCCTGGCCCAAATGCAAAGCAATGGCTAACTCAGTTCAGAGAACCACTTTCAGAGAACTGGCTCCAAAGAAAACCATAATTCCCTTTTGGTCCAAAAAAAAAAAAAATCATAATAAGCCTAGACTAAACCTGATAAAAAGGACCAACTCCCTCTCAGTTCAGCTCTGCTCCCAACAGCTGTCCTCCTTACGCCCCAGGGAATCTCCTGGGGCACCTCAGAAATACCAGATAAATTATTCAAAACACAGGCTAATTCCTGGTGCTTGGACTCTTTGTTTGCCCCAGATCAGTGCAAGCTGCCTGCTTCCTGGAGGGCTCATGCTGCCTCAAGTAAAGGGCAAACACAAAGACTTCGATTTGCAGAAATCAATTTAGCAGCTAATAAATACGCAGTTTGTGCAATATACATACTCTCCATCTCCCTTGATGCCCACAGGGAAGTTAATGGGCTGTATTCTGCTAAGCACCCAGTTATTGCATGTGATCACAAGAACAGCAGCGTAGCTCATTCGGGAGCAGATGCTTGGCAACACCATGTTGTATTTCCTCACAAGCAGCAATAGATCCTTCTGCAGAGGCTTACAGCCTGAGCAGCCAAGGTCACACAGTTTGGAAGATGCTCTGCAGCATCACATGACTGTCCTGATGCAAATCCAGGCCAGTAACATGCCCTCTGATGCCCTGCACAGAATCTGTGCAGACGTGGAGCAGACATTCAACATGTCTCCACAAGGACCTTTGCTAACCAGCAGCCTCATCTGCTTTCCAAACTCCACAGACTGTGCATACCCACAGCACCCAGCAGAAGCCATGCTCTCACCTGTCCACCTGCTCATGGCAAGCACAAACACACCACAGCTGCCCAAACTGCAGAACTTACCTTGAAACAACAGCCACCCAAGTAGACCAAGAAAAGTACATCATGGGTATCTCCAAGATCTAAACCTTCCCCCAACCACAAGAAATATCAGTAAGATTGTGGATTCCTCTAAGAGACATCTTAACCTAATTGAAAAGTTTAAAGCCAAAGTTGGCAACACAGCCTGTCCAGAATGTCATCTCCTCAACACAGATGCTCTGGTCAGCGTGATGCTTCGCTGCCGTGACAGACACAGACTCAAAAAACAAGACATAGAAAGTTTTTACCATCTCTTCCCCCATTAATTGTAATTTCCAAATGTATTTGGCTGCCAAAGTTTATTGGTCATCTTTTACATCCTTCAGTTTTAAATGAATCCCTCCCATCCTCTGGGTTCTCCAAGTTTACTACATTAAATCACACAAATTGGTTTGAGCCTGCCCCACTGCAAATCCCCCTGCAGTCTATCCTTTCCTTCAACTTCAAGAAGCATCTTGGAAAAAGGACCAGTGCAGTAAGGCACAGTTACTAACAGATAAGAACAGTATGATTAAAGGCAGGCAGGAGCTAATCAGCTCCAATACAGTGCTTTTCCAACTCCTAAATTATTGCACACCAGAGCACCGATTTCCTACACTTGTGGCTTGCCAGTTCAATGCAGCCATGGAAATTTGCTTGATCCCAACAAGCAAACACACACATTCACAAAAAAAAAGGAAAGGAGCCAGATGAACTAATCCAGCCTACCACCCACACTGCCCTCGCCAGCGATGCACCCACCCACGACAGTGCCTGGAAAAGCTGCACGAGATATTCTGGCAGTGGGGCAGTGGAGAGGCTCCCCAACAAGACGGGAACAACAGGCTGTGCTGTGGCTGGCACACTCCTCTGCCCAACAGGCACATGAGCTACAAGGGCTCTCTGGCCTTTGATGCTGATGCAGTGTCAGCACCACACGGGAGCCTGAAGGGGGACCTACTTCCACATGCAAGCAACCGGCTTCAGCTTAGATTGGTTTAGTGATCACAGGATTTAGGATGCACAGACACAGGCAGACAAGTGTCTACCACCCTGGCACCCTGGTGAGCTCTGCCTGTGGCAAGGACATGGCTAATGTCTCAGCTTCGACTGGTGAGGGCACCAGTACAGCCCCAACCAGGGAGATCCTACCAGGTGAACAGGGAGGGGGCATGTACATGTTAAAGGCATATGACAAACAACACCTGAAGGCAATACAAAGCTCCTAATACAGAAATATGCCTTTGAGAGGCCACCACATTTTGTGCCACCTGCAGTGGCAGTTTTCCAAGCATCTTGCAAACATTTTATACAAGGCCACCTACCAAACCTCCACGAGAGATTTGTAATAGAGATAACCTGTCCAGTAATTCGGCAATAGTACAAGGAGGTGGGGGTGGAATGGAAAACAGGGCAGAGTCACAGCAATAATTACTTTGCCTTGTTCAGACAACCAGAAGAAAACCCAAGTAAACCCAGTAAAAAACAAAGGTGGCTTTGGTGCTGTGCAAATCCTTCCTGCAACCTCATCCCAGGAGAAGGAGATAAAAATACATCCTTCATGCTTTATGAACAATGAGTTTACCCCTTCAGAATAACTGAAGAATTCTTTCACATTGATTTTGCTAATTAAATATTTGGCATATTAACAGTCACCCTGAACACATCCAAGCCAGTTGCCTACTGAAGAGGGCTGAGCCTCACAGCTTTTGTTTCAGACACCCTCCGAGAAGAAGCACCAAAGAGCAGCAGGTGCATACAGAGGGATAACTCCCATGCACTGGCTATGCCACTGTCAAAGCCTAGCAGAGACACGGTACTCAACTTACCTAGCAGTGGAACTGAATACACACAGGTGAAGTGTGTCTCACTAGGGATTTACCATGAGTTAACTACAGCACATTAATTAATTCAGCTATAGCAACACAAGGAAGAATTTTTTCAGTGTTTAACAGGCACTGCACTATCATTTACTCACCGTTTACACATTTCTTTTGCAATCAAACAAATCTGCAACATAAAAAGAAATCTGAGAAACTAGAAGACAAATGCCAGCAGACTTGAATAACACAGTGAAGGATTCACTTTACTGAAGGCCAAGTGAGCAGCACAGTGACTGCACAGGGAGACTGCTGGAGGAGGGCTCCTCTGCCTGCACCGATAACCAGAAACTGCCCAAACTGATAGAAAAATAAAATGAAAGAATTATTAGAACAACTGACCTAGACACAGATCCTCATGAATTTTATAGGGTACACATTTCTCACCGTAGACAAGATGTTAGACTCCAACCATAAATGGTCAGAATCAACACAAGAATCCCCAAATCACTTGTTAATCTTTCAACAGTGGGAGACCAGACCAATAAGTCACTACCATAATAATAATCCCTCCTGGCCAGACCTTTATGGAAGATCCCATACCCCAAGATGACAAGAACACTGAACCACAACAGAAAGGTTCAACTGCCACAACCTGTCAGTTTTCTTCACCCTGCTGCTATGGCACAGCAGCATTCCCACCTCCCTGAGCAGGATGGCACAGCAATTCCCACCTCCCTGAGCAGGACACCATTCTCTCAGTATGCAGCAGAAGGGTAACAAAAACATGTACATCTCAGGAGGTGTTTACATCTGGCAAATACAAGTCCATTTTCAATAAGGTACATGACATCCAGGGATGTAACCAGCACCATCTGAAAGCTGGCCCAGATCAGTGCACTCTGCCTCTCAGAGGATGTCAGGAGCATCACATCCGTTCAGAGATTTTATACCTGTATAAACATCACTTCAGCAAAGCTTGGATGGACATGTGCTGCTGGTTCCTGTCCCTCAGGGCAGAGCACTACACAAACACCACACCCAGCTCTCACAGAATTTTTCTTCCCAGCCTCCACATCTATCCCTCTCACTGAGAAGCAGACCTCCATTTTTCTTTTCAACTCATGTAAAATCTTATCAAACCTAAAGCCAACAGAAGACATCCAACTTCAAAGGCAGGAACACATCCCAGCTGTATGATGCTAACAAGGTGCTTAGGTTTGTTTGATACTCAGAGCCTGATGTGCTTTTAAGTAATGCTGCACTACATAGACAACAAAACTACGAATAAAATTAATCTGGGGGACTCCTGAACAAAATCAAGTTAAAGCAAGTAAACATTTTCTTCCCTTTTATTTAATCTTCCTGGCAGAACTCAAATTTCTCTCACTGAACGTCCCTCATTTTGACAAGCAACAGTGTGATTTCCACTCCTGCTGGCTCCATCAAATCAGCACCAAACAACCAAAAAAAGCCTCCCAGCATCTGATGAGACTAACTAGTATTTTTGGGCTGCTCCTTTACCCAGAAAGTAGACATAAAGAGTATCAGTTGGTTACAAGTAATCTAAAATGGAAAGCTACCATGGGAAAGCATGTTTACATGTAAGACAGTCCTACCCATGTAGGTGCACACTAATGCTGAAACACAGCTGCTTTGGCCAGCCCTGTCCTGGCACAGATCTCATGCAGGAATACACTGGTAGGCACAGACTGAAACACATTGGTGTGCTCGCCACACAACCATCTCTACCTTCCCTAGGAAATGCAAATGGGTCCAAGCAGACATCCACCCATCAATCTGACAAATAACCTGCCTGCACCAGCTTGCACCAGCAGCATACACAAGCACACACCAGCTCCAGAACTCCACCGGGGGCAGAAGGGCAGTCACCTTCTGATTTCATTCAGTTCCTGCCTGCTAAAGACACAATTTCCTTCACCTACATTAGAGTAAGAACAGCTAATTAATACACAGTGAGAGATACCCTCAGTAGGTAGTAAAATAAGTGCTAAGGATTAATTCTCCCCTCCAGTCCCCTCTCTTATCTTGTTCTTTTCTATCTTCTTCACTTTGTTATCTACATCGCATGCTTCACTTCACCCAGTCATTCATACACCATTCCAATCTAACCTGCTGCTTGTTGCTCTTCTCTGCTTCACAAGCTCTCCAACTCCCCGCTGCCTCCTTGTTCCCCAAATTCCCCTCAGACATTCCCTAAATAAACTGTCTTAGGCACTAAGGTGTCACCACCTTGCTCCTCTCATGCTCAGGGCTGAGGTTTAGAAGAACCTCCAGCAAAGCAAGAATTGCTGCTCTGGTCACTCCTTGCACCAGCACCAGGAGGAGGATACAGGAGACATAGCAGCTCTTATCAAATTCCCATACCAAGGATCATACTGGTCACAGGGGCACCCACAAAACATAAATCTGCTTTTGCCAGCATCGTCTCAAGTAACTGTGATTGTCTCAAAGACATTACACCAAACTGAACACTGACACCAAATTCATCTGACCAGAGTGACTGACAAAACTGTAGTGCTTACCAGTTCTGCAAAGCACAAACGATGCCTTAGCTCTCAAAAAACCTCCCAGAAGCTCTTCCCCTCCAAGCAAAGTCACAAGGCAGAGCTCCCTCATGCACAGGCAGAAACCCACCTCCCAACTCCTGTACATCACTGACACCCTGAATGGCATCTGAGAGCAAGACTCCAGTCAGTCTCCTGATACACAGAGATCCCTTGGCAACCTCCAGGCCAAGGTTCATCACCTCACAGTCACCATATCACAGGGGACTCTCTAACCAGACAGGGACCTTCTCTGTCTTTTGCTAGCAACAGAAGGGTTACAGCTGGAGTGGGGTAGAAAGGGCAAAGGCGTCAACAGGGGAACAGAGTGACACTGCATGTGTGAAGGGAACCAGGAATCCCAAATTCCAGTTCAGTCTCACCCAAGTCATCTGAACTATCATACTCATTCTGAGAAGACATATACAGTACATACACTTTGCTTTCTAAAGACACCGGTGCATCACGAGCAGCAGGTACACCAAGAAGTCCCAGTTGCCTCCAGTCTTCCTGAACATCAGACAGGAGCTGAATCAGTTCCAGCTCATCCCTGGCATTGGAGGTAGGATGAATGACTCCACAGGTTGCAATCAGAATGAAAATTCTTCCTACAACTTGGGATTAATTACATTTCTAGATTGCACACCACCATTCTTCAAATGATAATTTTCTATAGAATGTCAGCTGTAAAGACCTACTGAGTTTGGCAATGAGAGAAAGGCAAAATTGTTACAACTTGGGTGCTGGTTTTCCTTAAATCACTGTCAAACTTCCCACAGAATCTGTTTTCTCCATAAAACATCCAGGACACTAAATATGCAGGACTGCTCCTGGACTTTTGACATTACACACATATAAGAAGAACAATTCTTCACACCAGCAGTCACCAGCATCCAGACAGACTTTGGTCTGCAAGCAACAAACAGAAGTTACCATTAAAAAAATTATGCAACATGATCTATTTTCAATACTTAAAATTCCATCTCTCCTTTGTCTCTGAGGTGCCAACCATGCTTCAAACAAGGCACCATCAGCTGCCAAGAGAACACTTTGGGAAGAAATGAAGCACCCAGGTTCATGGGCATGAGCAGCTGACACAATTAGCCAGTGGACATGAGCATGAAGCTGCGACATGCCTGACACAAAGGGTGAGCAGACCTGAACCAGCCCACTGCTTGACCACGAGGCTCGAGGGCCACTGCTGCACAGTATGCCCAGTGTGAGGACAGCTTGGTTTCCCCTCCTCTCAGGACTGTCACCTGGAGAGGCCTTAGCTGGTGCGCATCATGAACACTGTGGGACATGAAATTAAAAACAAAACAGGATTTTCTGGATCTGCTGCCCAGGTGGACATCAATGTGACAGCCTAAACTGCCATGAAGTCTTCTCCCTGTCCTCAACCTCCCCAACAGCAGACACCCCTTATGAAACCCCCAGCCCTCACACCAGAACAGCAAGAGGCTCTCACCGCAGGCCAGCTCACCCAAGCACACCTCCTCTGGGCACAGGCTCAAAAACACAGAGCATGGGTACAGCCCCCATAGCTGTCCCACCTTCTCCCACTCCCACCACCTCCCTCACAGCAGCAGTTGCACAAGCCAGGTCAAACAGTCTTTATGGATAAAAATTAACTGAGAATTTATTTTTTTTAATATAATTACTTATTTCAAGCTTAATGACTTCCCTGCTCCACCCCACCATGCCTTTTAAGCCAAGTAAATCAACACTGACACAGTCCTACCTACTTATTTCTCCACCCAGCAACACACTCCTATGTTTCCCTTGCACTAGGTGATTGCCCAACCCCACCACAAGCAAACCTTAGGCCTTCAATCAACAGAAAACTCACTTTTCAGTTGGTTTGCTTTGCTACAGCTCACCTTGCCTTGGTGACAGCCCAGAGCAAGTAGGACGCTTGCCTGGGGCAAGGCCATGGTGAAGGACAGCAGCCAGACCTGCTCAAATCCACTTCAGACAAAACCAGCCCCTCTCCATCACCCACAGACGGTCATGTGGCAACTGGCTGTAGTAACCTGCCTTTAGCTCCAAAGCCCACTGAGGGTCCCACACTCAGGTCCTCCCAGGGCAGCTGAACACTCATCTGTTACCTTAAAAAAAAAAAAAAACCAAAACAAACAAAAAACACCACAAACAAAACAACGAAAACCAATCCCTAACACCACCTTTCACCACAAGCACTTGTGTGTCACCAAACTGGCCCCTCTGTCCTGAATTCGTATTTATGTAGCCACTTTGAAACAACTACAAAAGAAACAACTGGCACTCCTCTACCTGGAGAAACGATGCAGATGCTATACCATCACAAGCTTAGAGGACATCAGTTACCCAAGTCAGGGTACAAAACCTACTATCAGCCTTGAAAATACATGGGTTTCAGGTGGAACGATGCATAAGTACAGAAGTCAGGGCTTAGGCAGGAATACAAGGGGCAACATGGAGAACTGTTACTGCACTGCAATAAATCTATTTCTTTTATCACAACTGCTTTGACATATTGCAATCATATTGCAATAAATATGAATAATCAAATTAATCATATTTAAATCTATGCAGTTAATTTAAAAGGTCTCAGAGTCTGGTTTGTGAAAGGCATAAACGAGGAGAATGCCATCTTCCCAGAGCCCAACAGGTGCCCACTCCTTCACCAAGTGAGCACAAGACCTTCACACAGGAAAAGCTGCAAGCAACAAAAATTCACCTTCCTACTCCAAGTACACCAAAATCTTTATAGCATCAGCCTCTGCCTGAACTGCCCCATCAGTGACCTTTCCTCCTACAGAGTTACTAAAGTATGGCAAACGGCTTGTATTAAATAGAAAACCAAACCAGCACTGCATCACTTCAGCCTGATAAAAACTAGTGTATTGGCCAAGCACTGACTTGGTTTAATATATAAGGAAAAGCCCAGGAGGTGCTTTCTGTAACCTTTCTGGAAAAGAAGTATCCACCATTTTTGCAAGAGTGCTCAACTATCAACAAGTGTAGGCAGGAGCCCTGGCAACACCACCCTACGGTAACATTGCAATCTTCCACCGGAATAAACCAAAACTGAACCAGAAGGTCAGGACTGAGCTGTTTTTACCTGAACACCTGCCCTGAGTCAGCGGCGAACGCAGGCCCAAGGCAGGAGCTCCGCGCTCCAGTGCGCAGACCAGGGCGTCCCAGGGCAAGGCAGCGCGGTCCAGCCGCGGGCCGTCNNCAGCGCGGTCCCGCCGCGGGCCGTCCCGCCGGGGCAGCGTCCCGGGCAGCACAGGGAGACGCCGGCTGGGCACCAACCCCCGCTAAGAGCTGCCCCCGAGACGCTGCTGCCCGCGACCTGCGCGGGTCGCCCCGAAGAGACCGCACAATTGTCCCGAGATGGAAGAAGCCGGAGCCGCGTCCCGCCGGCCTTTGTCCCGCTCTGCGGCTCCCTCCCCACGGGCAGGGCTCCCGGGCAGGCTGCGCGCCCGCGGCAGCGCCAGGCGCAGTGCCGCGGCGGCGGGCAGGGCAGCCCTTCCTGACAGGGAGCCCGCCGGGCGCGGCTGGGCCGCCGAGC
>VXBZ01001635.1:45743-57181 GCA_013399135.1 Heliornis fulica | reverse complement strand
TCTCTCTCTCTGCCTCTGATCTCTCTCTGTGGGCTGCAGGTGCTGCCAGGGCCTTGCTCCAATGTAGGTCACAGATTCTTCCTTATTCCTCCACCTGCTCCATGGTGGCTCCTGCCTGGCCCAGGTGCCTCTCCATGGGCTACAAGTGGGGTCTCTTCATCCTCCACGGGCTGCAGGGGAGCACCCGCTTCACCATGATCTTCTCCACAGGCCCCAGGGAATCTTCTCTTAGCCCCCCCACCCCACCCCTTCACTGACCTTGGTGTCTGCAGAGTTTCTCCCATCTTCTCACTCCCTTCTCTGGTGGCAAAATGTGGCAGTTTGTGTTTTTCTCTCTCAAATGTGATTCCCAGAGGCCTGTGATCGGCCCTATTGACTCATCCGGCCTTGTCAGTGACAGGGTTTGGGAGTTTGGCCTTGGAACCACAGCTGGTGTTTGCTTTGTTGGACCCTTAAACTTTCTAACTTCTTAAAGAAGCCATGTTGCACACCCGTGACGTTTTATTTTCCTATCATTAGTTTAATGAAAGACACACAGTTTCTTACATTCTTTTCTCTTATTGACAGTACTGTTACTTTTTAATCCTCAACATTTCCATTTTCTAGCCCAAGATACCTCCTCTCCCTTGGAAAAGACATTCAGAAGCGTGTCTTAGTCCTGGATACACAGCATGAAATGGACTCACTGCTGGAGCCATTACTGGGTTCATGACTGGAGCATTGTTCCTGCAACGTGAGGGGAAGGACTGAAGATCTGGGGGCAAAGGCTACACTGCAAAGACAAACATTGCTGAGTGCTCACCGGTGAGGTTGTGCCTCCTTAAAAAAACCAAACCAGGGTCTGTGGTTCCTCAGAGAGGGACTGAAGCTCCATGAGGACCTCCTGAGAAACTGCAGCTATGTCTGGACTGCTGTTCTTGCTAATCCATGTGTCAAGCTGGGTTTGGTAAGAGGAGAACAAGCTGTGGAGTGTAGTTCCCCACCATTCCTTTAAGCATTTGCAGTCCCTGCCCAGCGTGTGTGTTTGTGAATAGGAAAGTGTTTCTCTTAAAGGTGCCTGTAGCGAGTGGTTTAATTTTCCTGGGCTGCAGGATGGGAATGTGAATCAATTTAAATGTCAGGAGGGCTTTAGTTATGGTGAACATGGCCTGCTATTCTGCCTGCCTGCAGCTGCCAGCAGTTGTTTAATGTACAGAACAACACAATTCTTATTATGAGCCATAAAGCATACTCAGTGGAGCTTTAACAATGGCAGCCATTTACAAAGACAGCTCCTACTTCTCTGTGTCTCTCACAGCATTAATTTAATTTCTTGTAACCTGCTAAAGGCAAGACTCACTTACAAATAACAGAAGATGAGCATTAATCCTCTCTGCAAATGTGGACACAGTCACATGTCCTCTGCAGAACTGTTCAGCAAAACATAATTCTGTTGGGCCTGAGAGGGGTGTATCATGGTGATACCGAAATCAGTGGGAAAAACAACTGGGCAGAGTCTTGGTCCAGCAGATGGGTATGGTATCTGTGGCTGTCACTTTTGGTCATAATGATCAGCAAAATGAAGCAAAGAACACAATAAATATTAGTTAATTTTGTCAAATAAGTGTCAGCAACGAGTTCTGTAAAGGATATGCACAGTTCCTCCTGAAGGACTGCAATGTTAGCACACTGCGCATCG
Source organism: Heliornis fulica (assembly GCA_013399135.1). Classification (NCBI taxonomy): domain Eukaryota; kingdom Metazoa; phylum Chordata; class Aves; order Gruiformes; family Heliornithidae; genus Heliornis; species Heliornis fulica. The sequence continues at coordinate 55,503 of VXBZ01001635.1, read as the reverse complement.
TGATACCTCGGGAGAATCAACTTATCTCTGAGAAAGGAGTGGCAAAGAGAAAGAGGGAGAAAGAACAGGAGGCGCCTCAAGACCGCAGAACAGGCTCCTAGCTCTGTTAGCCAACAAAAACTAAAGCTCACCCCAGGCCCCGGAGTGGCACTGACACCAGCACATCTGCTCACAGCCCCCGAGACAGAAGCCACCTGCGACAGGCTCGGGGACCCTGGAAGCCGGTGCTCGCTCTTGCTGGAGACAGCCCCTTCCCTTCTGCCGTGCCGGCTCAGTCAGGGGGGTATTTCTGTTTGCAGAGAAGCCCCTTTCAGAGGCGTTCATGCCGGCCAAGGCAGCTACAAGAAGCCTGAGTCTCTCAGAGGAGCCGGCTCCTGGCGCCGAGCGGGGCAGTAGCTCACTAACCGCCAGTCCGATTTGGTGAAGAAGCGTTTTCCCGCCCTAGGAAGGCACTAGCCATGGGGAGACCCCAGCCGGCCTCAGCGCCGGGCCCCGCCCCGCGGGGGTGGAGGTGGCACCGACAATGGCGGGGAGGCTGTGGCGGCTTTGCAACTTGCTCATGGCCGCCTTCTTCGGCCTGGCGGCTGCCGTGCAGGTGAGGTCGGAGCCGCCCGGGCTGGGCCTGCCCCGCCACCCCCTTCCGCGGAGTGCGGCTGGGGGGCTGCTGCAGGCTCTCAGTTCGTGATTCCTCGTTGCAGGTGAACGACCCCGATGCCGGGCTGTGGATAGTGAGTACGTCCCTGAAAGGTCCCCGCTGGCGAAGGCGCCGCCCCGCCTGGCGCCTGACCCGAACCGCGGCCGCCGGAGGAACCCTGCTCCCTGCTTGGGCCACGGCCCATGTGCCCAGGGCGCGTAGCTGAGGGGAAGGGGGAGTGTATGTGACAGTAGCTGCTGCGGGGGCTGTCTGTCCCCCTCGTGTGTGGGTGGGCAACAGAGGGTGCTCCTGCTCCCAGAGAGACACACAGTGCAGGTGGAGGGTTTGGCGGGGGTCCCTTAGGGGCTCTATCTGGGGGGTTGAGGTGCAGTGCAGGGACTTGCAGCAGGCTGGTTGGGCAGCAAGGACTTGGCACCCCTGAGGCTGGGGAAAAAGAGCTGGCACTTGGCTTATGGTCCCTGGTTCTGGTTGGTGGTGATGCACCAGCAGTGCCAGGGCATGCGAAAGGACAGGGGCTGGCAGCTTTTTGCACCCCTGACAAAGCTGCTGTGAAGGGGAAAGACACGGATAGCGTTTGATATGGGTGGCAGGGTGCTTCCTTACCTCGCTAAGTTTTGCTACAGAGTAGATTTATGTTTCATTAACAGGTCATCTACTTAGTGCCAGCTGCCCTGACGCTGCTTGTTGGCATTAACCCTTCAATAACAGGTACAATAATAATGTGCAAAACAGAGTGTCTGCTCAATTGTTTTCTCCAAAAGGTTTGTTACTATCATGTCACAGATTAAGACCAGGCTGCGTGGAAACACATCCTACTAGCTTTTGAGGGCAAAATGCTCTGGGACCTGCACCTATAAAAGCATCTTGTAAGTTTAGCACTCATGGTTGGATGTGCTGCAGGTGAACGTGGGGGTCCCACCACTGTGATCATCTTACCTTTGCACCTGGATCCCCACACTCCAAACCTAAGTGGATCGTGATCTTGGGAGCATGCCTTGAACCTGGCTCTGCTGTTGACACTATAATCACTTGTTTTTCTTCTTGTAAATCTGTGGTTTTACTCTTCTACATCTCAGAAGAGTTGAGCTCTGCACAGTCCTCTGAAAGAGCTGAAGGACTTGTCAGTGTTTCGTATTACAGCTACCCCACAAAGTGCATGGGCAGCGACAGGTATGTTTAGAGGCACGTGTGCCTCTGAGTTTCCAGTGTCTAATACTTAGGGCTAATGCTGCAACACATGTTGGCTGAATCAGTCAGATCAGGTGTGGTCGAGGACTCCAGAAAGTAGTTAATTTTTTTTTGTGTTTTCATCCATTACAAGTAATTTTAAAAATAATGTTTTATGAATACTTACTCTTAACAAACTAAACCCCACTTGGGCCAGAAAATGAAGTCTTTAGGCGTGCATGGTGTTATAAATTGCACCGTTGCAGTCTTGGCTGTCTGGCTGCATGAACAACTGAAGTGGCAGCATTCATAAAACCATAGCCCTTGAGGGTTGTTTGCCTGTGGTTTTGAATATTTCAGAGAAGGTTTATTTGTGTGATAAGTAGCTTCAACATAATGATGTTCTACTGCTCAGGAAAATCTGCATGTTAAACTCAAAAGTAGATTTTTTTAAGTTGTGACAAGATCTGTGGAAAAGAAAAAATTAAATAGCACAGCTATCCCATAACTGGACACTTCTGTGCATTCACCAAGGGATATTTGCCATTCAGGTCTGTGGAAGACCCAGATTCTGCTTCTGGTAAGCTGCAGTAAGCTCAGCCACATGGGGAATTGATTACAATGATGGGTCATGCTGAGGTCCCTAGTTTTGGCAGCCCATCTTTTCTTATACCTGCCTGGCAAGGTCAGTACCCAGAGAAGACTGCTTTTAACTATACAGTTTCTGCTGGTGACACTGAGGAGAGCAGCCTGTCTGTGTCATTTGCTTACCTCTCCCCCACAAGCCCCTGGGAATGGACATGGAACCCCCCAATAATATGTGAGCCTGTCCAGGTATTTGACAACATCTGTATGTCTCTGTTTAAAACCATCAGTCCCCAGGCAGACATGTCATAAGCATTGTTTACAGTCAGAGGCAAAGGTGCAGGCAGAGGCTTGCTGGGGAGTCAGAGGGAAGATGCTTCAGGCAGTGTGGTGGTCTCTTGGTTCCCTTGGGAGCTGGGATTTGCTTCTCCAGGCCCTAGTATCCATCTGGGTTCACACTGAGCATCTGGTATGGCTCCAGAAAGGCTGTTCCTCCTGCTTGAGAGAATTTTTTGTAATCCACCTTGTGATTTTTTTTTTTCCCCCACACATATTGAAAGTTGGAGCCTGTTTTGTTTGCTGGAGAGAATAGGGAACTGTTTTCATTGAGATATTGCTGCCAAGAAGTTGCATTCCTAGGGAAGCAAGCCCACTAGCATTCAAATTAACTGCTCACCGTAGCAGCTTTCCCTGGTCATAAAGGTGCTGGTATTCCATCTTCTTGCCTTAGATGTGTGTGCTTGCTGGAAGCAAGTGACCCAGTTGCTGTTTCATTTATAGAGTGTACTTCATGATACATTGCAGTTGTTGGCAGCCAACTTTTTTCCCTCCTCAGATAATAGCGTTTGGAGGAGCCTTTGTGACCTTCACTCTACTGGTTGTACTGTTTGGACCATTGTCTTGGCTTACACTTTCTTTGCTTATGCTCAAGGAAACATTTTGCATCAAGAGGAAGGCCGGTAAGTGGATTTTACTTTCCCCTGCACAAATTCGGCACGCCAGGCCCTCCTCTGGTGATCACCTCACTAAACTTTATTTTGTGGGCTGTTGCAGTAAGTGCTGTTGGTGCAGGGGAACCAAACCAAGCAGCAGGTACTACTGTGCTGCAAACCAGCTATTTGTTGGACAAGAGAGATAAAGGAAGCATCAGCAGATGTCATTGCCTGCCCGATTGAGGCAGTTTGATTTAACTGGGTGCACTTCTGCATTTCAAAGACCAGGGGATAAGCACTGTGAAAGGGCTTTGGGTTTTCTTACTGGAGCTGTGGAATTAGTTTAGAAATTCTCCAGGTGATGCCATATCTGGCATCTGACCTGTACAGGACTAAGGGGAATGGATTTCTCACCTCAGCTTTCAGTGTTTGGTACAGTAGGTGCTCGCTCAGTACTGGCAGCTACTGGGGGTCTTCACACTCTGTGGTGCTGGGATGCTGCTTTGACCTGTGTTCATGGAAATGTGCTGGTAAATAAAAGTTCAGCAGTGGAACAAAAAGTGGGAGCAGGAATTTCTGCAGCTGTATAGCTGGAGCATGTGTGTTTCTAGGTTTGTGGTGTACAAGTAGCCTTGCTACTCTGTGTAAATCCCTTCACAATTACAATCCTAGTCTTCTTAGTTCAACATTTCCAAAGGGAGACAGTGCATACTTACACCACTATTCTGGAGGCAAAATGTTCATTTTTAAAACTAAACATCTGACTGTATTATTTTCTAATCAGTTTTTTGTTTGGCTTCTTAGAGAGTTGATTGGTTTGCTGATTGTTATAATATGGATGAGTCTTTGTCGCAGCTCAGCAAAGTAAGTTTGGGTTTTGGTTGTTTTTTTTCTTTTGGTAATCCTTTTATATGCTCACATTCAGTGACTAGCTTCTTGAAAACATACAGCTGATTTTGGGTGCTTGTGTTTCTGCTTCATGTCACTGTCTGAATCTTCTGAGATACCCAAGCAGTAGTAGTTTGTGTCTGTAGGATTTGCACAGATAAAAGTCTGGGGGGAGAGGGGTGGAAAGGAAAGCTGCACATTTTTTTCTGCTCCCTCTATAATGGGTAGAGAGCATTCTCCCACTGGGTAAGGGCAGCAGAGCTTTTCTGTGGCATGGGCATGGGACCATTGCTCATGAACTGCAAAGCAAACTGCTCCCAGTTCACAGAACTTTACAGTGGAGGCCTCTGTACTTGTGGCTGCTGCAACCATCAGAGCAAGCAGGTGGGTTAGGCAGAGCTGGCTGGCTGCCCCACCTGCACTGGCTGCCCATTTATACCCTCCAGCCGCTTCAAAGGAGGGTGCTACAACAGTTTTGCTAAATTGCTGTTAGCTGGGACTGTGAAAAAAACAATCTGCCAAACAGTACCTTTGTGCTGGGAAAACATGTCACAGATGCTCTGAGCAAGCTGGGTTGTTGGTTTTTTTCCCTCTCACCTTTATGTAGCCTGAGGTGGCAGAGAAACTTTTGCTGCTGGCATGTGGTGCCTCTCCAGCAAAGGACTCTGGTGATCCATCTACAGGAGCTCCATTAAAACTACAAAAGACTCTCTGCTATCTCTAGCAAATATAGTCTCATTCCACCTGCAGCCAGGTGTGAATGCTTCATTGCAGCCTGGTTTGCACTAACTCTGTTACATTTGCTTCTCTATAGGAGTCCACTGGGACGAGTTCACTTGGCTGCTGCACTCGTGGTCGCTCTCTTCCCCTTGGTTTCATGGCTGTACATTTATAGGAACAAAGAGATGCGAGCATCTTGGCCAACACACTGCAAAACAGTGATTTAAATGGGTAGAAGAAAGTATAGAATAAATATTCTGACCTTACTTGCCTTTGCCTTTGGGTTTTAATGAAAGGTTAGTTCAGCTTGGTAAATCCCAAGCACGCCTGGGTGCTTCCAGTAGTGCAGCCTGAGATTCATTGACTGAGTATGAGCCAGCAATGTGCCCAGGTGTCCAAGAAGGCCAATGGCAACCTGGCTTGTATCAGAAACAGCATGGCCAGCAGGTCTAGTGAGGTGATTGTTCCTGTGTACTCAGCACTGGTAAGGCTGCACTATTAGTACTGTGTTCAGTTCTGGGACCCTCACTATGTCACTGAGGTCCTGGAGTAGCTCCAGAGAAGGGCAACGAGGCTTGTGAAGGGTCTGGAGAACAAACCTTATGAGGAGCAGCTGATGGCGCTGGGGGTGTTTAGTCTGGGGAAAAAAAGCAGACTGAGGGAAGACCTTATCACTACCTATAATTATCTGAAAGGAGGTTGTAGAGAGGTGGGTGATTGTCTCTTCTGCCCAGGGACAGGTGATATGACAAGGGGAAATGACCTTAAACTGTGCCAGGGCAGGTTCAGATGAGATATCAGAAGAAATTCTTCCCCAAAGAGCTGTGGGGGTGTGGGACAGGCTGCCCAGGGAGGGGGTGGAGTCCCCACCCCTGGGGGTATTTAACAGACAGGGAGATGAGGTGCTCAGGGATAGGAGAGGACAGGTATGGTTGGACTCCATGATCTTAATGGTCTTTTCCAATCTACTGATTCTGTGATTGCTAACAAAAAATGAGGATCACTGTCAAATCCAAGTGAGGAATTTTTCTATGTAAACTTATTCAGCTGACCTCTGTTTCCAAAGCACTGTTGATCTAAATGTGTGTTTTAATGGTTTAGTCAAGATATCCTGACATCCCTAGATCACTCTCCAACAACCTTGTACTTTGGAAAATCTACTCTTCTGTAACATAAGGGAAAAGTAAAGAAAACACTTTGTTTAATTAAATGACTATTTACAAACTTAAAAATTCCAGATATCTGCCTGGATAGTCCATTGAGACTAACAAAAAAATTAAGCAGTCTGTATTTCTGTTCCTACACTAAAATGGTATGTAGAATGTACCTGAAGTATTATTGCTATTATATGTAACTGAAAATTACTGGGTTTACAGAGCAATAAATACTGTTTTACTGAAGAAAATTCAACAGAATCTTCTATATCCTCATCTTCTGCGAGATGCATGCTCAAGACTCAAATTTTGGTTCCTGGAAAGCACAACCCACACAGCAGCCCAGTGGCAGTAAGTATGTTCCACCACTACCTCTCCTGTAGGAAGCACAGGGGACTACACCGGATAACAGCTGCCTGGGAGAGAGCCAGAATGGGTCCAGATACAGCACAGCAATGTGCTTTAGATCCTTCCAGGACAGGGCTGCTCTGCCTGGTACTGCTGCAGTGCATGCCACTAAGGAAGTGTGGTCTGGAGGGTGGAGTAGTGAGGTGGATTGAGAACTGGTTGAAGGGAAGAAGCCAGAGAGTTGTCATTAATGGGACAGAGTCTGGCTGGAGGCCTGGAACTAGTGGAGTCCCTCAAGGGTTGGTACTGGGACCAGTATTGTTCAATATGGTCACTGATGATCTGGACGAGGGAATAGAGTGCACAGTCAGCAAGTTTGCTGATGATAGGAAGCTCGAGGGGTGGTGACACCCCAGAAGGTTGTGCTGCCATTCAGCAAGACTCAAGACAGACTGGAGAGTTGGGCANCTGGGGTGTATTAGAAGGGGGGTGGCCAGTAGGTCAAGAGAGGTCTTCTCCCCCTCTCTTCTGCCCTGGTGAGACCACACCTGGAATATTGTGTCCAGTTCTGGGTCCCTTCGTTCAAGAAGGACATAGAACTCCCTGAGAAGAGCCCAGTGCAGGGACACCCAGATGGTTAAGGGAGTGGAACACCTTACTGTGTGTGTGGAACACCTAACACCTTCTGAGGACAGGCTGAGGGAACTGGGTGGTTTAACTGGGGTGATTCTGCTCAGGCAGGGGGGTTGGACTAGATAATCTTTCATGGTCCCTTCCAACTCCTGACATCCTGTGATTCTTGATCCCAGCAGATGAATCTGTGGCATTACAGGATGTAGCACAAATTGTCTCCATTTTCTTTAGCCTTAGCTGTTTTTGAAGATTATTTAAGTCTTTTAAAGCAATGTTAAGAAGACTGTATTGGTTACAGGGTGAGGTAATTCTGCCATACATGAGACATTACTGACTATGGTGTTAAAGTAATTTTAAAAATTGACATGCACCTGTGCAGGTATTCTGCATGATTTAATTGTGATTGTTCTAAACAAAGTGAGGGGGTTTAGGACAATATTAATAATATGGTTTGCATATTTTCATAGTAAGTAACAATCTCATCAGGATTGGGTGTTTCAAGTCAATATTATGTATTCAAGTATATTTATTTCAAATGTGGCTACTGGCCGCCTCTGTTGTCCATGAAGAAACTAGGTCTGTTTTCTTACAGAAACATAATTTATAGAATTCTATAGAATTTTTCCAAAAAGAGAAATATATTTGAGTTAAAACTCTAAGGATGAGCCATGCATGTCTTTCTACAAGCAAATACTAAGTTGAATCCCCTGCTTTTCTTTCCAAGTGGTTCCTGAAGAACAGCAATCCGTATTTTCAGAAACGCATAACTCTGTCTGAAATTCTGCCCCTTCCCTTTAGTACCAATTTATCTTCATAGACATAAATAGTTCCAAAGGCATTGCTTTCTGGGGGAGTTTCAATAACCCCCTCCAAAGTCAGATGATGAACTCTATGAGAGTCTAAGCAATAGCCACCATCATGCAGGTGCCCTGCGAGAAAGCAGATCACACACTGATGGGAGTGTATGACCGAAAGGGCATCTTTGTAATTCCAGGCTAGGCAAACTCCATCTGAAGCATCTGGATGAATGGGCAGGTGACCTGCAGTTATGAAGGAAGGAAGGAAAAGAGTCACTTTAAGTGTAACCAAATTCTGATCTATCTGTGCACAGAAAGCTCACCTGAAAGTGAGACATGGCTGCTATCCTAATTTCACAGGATACATGTGTACTTCTACACAGCCACTATGTTCTCCTCAACTAACATACGTTTACTATGTAACTTCTTTTCCATATATCCCCCATATCCACCTACCAGTAACTACAACCTTTTCTTGGTTTTCATCAGAGAACTTGAGGACCTCATTGAACCAGTCCAGCTGGCCTTGGCTAAATCCTCCATTAAATTCTACAAACTGAGGTTCTTTGAGTCCTGCAAAGAAGAAGAAGGTTAGGCATAGATGCATGCACCTCTCATGGCTCCCCTGTTTGCTTGCCTCATGTAAATGTATTTTTTGATCTCTTGGGTCAAAACTCCAGCCTCCTAGCAGAAACAAGATAGAAGTTGTTTGATAGGGTTTTGGGAGTTTTGGTCATGCTGCACATACAGCGTTTCCACTCTTGAGTCCCTCTGGCATCAAACAGGGTCAGCATCACTTGACACCTTACAACAGCAGCTGCACTGAGAGCTGCCTTTGGTTCTGACACTACAGGGCATGCACATGCAGCACAACATAAAACCATTCCAAAAGCACCAAAGCAGCATGATAGGGATGAGGGAGCATGCCCTGTGCAAGGCTAGAGACCCACTGTCTGACTAAGCTGACAGCAAGGAGGTGGAGAGAAATGGGGCACCCACCTCAGCGCCCAGACAACCAAATATCAGCCCTCGGAGCTGCCTTATCCCTCTGGGAGTGGAGGGATAAATGCAAGACAGCTGCCCATGCTTCCTGTCAAAGGGTCAGGCTGGGGGGTACCTGTGGGGCTGTTGAGGTTGTCGTTGGGGTTCTTCTCCCGCAGCAGCTGCAGGGACTCCTGGTACTGGGGGCTGTCTGGCTCCCTGCCCAGGATGCTGAGGTCGTAGGCATCGAGCACGACGACGCGGAACCGAGCAGCTGGGCTGAAGTGATAGGCCTGGCAGTCCCCGGCTGGGGTGCTGGCCCTGGCCCCAGCCGGTCGGCTGTTGAGGCCAGTGTGCACCAGGCGGGCTCGGCTGAAGTTATAGAACTCATGGTTGCCCCACGCGTGATGCACCGGAACTGAGAGCCGCCCCAGCACTGCCAACACCTGCTCCAGGGCGCTCTCGGTCTCGCCGCTGCAGGCGTTGCGGCCATCGATGCTGTCACCCAGCTGCAGCACGAAGGCGAGCGGCACCCTCTCGGCGCCCCACGCTTCCACAGCGTTCCGCAGCAGGCTAAGGCTCTGACGGTAATACCGCCGCCGGCACCCGCTGAAATCGTACCCGTCCTCTGCGTCCGCGTACTGGATGTCCGCGATGACACCGAAGGAGAAGAGCGGCGCCTCCTCCATTGCGACTACCTCCGGGTGAGAGGGGCGGGAGGGGCGGACACGGAAGAGCGGCGCACAAGATGGCGGTGGCAGCGGTGCGCTGCTGGCGGGGGGTGTTGTACTGGCGGCTGCCGGGCCCGGGCAGCGTCTCCTGGCCTCTGACCGGCCGCGCTGGGCGGGCTTGGGCGACGCTGCTCGGGCCCGGCAGCCGTCCGCTGACCCAGCTGCCGCC
>VXBZ01001635.1:640-34799 GCA_013399135.1 Heliornis fulica | reverse complement strand
GTTTCTGTAGTGTAATTAGAGAGTTTTCTTGCTTTCTTTCTGTGCTGAGTCTGTTTTGCCTGTGACACTGATTATGGAATTTTCTCCCCTGTCCAGCTAAGAGGGGAGTGATAGAGAGGCTCTGGGGGGCGTCTGGCCTCCAGCCAGGGTCAAACCACCACAGTCAGTGGATATCCACTATTTCTTCAGTATTAGAGCAAACTCCCCCTGTATTTATTTACCCTTTAGTGGAGTGCCCAGCCCAGAGAGAGGTGTGCAAGTCTGGCAGGGTAAAGTTTACAGCAGGATATCTTGCTTGTGGCTGTGTGGAGTGCTGGGCTGGTTCCAAGGGGTGCCTGGTTCCATTAGTGGTTCTCCCCTGCAGAAACTTCACTGGACTGCATATTCCCATGGGAACTAGCTTTTTCGGTGCTGAGGAGGTGAACCTGTTACCTTGGGCAAACAGGGGACCCCTAGGTACTGGAGAGGCAGATGGATGATAGAGGCCTGGCAGAGGCCAATCAGCAGAGCATTGCTGTTCATGCCCATGCCATGCCCAGCCACAGTCTACCTGTCCTATAAAACGCTGGTGGAAAATGGCATTTCTTCAGCAGCAGGCATCTGACTGCAGAGCTGATGCAATCCCGTGCTGGGGACTTGGGCAAGAGGTCAGGGGAATGAGGGCTCTGCTGGTTTACACAAGGAAGGCTATGCAGTCCTCACACTGCACTCACAGCCCATGGGGGAGCTGAATTAAGGAATGATACTGAAGCCACATGGGTGAAGCTGGTCATTTAGGAAGGCTCTCACCACCAGCATGGGCAGAGCCAGGGACTGAAGTGATATGGAGACTGTGGCTTTAAATGACTGCAATGTCCAGTAGTGCATTTGTGGTCAAGATCATGGAATAACCTGTATGGGAAGGAACCTAGGAGGCCTGTGGTCCAACCTCCTCCTCAACATAGGGATTCTGTGGGGTCAGATGATGTTGCTCAAGGTTTTAAAGGAACATGGGAAGGCAAGAACATGGAAACAACCCAAGGTATAGGCTGCACAACCTCTGTAGATGAGTAAAACTGTGTTTTACACTAGAGAAAATTATTATATCCCAACTCAATTTATTATTTCAGCTAGTATTTTAACCCCTGTTCTTTCTGTGTGCCCTGGGATGAGGAGCCTGAGTCCATCTTTTTTATAAGCTTCTCACTGGTACTGTAAGGCTGTTGTTAGTTCCTTCTGAAACTTTCTGCTTTCCAGGATGAACAAGCTCTGCTCCATCAGCCACTCCTGGGCAATGGCCAGCTCCAGGCACCTGACCATGTGACCATCTTGACATCAGATTCTTCTCCCCAAACTGCTTCCCAGCCAGCCAGCCAGTCCCAACATTCCCCAGCATGTGTTTTTGCAAGGATATTTTCCTTACCACGTGCAGGACATTGCATTAGCCCTTGTTGAACTTCATGAGGGTCTTATCAGCCTGTCTGGGTCCTTCTAGATGGCAACTCTAACCTGGAGGGTATCAGCTGCTCCCACCACTCTGTTGCCACCTGCGGACTTTATAACCCTGTGGTTTTTTGACTCTGCTGGGTCATTGATAAAGGTGCTAAACAGGAGGACTCCCAGCTCAACATGAGGCAAAATTTCTTTACTGTGAGGTGACAGAGCACTGGAACAGGCTGCCTGGAGAGGCTGTGGAGTCTCCATCTCAAGATAGTCCAAACCCACCTGGACACATTCCTGTGTGACATGCCATAGATGAACTTGCTTGGCAGTGGGGGTTGGACTAGGTGATTTCTAGAGATTCCTTCCAACCCCAGCAGTTCTGTGTCTGACCCACACAAGTGATGCATTAACAGCTTTGCTCAGAGTCTTACTGGTCAGCCAGGTTCTTTACCCATCTAGTTGCCCACCCATCCAGATAATAGATTCCTACTTTGGGCACAAGGATATTATGACAGATAATTTTGGGAGTTGAGGTTGGGCAGCATCTATCGTTCTCACATCATGGATTGGGTCATTTTATCATAAAAGGTAGTCAGGATGGTCAGATAGGATTTACCCTTTAGTAAATTCACACTGGCTCTTCCTAGTCACCTTTTCTTTTATGTGCCCAGTAATAGGCCTGAAACAGGTTTCTGTGGGTTGTTTTTTGTTTTTTTTTCCCCCTTCTTAATTGAAATTTCTTTCTTTTGCACTTAAAAAGAAACCTATTGGGAAAACAAGCTTTTATTTTGGCTGGTGCCTCCTGAGTGGATGAGAATGCCAGACTGAGTATCAGTCCACAGTCATCAGAACAAAATCCAAATCAGGTTTCATTTCTCTATATCCTGTCACATGTGTAATGCCACTGTGGAAAGATTCTGTCTGCCATGGTAGCCAGAAGGGCTCAGTCCAAATCCTTTCTTGATCTGAAGGAGAATTGACCTGGATCAAAGGGCCTGTGACACAGGAATTTTTCTGTTCCCAGCTCTGAAACCATGTGTGCTGCAGCTGAGGAGCTTGCTTGTGCCCAGAACAGGTGAGTGCAGCAGAGAGGATGTGGCTCCTTGGCCTGATCCAGCCTGGTCCTCAGCATTCATTTCAAAGCAGCTTGTTTGGACTATGAGCAGCTCTGCACTCTGCTGTATTGAGCTTGAGCTGTGTCCCAGCTTGGGGGCAGGCACCTCTGAAGCGGATCACCAGCTTAAGCCCATGCCTTGCTCTTTGGTGGTGAGAACTACCTGGGTCATGTGTGTCCCATCATGTACCTGATTGATGGTAGTGTCTTGAATCACTAGAGACTGTCTTCAATCTGAGGAGCCTGCTGTGCCCTGGAGAGATTGTTCAGGACAATTCAAGGGCAGGTATTTTTTCACAAGGTTGTGCCTCCAAACAAGCACCCATCTCATGGAGTAACTCATACAAGAGGAAAAAAAGCTGTTTCTGCAGGCAGGAAGCAAGTTACAGTGTCCTGGTAGGCTACAGATCCACAGACATATCTTCCTTGACTAGTTAAATTCAGCAAATGCTTCCTGGTGGTGCCAGCTGGGTCCCTGCACTTCCAGGGTTCCTGCTCCTGGGTTGCTGGCTGAGCAGTCACTTGGCACGCTCTGCTCAGCACAGCTTTGTACTGGTACCTTCCTTGAGACCAAGACCACCTCAGGAGCTCTCCCATGCTACACCAAAGCATGAATCATCCAGCTTGACTCAGGGGCGAGCTGCAGTGACAGTGAGATGGTGGGGACAAGGGCTGCAGTGCTCAGGACAGCTCTTCTGTGCTTATTGCAGGGGCTCCTCGATTGGAAACTGCCTTTATGTACCGGGTGCCTCTTCCCGGTTATTGGGGGTGCAGGGAGGGAGCGGGGCACCTGCTGCAGGTACAGCACTGCAGGGCACTGCAAGCTGCAGCACAGTGCAGCAGCTGTTGTTGCAGTCATTGGGGCACTGAGTTTCAGAGGCAAAGATGCCTGGTCCTTGAAGAAAGCTTGATGAAACTTAGTGTTCTCCTGCAGCCAGCCAGAATCATTTAATCCTTGCTACGAGCGTCTCTGTGCCTTGGAAAGCAGGAACCTCCTGCAGGAACCTCCTGCTTCGTCATCCTGGGAGGTGTCTCTGGAGAAAGAGCGGCACCGTGAGGCTCTGAAGGAGGGGGGGCAGCGGGTGGTTGGTCCCCTGCTGGATCCCAGGTTAGTGCTCTGGGCTGGGTGATCTTCAGGACCGAATCGGAGAGAAAGGCTTTGCAGGGAGATCAGCCTGGCAGAGTCTGGTGGTGTCACTGAATCTATGCTCTTTGTTTTGGTTTTGGGTTTATTTTCCCCTCTTGAGAAGATCCTTGCCTGCTCCCAGTTGTGGGTGTGCTGTGTGCCCACTGCAGCTCCCTGCAGTACACACATTGCAAGCCTTGGTCCCAGGAATCGTGAGTGTATTTTTCTGAACTCTTAATGAAAAACTGTAGACATCTGGCAGGGGAAAGGTCAGCCCCTCCTTTTATATTCAAGAAAGATGAACGTAATTGAAACCAGAAGCTGGTGAACATTAGGAAGAATGCAGCAATGAGCATCATTCCTTCTGTCAGAAAACACTTAGCTGCAGTAATAATTTAGCTTAGTTGCAGTTTGATGCACATATAATCTGTATACTTTATTCCAGCTGCTTGGTACCTGGGACTTTTGAAACAGCAGGTGTAATGCAGAGCTGCAGTTCAGAAGATGGAGTGACACCCAGCCTCTGGCTTTCCCAGAGTGCTCATTTCTAGATATTTGGTATTTCTGAGAAAAAAAAAACCAGCAGATTTTACTTATAAGCTCTTTAATTAGACCTTCACCTTCATGAGAGTAACTTCCAATGCCCAATAAGACCAGATTGTTTTTAGAAAGACCCAGTAGCCCCATTCCAGTTGGTGCTGCATACATGGACCTGCTCATGTTGGGCTGTGTCTGAGCTGCTTAAGGTGCCTGCAGCAGTTTGAGGATGGTGGTGGCAGTTAAGACATCCCTACTCCTCACCCACTGCTCCCTCCCTTTGCACAACACTACTTCTTAACTTAGCTTATATTTCTAGTGCATTTTGTTCACTGTTGAAACGTGTCTGTTAAAGGAGGCCATTGCTCTGAACATGGGTGTGCAGTTAAACCCTTGCTTCCAGGCCACAGGCACCCGAATCGAGGTGTGGTGGGCCATAATGACCTGGGTTCACAAAAGCAAGCCAAAGGCTTGCACTCATCCTGCACACATGCTCAGCCCCAGCATGTGCAGCTTTGGGTTTTCCTGAGGGCTAGCTGGATCCTCCACAAGTGCAGAGGTAGCACTTGTGTGTGGCCTGATGTAGGGAGCAGCTTTGTGGGTAGAAGACTAATCCTGCACAATCCCAGAGGTTCATCAAAACAGTTGAGAGGTTCTCCAGCCCTGGGAATGTGATAAGTAGGATCTCTACGGGAATAGGACCAAACTCCAGGCATTACACTAGGAGCAAGGTGCCCACCAGCTCAACCCTGGAGTCTCCAGACTGCAGCTAGGTTTCCTTCTGCTGCCCCAGCTTCTGACATTGATTCTTAACATCTGTTTCCACTTCTTGGAAGGTGAGAGATACCAGCTGAAAACCCCCAGGCTAGGGAAATGTTTGATTTTGACTCTCCTGTTTCCTGGCTACTGGTCCTGATGGGAGCCACTACAGCCAAACCGGATCAGAGGAGATGAGTTCTGCTCCAGCCCCCCAAAGGGTCTGGGGGTGATGCTCAAGGATAGCATGCTCTGCATCACCATTTAGCTCAGGCTAATCAGATCCACTATTTTTAGCAGAGTTTGTGAATTGTCCTTCTGAGGTGCCTAACCACCCTGCTGCACAGTTCAAGGAACTTCGTGTCAAGCCCCTGAGGTCTGGATTTCACTCCTACACAGAAGATGGCACCCAGACATCCACAGGCTGTTTTGAGTCCAGCCCAGCCCTTTCCCAGGCAGATCATTCACATGTGACCTCATTTGCAGAGCAGGAATAACACCCATCTCGCTAGAGTGAAATACAGAGTATTTTTAAAGCAGTTGCTCTCAGGAAAGCTCCAGACACAAAGAATCAAAGCAGTAATCTTCCTTCAGCTGCTGAAGTTTTGGGATTTCCTTGATTGCATTGAGAGAACTGCACTGTCACATTAACTGAACTACCATTGCCATTTATAAAAAGAGATTTATGGTTTAGATCTTTCATGGCACTTCGTGATTTTTGTTTGCACAAAGTTCTGTCTGTTCATACAGCTTGTCAAACATTCAAAGGCTTCAAAGCACAGACAAACCTGAATAGATAAAGGTTTGTGTAATTATTCTTGTATAATTGTTTGTATAATTATTTCTTGAGCCAGACGAATCTTAAGATTTTGATCCTTAAGACCAGAGCCAACCCCCCAATCCAGATGTGCAGATTCATCTGCACTCCCAGAGTTTCTGGTATTTTTGCCTTACAGTTCAACAGGCACATTTTTATATCTCAGCCCTTGCTCCAGGCTCCCTTCTGATATGATTTTATTTCAACTATTATATTGAGAAATGTTTTCATGTAATCATGGAGAGCTGCTAGAAATAAGAGTGTTTCTGTGACAATGAAATGTGACCTTTTCAAATAGCAGGCATGTGATAGCAGTGGCAGGTGTAGCTATTTGCATAATTCATGAATCAGAATTCCTTGGAGATCTGAAAGAAATCAGTGTGTATTATTCCCACCTACTAGCCCTTTCTGGGGTGGGGAGATCATGAAATGATGCTACAGCTTATGTTGTACTGAGTGACCCTGATCTAGAGCATGTGAGGCAATGGCTGATGCCAGTAGTTTTAAAGAGTCCTGTGTGCTCTTGCTGCAGCACTCAGTGGGTACCTGTGACTAACTGGCAGCAGGGGCTGCCCATAGGTTGTTGCTTGTGCCTATTTGTTCTGCTCTCAGCTGGGCACCTGAATCAGTGGACTCAGGGAGAGTGGCTCTTGCTGCTTTTAGCTCTGATCACACCACCATGGCTGGGTGAGGGAAGTAGGGTCCATTCCCTTTGCTTTTGGCCATGCCTGGGAGCAGGAAAGGGCCTGTCTGAACCATACTGGTTCCAAACTGGTAGTTGGTCTGGCATGTCTTTGCTTTTTTTGCAGACACTCGGTACATCTGTGATGCTGAGTTCAAAGTGTTGATCACAGGGGATGCTTAATAATAAAAGCTGTGTCTCATCCTCCAGGCTTAGGAGGATTCTAGAAATTCATTGTTCATGAGATCTGTGAAAGTAGCAGCAATTTTTAGTGATCTTAAGTGAAATTAAGGGCAACATGGAAAATGTTTGTCAAAATATTATCAGCAGTGATGCTCCTGCAAGACCATGGGTTTGGCAGGGGGCAGCCACAAGCAGGGGCAGCCACTCTGAAAGATGAGGTAACATCCCTCATGCTGCAGAAGCTAAGTGCTCCAGCTGGGAAGTGTGCTTTGGGTGGTTGCAGGAGCTATCTGGGGCAGACTTTTGACTTCACACAAGTCTTGTAGGCTTCATTCTGATGCAGGAAGGCTGCATCCTTGGATGAGTGCCCATGCAGTGCAGAGGGAGAATAGGGATACTCAGCAATGATGGAAGACAACCAAAACAGGCTGGATGACTCAGCATGGAGGAGGCCCTTCTGCTTGTGGACCAGGATCTCCTTCTATCCATGCAGGTATGAAGGCACCCATCACTTGTGCCAAATGCTGTCCTGCCTTGTGAGCTCATCTTTCAGGCATTGGGTGTCTGCTGTGTACCAACCAAGAGAGCATTTGGCACTGGTCATGGTGCTTTCACCAATAGCATGGTGTGACATGGCTTCTCCACGTCCTTTGGGCAGCAAGGGCAGTGAATGGTCTAGGCAGCCAAGGTGCTATTTGATGCTAAATTTGTGCAGCATATTCAGGGCTTGGAATTCATGAAATGTCCACCCCTGGGTAGATTTGGGTGGTGTTCTTTCTGATTCTCTTTTGCCATGGTGTGTCACGTCATTCTTCAGTCACAGCCTCTCCTTCCATCCTTCCAGATACATGCAGTGAAGGAAAGGCACATGAATTGCCATACTTATCCCATGTGAATCCTCATCACCTTTCACCTTTCCCCGCCCCATGGCCTTGTCCTCCACCCCATGGGTGGCAGCTTTGCATTCCCTTGCCACCATACAACTTTGCCCAGGCACCCTGTGGTCAGCGACCTGCTGCACTATTATTTTTTGACGTGTAGGTGAGAGCAGATATGAGCACAGTGCCAGCCATGGTTGTAGGTGACAGGAGAGCATATTCCCAGCAGTGGAAATTCTCGGAACAAAGAGTCTACAAACCACACTTACTAAAATTAGGGGGGAAAAGCAGTTTCTTTCTTTATATGGCAGAAAACAAACATGAATTGGTGAGGGGGCAGGAGTGTTGATCCTTTCCTTCCAAATAAAAGTAAGGGGCTGAGCTAAGGGAAGAGGCTGAGCCTACTAAAGCTGTCAGGGTTGGTGGCTCTCAATCCCCAGCCGTGCCTGTGGCCATGATTTGACCCATGGAAAGGGGCAGGGCTCATGCCACTGCTGATGCTCCCCATGCTGGGAGTTCCTCAAGGCTCTAGCACTGCAATGGGGAATCTACCATAGATTCTGTGCTGATCCATTCTTTGGGTGGAGAAGGACTGGTATCTGGTTTGCTTAGCTGGTCCTCAACTGGAGTGGTTGCTCACAGTAAGTGAGAAGTGTTGAGTCCTTGGAGATGCTGGGATTTTTGGCTGGACTGACCTTCCACTCTTTCTCTTTCAGACATCAGAGATGTCAGTGCACTCCTCCCTTCTTTCAGTTGCCTAATTGTTAAGGTGAGAATTTAAGACATCAGAACTAACAGCATGCCCACACTGGCATGAGTTGGCTCTTCCCTTCTGCTCACTGTGGGCAGGTCCCTGTTCTTCCCCTGCATGAACTGCTCTAACAGACCCTGGCATGTGTCTGTTCCTGCCTGCTACAGCTGCCTGCCACAGGACTAGAACAGGCTTTGTGTTAAGCGAGGGGAATTAATAAATGGACAACTACAAGAAAAAGTGGTTTCAGGGCTTCAGTCTTACTATGGACTATGTTGCAACATTTCCGCAGGGAGCTCTCCTGCTCCTTTGAGCATGGATACACTTCCCTTGGGTCTGTGAAGGGTGGCAGCTCTTCTTCATCCAGTTCTGACAGACAAATACCTCCCTCAAGACCCTGTGGCACACATCTGAGAGATGGGAAGGGTGCTCTCAAAGCAGCCAGCTTGTGAGGGCTGGTGGATGTTCAGCTCCACTCTGCTCAACTCCAAGGGGACACCTTCTAGCGGTCTGCCAGGACCTCAAGGGGGCCTAAAAGAAAGATGGGGAGAGGCTGTTCAGTAGGGCCTGTTGTGACAGGACAAGGGGTAATGGGTTTAAAATAGAGGGAGGGAGATTTAGATTGGATATTAGAAAAAAGCTCTTTCCTGTGAGAGTGGTGGAGCACTGGAACAGGTTGCCCAGGGAGGTGGTGGATGCCCCTGGATCCCTGGAGACGTTCAAGGCCAGGTTGGATGAGGCCCTGAGCAACCTGATCTAGCTGGGGGTGTCCCTGCTTCTTGCAGGGACTGGATCACCTCTGGGAGTCGCTTCTAACCCTGATCATTCTGTGATTCTATGACTGCAGCAGAGTCTGTCTTTCAGCTTCAGCAATGAACAGAGATGCTGGCTTGGAGGCTTTCGGTGAGGCTGCACTGCACAAACCAGAGAAGGAGACAATAGAAGCCCAGAACCAGCTCTTTCATGCCAAGACCTACTGCTTTGTGGCTGACCCCGAGGTGGAATACACCAAAGGGAAGATCAAGTGTGCAGGGGCTAGGAAGGTAACTGCTGAGACAGAAGATGGCAAAATAAGTGCATTGTCCTGACCCTCCTCCCAACCCTGCTGAGGGCCCTGTGGCATCTTCTCAGGTGGGCAAGGAACATGAAAAGGACTAGAGTAGCTCAGGTAAGAAATCTACCCTGCCCTCCCCTGCCCTCTGACTGACCAGCATGTCCTCCAGAGGAAAGTGTTTCTCTGGATGCTGGGGTGAAGGTATCCATTGGGTAGTTGTTTGTGGTTGTGCTGGGTTTGGCTGGGAGAGAGTTAATTTTCTTCACAGCAGATGCTACAGGGCTGTGTTTCAGATCTGTGCTGAATACAGTGTAGACAACCATGGGATGTTCTAGTCACTGCTGAGCAGTGCTTGCACAGAGCCAAGGGCTGGTTTGCTCCTCCCATCACCCACCAGTGAGCAGGCTGGGAGTGCACAAGGGTTTGGAAGGTACACAGCAATAGCAGCTGCCCTCAGCCACCAAAGGAATACTCCATAATGTATGGTGTCATGCTCTGCATATAAAGCTGGGGGAGGGAGAAGGAAGGGGAAGGACATGTTTAGAGTGATGGTGTTTGTCTTTCCAAGTCACCGTTCTGCATGACAGAGCCCTGCCATGGGCTCTGAACACCTGTCTGGCATCTACACTTGGCTCCCTATTTTTCTTGGTTTTCATGTGCATGACTTTTGTTTTACCTTTTAAACTGCCTTTATCCCAACCTATGAGTTTTCTCTCTTTTAACTTTCTGATTGTCCTGCCCACCTCATGTTGTGGACATCATGGTTGTAGGTGGTACAAGGTTTTTAAGAAAGTAAATACAGGATAAAGCAGCCGTCCCTTGGTTCACCCACAGTCTGCAGCAATCACTGGTATGACTACTGTGTACAAGGACTTGCTTTCCTGGGGGCTCACTTTTTGATATCCATTTGAGCTTTTTGCACTTGAGCTTTTGTTTTGATCTTGCTCTGCAGTTCCTGTGAGGAAGATTTCTACAGTTTAAAATTGGAGTATGTGTAAGTTGCTTCCTCTTCTCTGCAATATGTAGCCTGATAATTTCAGCTTATTTTTTCATTCAGAGAAAAAAAGAGTAATTCTTCCTTGCTCTGGTTCTCTCTGCTATTACTGACTTTGCAGACTTCAAAAGCACCTTCTTTTCACCCCTAAATCCCAATCAAGTTATGCCTTCCTCATAGAAAAGCAGTTTTAAACCTGTGACATCTTTGTTTCTCTTCTCTGGAGTATTTCTGATACAGCTGCATCCTTTCTGAGATGGTGTGACCAGTAATGAAGGTGTGAATGACCTGACCAATGCATCCTACACAACACAGGCTTCTTTTCTCCCCTTCTTTTCTAATAATTCCTAATGTTTTAGAGCTTTCTGATCTCTTCTGGGCACTTAACTGACATGTTAGAAACTCCCAGATATGTCCTGTGAGTAGCAGTTAACGTGCAGTTGGAATATGTGTCTATTATACGGAGAATTCACACGAATCCTAATTGCTCAAGTGTTTGAATGATTTCCAAAGGTATTTAGGAATACCTTTTGAAAACTGTGCCTGGAATTATTCTTTCTCAAAAGAAGCCCAAGGTTTTTCCACTAGTCAGGACCTGAGCTTGGCAATGGTGTTCAGTCTTTCTGAATTAAACGTGATTGCAGTAACACTATTTCCGCTTGGATTCACTGGTCAGCTCGGACCGTGCTATGGGAGCAGCAGTTATGTCTGTCTGGAGAAATGACAACAGGATCTTCAGTCTCCTTCATGGTTCAGTGTGGCCGAGATAAACTGTTGCCATCTGTGCACATCTGCTTTTGTGCTCATCTTCCCTTCCTTCCCTTCCTCCTGAATACCTTTCCTTTCCTTTCCTTTCCTTTCCTTTCCTTTCCTTTCCTTTCCTTTCCTTTCCTTTCCTTTCCTTTCCTTTCCTTTCCTTTCCTTTCCTTTCCTTTCCTTTCCTTTCCTTTCCTTTCCTTTCCTTTCCTTTCCTTTCCTTTCCTTTCCTTTCCTTTCCTTTCCTTTCCTTTCCTTTCCTTTCCTTTCCTTTCCTTTCCTTTCCTTTCCTTTCCTTTCCTTTCCTTTCCTTTNCCCCTCCCCTCCCCTCCCCAGCACATCCCTGAGCTCTGTGCCTGTCATTCCCACCACACGCCTGCAGACGGCGCTCTTGGGCAGAGCTTGTGTTAATGAGGAACGGCCACAGGCGGAACGAACAAGCCCGTTTGCGGAATGATTTGCGTTGGTCCGTGTCGTGCTGTTAGTCTGTCAGTGTCCTGTCTCTCTGGCACCGAGCTCTGTGAGTCACGTAGTGCCTCCAGGTTTTGTGCCCCTGGCTATTACTGCCATTGGCAGCGAGTGACCTGAAGTTCATGAGCAGCTATAATGTGTGGAAAGATCTGGCCCAGCACAGCTCATGTCTTTGTGGTTGCAGCTGCTCCAGGACAGTAGATTTACTGGTGCTCCTGACCAGCAGCTGTGTCTGCCCTGTAACAGACACAGCTTGTTCTGCACAGTTTAGCAGAAAGAAAAACATGAATCAGAGCAGCCTTACAGGTGGTTACTTCTCTGTGTTTGTGCAGAAGCATAAAAGCAGCATTGAGATGTGCTGAATCACAATGAACTCTTTCTTTCTGAATCAGACAGTTGCTGCAAAACCTGGTGTTGTATATGCCAGAAACCCACCTCAGTTTGACAGGAGTGAGGAGGTAGCCATATTGACCAACTCACAAGAACCCGACATCCTCTACAACCTCAAGGACTGCTACAGCTCTTGGATGATCTGTGCAAGTTCCCTCTCATGGCAAAAGAGAAAATCCAGTTGATGGATTTCAGCCACACTTCTGTTCTGTTCTTTATCTGCAGACCTACTCGGGTCTCTTCTGCGTCACTGTCAACCCCTACAAGTGGCTGCCGGTGTACAACCCGGAGGTGGTGTTGGCCTACCGAGGCAAGAAGCGCCAGGAGGCCCCTCCCCACATCTTCTCCATCTCTGACAATGCCTATCAGTTCATGCTGACTGGTGAGCTTTACTATTTTGACCAGACTCGTAGAGAAAAACCTGTGTCATAAACACTGCTTCTGCTAGATGCCATTCCTTGTCTGCCATGGACTTTGATGCCTTTTTTGGTTTTTAGAGTGTGCTGCCTCAATTCCTTCTTCTGTGTCACATTGCAGATGGTCTGCACTATTGTACTGTGGAATTAGATGTGCCTGCTTCATCTCTAGGTGATGCAAAACCAGCTTCAGACAGTCTTCCCTGTCTACTGAAATACTTGTGTTTTTTTTAATTATTTTTGAAGTGTTGTGCTGTTTTATTGCACTTCTAATGTTGGGGATGGACATGGAACTGTTGGCTTCTACCACTTCCCTCATCTTTTCCCAGTGAGAGTGCCACATTCCCAGGGGACTGAATGCCTGTACAAGGACACAGACAGGTTTGTCTTCAGTATATGGAGAGCTTCTTCTGCTGCATGGCCACTGAACATCTGCACACCATAGGATCCAGGACTGGAAATGAGTTTTGAACTTTGGCTTCAGTTAGATGGAGATAAGCACACTTGTTTATATTGTATGCACCAACACACAACCTCAGTGGGTGCAAGGGACATCCAGGATGGATTAATGTCACGTATGACAATAAGCACTTACGGGTTTTAGCTAAAAGTATCTTTCTTAAAAGCTGTTTCTTAGGATGCTCCTTGTTCCTTGTCTACCAGTGCTGAATATTCAGCCCCTAGTTCACAGTCTACTAAACTAGTAGGACTGAGAACTTGCCCAGGACTTTCCACTCAGGTGGATGGCAAGTGAATGACTTTACTCTGTCCTTGTAATAGAAAACCATGAGTTTGGGACACAAAAGTTAAGAAAATGGCCCATGAAATCTTGCAGAGCTGTTGTTCCATTTTCACTGCCAGGATCTGGTGCTCATTCCTTTTTCTGCCTTTCAGAGATGCTCCTCATCACAAGCAACCCATATGACTATGCCTTCATCAGCCAAGGGGAGATTTCTGTGGCCAGCAGTGATGACCAGGAGGATCTTGTTGCCACAGATGAGAGTACATTTAGCAAGGAGAGAGAGAGTATCACTTGCCATCACCACCATCATAATGAACTGATTAATTTGGTGTGACATTCTGGGCTTCAGCCCTGATGAAAGAATGGGGATTTTCAAGCTGACAGGGACAGTCCTGCACTATGGGAACATGAAGGTCAAGCGGAAATTGCATGAAGAGCAGGCAGAGGCAGGTGGCATGGAAGGTAATAACTTCATGGCTTGGACAAATATTTCTAACTGTTTTTGTTGAATCATTGAATCATAGACTGATTTGGGTTGGAAAGGACCCAAAAAATCACCTAGTCCAAACCCTCTGTCATGGACAGAGACACCTTCCACTTAGCCCAGGTTGTCCAAAGCCCCATCTCGCCTACTCTTGAACACTTCCAGGGATCCAGAGGCATCCACAGCTTTCCTGGACAGTAGAGATTTCATTAGAAATGGAAGGAGACTTCCAGAAAAGCAGCATTTTTCCCTTGATGAACATAAAAGGAAGTTCAACCTTCAACTTACCACCTTCTGTAGTTGCTTTCTGCATCCACTTTATTCCTGGTGATTCTGCTGAAGGACCTTGTGTCTGGGACACGTTATTGCAGTGTTTGCCAGTTTCTGGTAACACAACCAGACTTGTTCTGCTTGGATGACACTGGGGAGAAGTGGCTCAAAAGTTGAGAGCACTCAGTTGTCCCATGACTAAGGTACTCACTGGTTTTACCACACATATTGGGGTGGCCATGGCCACTCAATCATGGGGACCAGCCCTACAAGGCTGTTTGGAAAAGTAAAAGAGAACCTTGATCTTTGTGAATAGAGTGAAGCCAACCAGCTCTCCAGGATTCAGAGTGAGCTCTGTCTGGCTCCAGTGCACTCTGGCTGTCCCAGCTGAAAACTTTCACCTTTTATGTTTGTTTTACAGAGGCTGAAAAAGCAGCATACCTGAAGGGTCTGAACTTGGCAGACTTGCTGAAAGCTTTGTGCTATCCCTGCATGAAAGTGAGAAATGACTATGTGATGAAGGGCCAAACAGTGGATCAGGTGAATGTCATGGAGCAGCAGGGACTGTCCTCTCCCCAAGGGATCGGAGTGGATGCAGGTCACCACTAAGGATGGTCAGGACCATTAAGGTCTATTAGT
Source organism: Heliornis fulica (assembly GCA_013399135.1). Classification (NCBI taxonomy): domain Eukaryota; kingdom Metazoa; phylum Chordata; class Aves; order Gruiformes; family Heliornithidae; genus Heliornis; species Heliornis fulica. The sequence continues at coordinate 20,317 of VXBZ01001635.1, read as the reverse complement.
GCACTTTGTGGGCTGACACTATGTGCATATGGTTGAGGAGTGTTTTATTCTGGTGATGCACCCGTGGTGCCCTGACATGGCTGTGGGACCCATCTCCTTGCAGGTGAACCAGGCAGTGAATGCCATTTCCAAGTCAGACTATGAAAAACTCTTCTTCTGGTTGATGTGCATCAACAAGCAACTGGATACAAAGCTGCCAAGACAACACTTTATTGGGGTCTTAGACATTGCTGGCTTTCAGATTTTCAAGGTTCATTTTTTACACAGCACTCTCAGACTTGTGGCTGTCTTTAAATGCCTGTTTTCTTTTGTTTGACTTTTCTGGCCTTTCATCCTCCTGATCCCAATGTAGCCCTTAAAAACAGAAGCCACTTCTGCCTTTCTAGATCCATCACACGCTTTGTAAGAGAAAAGAAACAGCAGGAGCATAGCCATGAAGCTGCTGTCTCCCTCCACACAGAATCTGTATTTAGTGATGTTACAGTCACTCAATACCATCACCAATGCAGGCCACGTGAACCACATGTTGCACAGCACAACTTTTCTTTAAGCCTGGACCACTAATTATATATCCTTTACAGTATTATCAAAACCCTTCAGGGGGTCTGGCTGATCTTGCCTTCACATCTCTATGAAATAAATTGATTCGAGTCATTTTAACAATATTAACTCATTTACACAAATACTAGTTGAACAGCTTTAACCAGCTGTGCATCAACTTCACCAATGAGAGACCAGTTATTCAACCACCACATGTTTGTTCTTGAGCAGGAGGAGGGAATTGATTGGGTGTTCATTGACTTAGGGATAGACCTGGCTGCCTGCATTGAGCTTACAGAAAAGGTGAGGTTTTTATGCAGTTTGTACACTCACACATATCAGATCTGGAAGGGGCTCTCAAGATTGTTTGCACTGAGCGCATTGAATCCAATCTCTCTCTGAAGCTTCCAGGTCTACTTACCTCCTCCCTTCCTTTAAGCTTAACTCTTGTGGTTAATTATCCAACACATGGAAATGTATTCTGCTTCTAAAAGTACAGTGTTTCAATTTTTCAGTTTTGTCTCTCTTTTGCATCATTATAAATTGTGTTTCATTGTCATATTTACCCCAGTTGTTTTCTGACTTTGTATATTGTTTCCTCCTCAGGTTTTCATCTCGGTGAAATTCAAATTGTGGGAAGTCTCATGTTTGCCTGAGTTCACAGAATCACAGAATGTCAGGAGTTGGAAGGGACCTTGAAAGATCATCTAGTCCGAGCAGGATCATCTCGAGTAGATCACACAGGAACGTGTCCAGATTGGTCTGGAATGTCTCCAGAGAAGGAGACTCCACAACCTCTCTGGACAGCCTCTTCCAGTGATCTGTCACACTCACGGTGAGAAAATTCCTCCTTATATTAAGATGGAACTTTCTATGTTCCAGTTTTTTATCCAGAGTTTTGCCCTTTCTGGATATGGAGAAGTCACTACTGTATTCCAAGAAATTATTGCACAGTTTTTGCTTGACTTGCTTTGTTTTACAGACAATATCTTGGTAGTTCAAAATGCTATTTATGAATTTTTTGTGCTTATGAATACCTTGCTAGCTGTTAACAAAAAACCTTACTTCTCAGGAACTGGCCGAATACTGAAGCCTCCATTCCTTATTCCCTCCTTCCCCCCTGTGCCATCCTGGGGAGGAGAAAGTGAAGTTTGAAAAGAAAGAAGGGAGGAGGGGGTTGGGGGTGGGGATGCTTTAAGAGCTGTTTTGTACTTCTCAGTATCTGACTCTGGTTTCTGTGTGTTTCTGAAGTGAAGTGAGTTTTCTTGTCATCTGTGTTGAGACTGTTTTGCTCATGACACTGATTGTGGAATGATCTCTCCTTGTCCTTATCTCGACTCCAAAGCCTCTCAACATGTATTTTCTCCCCTATCCAGCTAAGAGGGGAGTGACAGAGCGACTTTGGTGGGAGTCTGGCCTCTAGCCAGGGTCAAACCACCACAAAGTGATTTCAATTTTGTAAGTATTTTGATATGATTTTTAAACCTTAAGGCCATGTTTTATATGATTTCTTTTGAATCTGCATCCCCCAGGAACAAAAGCTAGAGTGTGCATCAGTGTTGTGTTTTGACCAAAACATGCAAAACCACAAACATCACTCTTGGTCTTTTCTAGCTGTAGAGCTGAGAAAAGTTGGTTGCAGCTGAATATAGTTGTCTGAACACTTACAAATCTGTGGCCCTTTTACTTCTGCCCAAGTGCAGTGGACAGGTTTTTACTGTGCAAGTTTATGATGGTCACAGCTAACAGAAATACAGATAACAGATATTATGGGTAATTTTTAAGTCAAGAATGCCCTGGCCCACGCCTTGCAGTCTGCTCGCCACGACTGTGACTTGCTCCGGGAACAATATGAGGAGGAGCAGGAAGCCAAGGGGGAGCTGCAGCGTGCCCTGTCCAAGGCCAACAGCGAAGTGGCCCAGTGGAGAACCAAATATGAGACGGATGCGATTCAGCGCACGGAGGAGCTGGAGGAGGCCAAGTATGTGATAGATGAAATTAACTGTCCAGACATTTCATACATTGTGCAGAACATAGACCTACTTTTAGTAGGGATTTGGAAAAAACACGTAATTAAAAAAAACCCTTCTTATACCTTACTTATTAAATTATCTAGATAGTACACTGATTTCTTTGAATTATATTATTTTCTTATTTGTCTTCCTTAAGGAAAAATCTGTCTCAGCATCTGCAGGAAGCAGGGCAGCAGGTGGAGACTGTGAATTCAAAGTGTGCCTTCTTGGAAAAGATAAAGCTGAAGTTGCAGGGAGAGGTGGAGGATCTGACAGTGGATGTAGGCAGAGAAAGCACAATGACAGCTGTTCTTGACAAGAAGCAACATAACTTTCATAGAATCACAGAATCATAGAATTTTAAGGCTGGAAATGACCCCTAAGATCATCCAGTCCAACCATTAACCTACCGCCACCAAGTCTACACTTAGACCATGTCCTCAAGCACCGCATCTCCTCGTCTGTTAAACCCCTCCAGGGATGGGGACTCAACCCCCTCCCTGGGCAGCCTGTTCCAATGCTTGAGGACTCTCTCAGGACAGAAGTTCTTCCTAAGATCCAACCTAAATTTTCCCTGGTGCAGCTTGAGGCCATTACCTCGAGTTCTGTCACCTGTTACTGGGGAGAAGAGACCAACCCCCACCTCACTGCAACCTCCTTTCAGGGAGTTGTAGAGAGCAATAAGGTCTCCCCTCAGTCTCCTCTTCTCCAAACTAAACACCCCCAGCTCCCTCAGCCTCCTCGTAGGGCCTGTTCTCCAGACCCTTCCCCAGCTCCCTCAGCCTCCTCGTAGGGCCTGTTCTCCAGACCCTTCACCATCCTCGTTGCCCTTCTCTGGACACGCTCCAGAACCTCAACATCCTTCTTGAAGTGAGGGGCCCAAAACTGAACACAGTACTCGAGGTGAGGCCTCACCAGTGCAGAATACAGGGGGATTATCACCTCCCTGCTCCTGCTGGCCACACCGTTCCTGATCCAAGCCAGGATGCCATTGGCCCTCTTGGCCACCTGGGCACACTGCTGGCTCATGTTTAGGTGGCTGTCAACCAACACCCCCAGGTCCCTTTCCCCCAGGCTGCTCTCCAGCCACTCCTGCCCAAGCCTGTGACGGTTTCCTGGGGTTGTTGTGACCAAAATGCAGGACCCGGCATTTGGCCTTGTTGAACACCATATTGTTGGCCCCAGCCCAACCATCCAGCCTGTCCAGATCCCTCTGCAGGGCCTTCCTACCCTCCAGCAGATCCACACTCCCACCCAATTTGGTGTCATCTGCAAACTTACTGAGGGTGCATTCAATCCCCTCATCCAGATCATCTATGAAGATGTTGAACAGAACTGGTCCCAACACCGAGCCCTGGGGAACACTACTGGTGACCGGTCACCAGCTGGATTTGGCTCCATTCCCCACCACTCTCTGGGCTCGGCCATCCAGCCAGTTTGTAACCCAGAGTGCACTTGTCCAAGCCGTGAGCAGCAGCTTCTCTGGGAAGCACTTTGATAAGGTGATACATTATACTGAAAGTATCTTTTAAGTCTAGCCTTCCTAGAAGGCCAAACTAATCCTACTTAGTACTGAAAGCAAGTTGAGTGTAATAGTAATAAGTTCCTCTGGAGCATGGCAGTAGGAATTTGTCCAGTTTTCAGGCTATGGTATTTATCTAGTACAGAAAATAGCCACAACAAAATAACATTTTCAGTATTAGCAGGAAATGAAACATGTCTTTTGGGTCATGGCAGAATGGAAGGGAAAGTGTGAGGAGAAACATCAGGAGCAGGAAACTTGCTCTAGAGAATTGTGATCACTGAACACAGAGCTTTTCAAAGCGAAAAATGCCTGTGAGGAAACCTTTGGTCAGCTTAAAACAATCAAATAGAAAACAAGACTCACGGGCAAGTGTTTTGCCCTGGTTTCCCATTAGTTGTTCACAGTCCTACCACAACAAGGCATTCTTTACAAGATTCTCATGTCTGCAAGAGGTGCACTAAGTTACAGGACTCTGCTATTACTGCTTTCTCTCTGTTTCAATGGAGAACATAACCATCCCACCAAAAAGCTGTCAAGCAAATTTGTGAAGTGACCAAGCTGATATAGCAAATGCCCTGGCTCTTCATTATCTGCTCAGAGACCTCAGATCACGTGTGTGCCACTCCCAGGTAAATTGGTGCCTTCAAGACACAGCTTGTGGAGGTGAATTTTACAGATGCCCTGTGAATATACAACAAGAAGACATGTAGTGCTACCCCAGTGGCCTATCCAGAGACATAAACACAGACACCTTACAGGCTGGCCCTAAGGTGACCTGTGAAACCACACTGATATCTCTGTCTTTATGTCATCCTGAATTAGTTGGCTATGTATGTTTTTATCTGTGCATACATTACGTATACAATACATATACATATACATATACATATACATATACATATACATATACATATACATACATCTAAACATGTTTGTATTTTTATATATACATGTGTTGAACAGTCACAAAGCATAGAGTTCAGTTTCTCTGGCTACCATGGGCTAACGTCATTCTTATCTCACAGAGGAAGTAGCTGATGTGACCAAACAAATCACTGAAAATGGCAAAATGACCAGAGACTTTGAGAAAGGCCAAAAAGCAAGCTGAGCTAGAAAGATCTGAGCTGTAGAATAATCTGGAAGAGGCAGAGGTGAGTGAGTTTAAATATTACTAGAAAAAGTAGCAGTCTGAACAGTTTTGTATTCTTGCTCCTAGGCAGTGGCTGTGTGCAAGGTTGGTTGCTGAAAACTTTAGGAAATTTATGTGCAGTCACTGAGTCACAATGGTTGTCAGCCGAAATGTTACTTTTGTGTTTGTTTTTACCCTTTTCCTTTTACAGGCAACCCTTGCACGTGAAGAGGTCAAAATCCTTGGTGTCAGCTGAGAACTGACTCAGATTAGGTCAGAAATTCACAGACGGATTGCTGAGAAAGATGAGATCAGTCAGTCAAAAAGGAACCATCAAGTGACTGTGGAGACAATGCAGGGTGTTTTGGATTCTGAGATCAGAAGCAAAAGTGAATCCTTAAGGCTGAAGAAGATGGAGGGAGACCTGAATGAAATGGAGATCTAGCTGAGCCATGCCAACCACGTGGCTGCAGAGGCACAGAAAGAATTGCACAGCATCCAGGGAGTTCTCAAGGTCTTGGTCTACCTTTCTGGTTGATTTGGTTTTAAGCACATTATCCAGGAAATTAATTAGGACAAAATTGTCTCTTCATATTTAGAATACACAGCTGTACTTGGGCAGTGTTCTCAGGACACAGGAGGACCTGAAGGAGCAGGTGGCCATGGTGGAGCACAGAGTAAACCTGTTGCAGGCTGAAGTTGAGGAGCTACGGGCAGCCCTGGAGCAGACGGAGCGGTCGAGGAAATTGGCTGAGCAGGAGCTTCTGGATGCCACGGAGCGGGTGCAGCTCCTCCATACCCAGGTAGTTTGCTTTGCTAAGAAAGACATATTTCAGGGTGCAGAGATTCACAGAGTAAGAAAAAACAGTGATTTGTGGTCTCTATGTGCACCCTGGTTTTGGTCAGAATAGAGTTCATTTTGTTTCTAGCAGCCGGTGTAGTGCTGTACTCGGGAGAACATTCTGTGATTCTGTGATCAGATAACTGAAGGAAGGAGACTTTATATAGCTACAATGTTGTTACTTTCAGCTTCTTTAAACTGCAGTAGCATGAATAATGCTTATCTGCAGTTGGTAACTGATAAAATCTTTGACCAAGTCACAGGAATTACCTCGATATGTGTCCTGGTTTCTGCCATGATAGAATTGATTTTCTGTCTAGCAGTGGGTGTAATGCCGTGTTTGGAGTTAGGGTGGAGCGGTGCTGGTGACACCAGGGGGGGGTTAGTTGTTGCTGAGCAGTCAAGGACTGCCCAGTTGTTCATGCTGCCCTGCTGACAAGAAGGCAGAGGGGCACCCAGGAAGCTGGGAGGGGACACAGCCAGGACAGGTGACCCAAACTGATCAAAAAGGATATTCCATGCCAATGACGTCATGTTCAGCATAAAGGTGTGTGTGTTGGGGGAGGGAAGGGCTGAGGAGGGAGGGAGGGAGTACACAGCTCCAGGATTCTTGGTTTTGGGGACAGGACAACTTTGGGATTGCTCCAAGCTGTACAGTCTGAGCTGTGCAGTTCGTCGAGAAACTCCACTGTCTATCCCCTGTTTTGTATATTTTGCCACAAAGTCCAGTTTTTGTTATTTCTCTCTCTGCTGTCCCAGTAAACCGTCCTCATCCCAACCAGCAAGGTTTTGTTTCTTTTCCATCCCTCCTCCCCCCGGCTGCATTTCCTCCCCACACTCTCTTAGAGAGTGCAGCTGCATGGTGTGAAACCATGAGAATGTGTAAGAGACCAGAGACAGACACGAAAAGGCTCTTCCCCTCCTTCATAGAACACCAGCTGTTTTAATACAAAAAGAAACTTGAAATTGATATGTCTCAAATCCAAACTGAGTGGAAGATATTACTAATGAAGCAAAAAATGCTGAAGAAAGAGCCAAGAAGGCAATCACAGATGTGAGGATGTTACTCTCTTTTTTCCTCTTCATATTTTCAGGGCTTTCCAATGGCATTGCTGCTAGGAGTTCATGTGAATTCTCACATTTGTCACAAGTGGGGCAAAGATCCAGTCTGGAGGCATGGTTGAAGAGGCTATGTGTCAGAGGAGAATTAGAGCACAAGGGAATTTGCCCTGCTGACAGATGAGCTACCGGGGCTGTTGTCATCACAATGAGCTAAACCCACATTAGCCTGAAATAAATAACTTTCTCTAGAGCTTTAAATGTAACAACCTCCCACACCAAATCCTTCAGTGTTGAAACAAATGTTTAATGCATTAAATTGTGTATCTTTCAAAATAAAATTTAAGAACTTTTAAAATTAGAATTAAGAATTTTAATTAAAAAGTGGAGCTATATCCTCCTCTGCAAGGCCAGTGAAGCTCAGCCAGGCATTAGGGTTCGGTGTATCATGGTTCGCAACCTGATAATGAGTTTTGATGCATAGAATCAAAACAAAATCTTAACACTTCACAACATGGTTTGGAATCAAAATAGAAGAAAAACTCCATTTGCTCATGAAAATAATAATAATTAAAAAATAGACCATTTGTATTTCATTTGAGGAAAGCAGAAATGGAGCATTACAATTAATTATATGCACATGCATATACATTTACATATAATATACATATACAAAATATTTCTAATACCATTATTTTATTCTTACATTTTTCTTTTAATACTTTTTCAGGTATTTTACTGCCAAAAAATTTGTTGAATATTACATTATTTGTAAATAACCTCACTCACTTTTTCACCAAAATGCTTATTTTTTTGTAGGAATAGAATGCTTGAGAGCAAAATATATCCTAGTTTTGTCTTAGATAACATAGATTAGTTTAAACTATGTTCTGCCTTGTAACACTAGCCACCTGGGCCATTGTGGCAATAACAAGCTGTGCACTGAGGCACAGCACACAGACTGTCAGATGCCACATCTGTTATGCAAAGAAGCCTTTAAGTTGTGCCATGCTCCAAGCTTTGCTGTGGCTCTTCGTCTACCACTCCACATCTGGGTGTCCACGAAGGTCACAGTAATGACAATCATGTGGGGTAGAGCATTTACCCTTTCTGTCCTTCCATGCTCTGTGAATGCAGCAAGGCAGATTTTTTCCCATCCTTTTTTTCTGCTATTTCCTACCATGTTTCTACCACTGTCACAGAGCAAATTAAGCAGGAAATGTAGTGACAGCAATGGTCAGCTGGAACCAAGAAGAAATCCTCGGATGGTACATGGTGTGCACTGTTCTTTCACATACTTCCAGCTTCTTGTGCTGTGTCTCTTCAAAGGTCACCATCATGGCTGAAGAGGTGAAGTGCCCTAAGCTCAGGGACAGGCACACATCCTTGCGCAGGACTTGCCATGAGCATGGCTGGGCAGTGCTGATGGGACTGCAGGTTGGCCTTACATCCCCAGCAAATTCACAGCACCCTCCTGGCCCCTGCCTCTGGGGCTCTGAGGTCTCCCAAATCACCTGCCAGCCTTTACCAGAGTCACTGTCTGAGGAGGAGTCAAGGCTGCAGAGAGCTTTGGAGGTTGCCCAAGCAGGAGGATCAGCTTGTCATTTGTCTCCCTTCATCCTGACAATCAAAGGCTCAAAATAGCCGTGCTCTTGCAAGACTCCCGCGCAGGGTCAAGCCTGCTTGTGTGGACGATACGCTTCCACTAATAGCGCTTGAAGACATTCCTTGGAGGGTAGGTTGCCTTCTATATCTCAGAGCAACGCGCTGCCATGTAGGACCTGGACAACTGTGCTGTGTCCTAAGAGGGCAGATGCTATTTTTACCCCAGGAAGACTTGCTCCAGCATAGCTCCTTTCTCAAGTGATGGAAAATTAGAATAGGAATCAGGGACATTACGGGGACAATGCATATGAATGGAAAAAAGAGAAGACGAGGTGGTAATAGCAGCGTATCCAATGACTACTGCCACCTTCCCACAATAGATGGTACACTTAGGCACTGTTCCTTCATATTCTTCCAGTTTCTTTTGTCCTCTCCCTTCCAAGGTGCCCATGATGGCTGAGGAGCTGAAGAAGGAGCAGGACACCAATGCCCATTTGATGAAGATGAACAACAATCTGAAACAGACAGTGAAGGATCTGCAGCACCATCTAGGTGAGGCTGAGCAGCTGGCACTGAAAGGAAGCAAGAAGCAAATCCAGAGGCTGGAGGCCAGGGTGGGTACCAGTACTGACCATAGTTGTCAAAGATAGATACCTTTCTGCTCTGAGTCTTGAGTGAGGTGTTGTGCCAATTGTTGATTGAATCATCAGGTCTGGGGGTTAGAAGTTGAGCTGGAAGAAGAACACAAACAATTCTTAGAGGCTATGAAAAACATTCGCAAACATGAAAAGCATGCCAAGGAGCTTATTTTCCTGGTAGGTATAAATAGAAAACAGTTCTGATGTTTTGTCTCCCAAGGGAATATAATCACATTCCTGTTCCACAGAATGAACAACAGAGAAAGGATGTGCTGAAGTTGCAAGATCTGGTAGATAAACTACAGATGAAAATCAAGTTTTACAAAAGACGAGCTGAGGAAGCCGTGAGTCTCTGAACTGAAGCAAATAGCTATTTAGCATTTTCTAGAACTCTCAGTTTAAATGTTGGCTCTGTGCTCCAGCATGTGGCAAGATGTTTTTTGGTTCCTTTTGTTTTCCCGTTTCAGGATGAACAAGCCAATTTTAATCTCTCCAAATTCAGAAAAGCACAGCATAAGCTAGAAGAGGCCAAGGAAAGGTCAGATATTGCTGAGAGCCAATTAAATAAACTCAGAGCTAAAACCCAAGGAAACCCTTCTACAAAGGTAAGCCTTTATTGCATGGGGAAGGTGTGCAGTTTGCACTGTTTGCTCAGGCAAGTCAAGCAGTAAATTTGTGCCGTTCTGGTGGGTAAATGGTGGCACCATTCAGAAAGAGCACTTCTAGAAAGAGAGGACTTTGAAGAAAGGCTAGAAGGGTCGGTGTTATTTAAAGGAGAAGCCTCCAAGGACAGAATAAGTTATTCTGGCCTTTCAATATATAAAGGTGGCTTATAACACAGGCAGAGAAAGTTTTTACCCGGGCCTGAAATGCCAGGTCAAGGGGTAACAGTTTTGAGCTGAAAGAATATAGTTTTGACTGGACATAAGGTAGAAATATTGTACAATGGGAGAGTGAGACACTGCAACAGGTTGCCATGAGAAGTTGTGGATGCCCATTCCCTTGAACTGTTGAAGGCCTGACTGGATGGGGCTTTGGGCCCACCCATGGCAGAGGGGGTGGTACTAGATGATCTCTGAACGCCCATTCCAGTTCAAACCACTCTGTGATACTAGGGCTCTGTGACTGGAATTTCAGGCTCTGGTGCTGAGCATTCACTTTCTGGCTATTTTCATCATATTAGTTTTATATTTAAGAACTGCCTCAAAAAATGAAGGTAATGACAAAGTAATGACAGCTAACCTAAATCTGGACATTCCTAAAACAACATTCCTGTGAGCCTTAGGCAGAATTAGCATTGATTGAGAAACATGCAGCAGCACTGTGTCCTTAGATAACTGCCCAGGAAGTTCTTCAACACAGCTGGAGATCTAGAGACTGTTTTTACTAGGGTGATGTGAGCAGGTGTAACACCTTTTGACTGCACTAATCTATCTTAGTTTGTGGTTGGAGGTAAAATATCCTCAGCCCGTGTTTTGGAAAAATGACTAGTGCCTAGAGCACATCTCCAGGAAATTGAGAGCCCTGGCTCCAGTCTGACATGTGCTTACCCACAGCACCCTCTAAATCATATGGCACATTAGCTCTAGAAGAGACACTATGGAGAACATGCTCTGGTCTGAGACTTGGTTCTGCCAGTGGCTGGTGTGCAACTTTCAGGGAGTCACTTAACGGCATGCTCCGGTCAAAGGTGTTCCCTCCTCAGTGCTTTTCAAGATCTTGGTAAGACCTCAGGGGAAGCACTTGGAAGGCTGAGTCCAGGTTCCTGAGCAAAGTCTCTAGACGTGAGATTCCCTTAGAATGGGAATCTCTGATTGAACTGAATTGAATTGAATTGAATTGAATTGAATTGAATTGAATTGAATTGAATTGAATTGAAAGCCCAGATGGGCAATATTTCAGATGTCTCCTACTGGGTATGCCCAAGTAAAGACAGATTGAGCATATGGGCTGTGGGCAGCCTTTTCTGCAATATGTGACTGTTTTTGATCCTTCATTGAGATGGCTGATACTGTTCAGTGTATACGGAGCCTGGGCATCTGGCACAAGTTCTTGATACTGCTCTGGGAGGCCTAAAAAGTAAGAATTGTAGTGCTTAAATCTTTTAATGGACCAATACACCCTTTTACTCCCTTCAGTGCTTTAGATTCACTTTTGGAAAAGCTGGGATACTCCTTGTTCCAGAGGAAAGGGGTGCACTGCAACAGTAAAGCAGCACTTCAGAAAAGCAAGCAGATAGGTCGTAAGAGTTACAGGTGCCACTGCATTGACCTGGGCCCCACTTGCACATCCTATTTGTAACAGGTGATTTTAGGGATGAGAAGACTCATCTTGACATGTGTGGACTAAACAAAGCCTCTCCTTTACAGGTGGTGTTAGGAAGTGAAAAATGAGCTTCCCCTGAGATAACCAGAACTTATACAAAGTATTTTTCCAGATGTGGATTTCTGGTGGCTAGAGCTACACTGGTAGAAAGTAATCTTCCATTTGCTTATGGACACAGACATGTTCTGTCACTCTGCTGTTGTATCAGTATCAATAGATACCTGCACCTTCCAGTGCTCAAAATGTCGATGTTCAGATGAGAGCCATATCCTTTTGAAGTTAAGCATTGCTAGAACTGTGGGTTCAAGTCATACTGCTCCTGTGATTATGTTTGAACAATTTTATGCTGACCTTAAAATGTAGGTGATTGACAAGCTCTCTCCATACCTTCTGCTTGAAAGCAGCTATCCTGACCTTGTGAAATGAAGCTGTGAATAAACTACAGTATGAACAGATGTGGTATGTCAAACATGTGATGTGAGCACAACTGCAGTGTTAATGCTTAGATTCACTGCTGTGTCTCTGCACTGGACAACAAGAGTGATCCAGCCTGGGAGCCCCCAGTCATCTGTGTGTATTACAAATCAAATATTTCTAACCTCATTGTAGTCAAACTGCACTTTAGGAAGTTGTCCAGTTTCTGAGCTATCCAGTGTTGCAGCTCTGAGCAGATGAGGACTTGAACATAGGTGTCTCACATACCTGTTACGTCAGAAAGTTTATTTCCCCAGTAGCACTGGGCACTGTAGTTCTGCTTGGTGTTTCACAAAGAGAAATACACGTTCACCTACTCTTTGGAGTGCTTTATTTGAAACTGCAGGAACTCAGGTAGTGAGAAAACCCAGGTGCTTTGGTAAAGGCTGCTGAGGAGACATAGCTGGCAGCACATCAAGGGTTAGAGAGCAATCGAATACCCTCCCGCTGCAAAGGATTTCCATTGCACACGCATGTAGTTACACACCCTCTGGTATCTCTCCAGCTCTTAGGATGTGGTTGGAAATAAAGCAGGTGGCTTCATGCCCTAAGCTCAGGGACAGGCACACATCCTTGGGCAGGACTTGCCATGAGCATGGCTGGGCAGTGCTGATGGGACTGAAGCTTGGCCTTACATCCCCAGCAAATTCACAGCACCCTCCTGGCCCCTGCCTCTGGGGCTCTGAGGTCTCCCAAATCACCTGCCAGCCTTTACCAGAGTCACTGTCTGAGGAGGAGTCAAGGCTGCAGAGAGCTTTGGAGGTTGCCCATGGCAGGAGGATCAGCTTGTCATTTGTCTCCCTTCATCCTGACAATCAAAGGCTCAAAATAGCCGTGCTCTTGCAAGACTCCCGCGCAGGGTCAAGCCTGCTTGTGTGGACGATACGCTTCCACTAATAGCGCTTGAAGACATTCCTTGGAGGGTAGGTTGCCTTCTATATCTCAGAGCAACACGCTGCCATGTAGGAACTGGACAACTGTGCTGTGTCCTAAGATGGCAGATGCTATTCTTACCCCGGGAAGACTTGCTCCAGCAAAGCTCCTTTCTCGGACAAAATGTTAAAGCTGAGAAGCAGCCTGAGTGTGCTCTCCCTGGTAAGAGCATAAACCAAGAATGGCCCCTCTGAAGTCTGTGCAGTGACGCTGTTCCAACCCGGTGCCTGGGTGCTCACCTTTCCCTCCTGGGATGTGCTGTCACACAGGGAGCACAGCAGCTGCCCAGGTACTCCCAGCAGTCAGCTGGGGATCAGCCCAGGGACACCAACAAATTAAAGCAATGCCCGTGGGTATAATCCCTTTTTTTTGCTGATCAGCTTGGTGCAAGCTCACAGGACCAGTAGAACTGAGGGAAGTCATGTCCCCTCTCCCAGCCAAGTGGAGCAGGTGCAGCCCGTGAACTTGTTTAGATCAAATACAGAGCTGGGCCCTGTGGCTTTAAGTGAAATGTGAACAGCCCTTGGTTTAAAAAAAAAAAAAAGCAGCTGTTAAGTGAGAGAGGGTGGAAGCAGAGTAGTCACAGTGCTTGAGGGATGGTTGAAATTGTGTTGGGGTGTGCAGGGAGGAGGAAAGTGAGGTGGAAGTTTTTGCGGATAAGTAAGTGGTAAGTTGTAGAGGATGTGGACGAGGAAGAAGTGGTGACTTGGCATCAGTCTTGTGAGGAATTGTCTGGAGAAATCTGAGGGCAAACTGCTGGGAAGCACTACATTGATCATCTGATGCTGATAACCTAATTCCTAGCCTACCTTGAGAGAGCTTTGTAAAGCATAATTTTAGTTTTGAAGAAATAATTTACTATAATACATAAAGTATGTTGTTTCATTACTGCTGTACGTGGCTCATGGCTCATCACTCACCTGCACACCAGGCTGTGGGGAGCTGGCTGCACTGCAGAGAAGAAAACATGCTCAGACAGCATTTCCCAAACCCAGGAGCACAAGCTATATTGTGAGGAGGCAGTGAAAAGCCATACATCCCCAGGGGATGAAGACTTCAGGGACTACTGCCTCTACCCAGACAGAGCCCCCAAACATGGCCAGATCTCAGCTGCCCCAACCTGCTCCCCAGACAGGGAAGGAAGCCTGGGTTGGAGGTCCAGGAGCTGCTGCTCTCTCTGGAAGGGGGCAAATGGATGGGGATGGTGCAGACTGGCACCAGTTGTTAGCTGATGCCATGGTTGACCCCACAGAGTCTTCACTTGTCATGCTGTGTGAGCCCAATCTATGGCTACCACCATGGATATGTTTTAATCTTAGTCTTCAAGAAAACAACCCAGAAGTGGAGGAGGAGATGGAAGCAGCAGCTAAGCACCTCTGAGTATTGCTACCTGCCTCTGCCCACCCTGGGAAGAGGGGGCAGATACCTAGTGGGGAAAAGAACAAATTATCTGCACTGAGCCAGGGGAAGATGCCTGCAGGAGGAGCAGAGGCTGGAAAAAAATTCTCCACTGACAACCATTGCTATAAAGCCTGCTGGATTATCAGGATCAAAGAAGGACACCAATATGAAGGTGAACTGCTCCCTGATTCATGGAGAATGAGGCTTATTTTGCACTGACATTCCCTCTGTGGAGTGAGGCTGCCTGTCACCTGACAATAGCTTTTACAAAGGTTTTGAGAAAACCATCAGTCCATGAAGACCTCTGAGAGAAAGTTCAAAATAGATGGGTTTGTGGGGTCATATAGAATTGCTATCCCATATGGATGGCCAGGGCTCTCCTGAGCTGAAACACATCATTCCAGTAATAGGTAATGTTTGAAAACATTCCCCTTCAGAAACTCTTTGTCAGTGAAGTAAAATTCAACAGCTCTCACTGTCAGCTCATGTTGGGAGCCCCAGGAGAAGAGGAACCATCTGAGCATTGTTGTCAAGGTCTCATGACTGTGGTTTTACAGGCCTTGCCTCCCCACACTCCTTTGCCAGAAGCATGGTCCCAGTGTCAGCACAGCACTGTTGGGAGAAATGCAGCTCAGTACACATGAAGGTGTTGGAATCAGAACCCATGGAGATACAGTCCAAGCTTAGCTAATGTAGGATGCAGACAGCAGTGTGGGGTCATGGGTGAGTTTGCTCTGAGGCTCTATGAGTCACCCTGCAAGATACTGCCTACCTGGAGGCACTTCTCAGGGGGCAGCAGACACTTTGAGGGGCCTGAGGGAATGGTTTGGAAGGACAGCAACATACACCTGTGTGGCTCAGCAAAGCAGTGATGGAAGTGGCACTGCACCTTGAGCTGCATAAGATTTAGCATGTATGTTCTCAGGCCATGTCCCTGACAGATGTCAAAACCCCTGTCTGCTGGCTCTCTGGTGGCACATTGACATCCCTGTCTCCTTGCAGAAGCTGTTCTGATTTACACAACTCATTTGCCCTTCAGGAGCAGCAGGGATTTATACCCTTCCCTTGACATCTCAGGTGGCTGCAGAGAGCAATTAAGGAAACATTTAGGCTGATCACCAAGGAAATATATCTAACAACATCAAATAATGAGGCTGTTGAAAAATTTCCTGAGGATGCAAAAAGGACCTTTTCTGCAACATAAAAAGTTGGCTCAGTTCACTAAAAAATTCTGCAACATATTCTACTGGTAATTGCACCATGGCGACTCTGCCACTCAGAAACTCTGTGGTAATCCAGTGGGCTGTCTTAATCTTGAAAAGTCAAATGCTTAAAGTGACCAGGTTTATACAAATACCAGTGTATTTCTATTTATAGCACTGAAATCTTCTCAGAAGTCGGATCTGTTCATCTGTCACAGATAAGTATCAGCCTAGGAAGGTATCACCTCATTGCCCTCTTTTTAGGATACAGCTGTTAGTGCTAATATTACGTACCTTATCCTGAGTTTTCCTCCCCTCCCCCTTTTGCCACTTGCTCTTTTTTTTCTGTCTTACTCACAGGTGTCTTATCCTTCCCACCCCACTCCCGTGCTCTGTAACAGGAGCTCCTCAGCTGCTTTGGTGGGTGATAGAAAGGGCATCCTGAATGTCACCTCCTTAGCCAGCTCTTCCACCGATGTTTGCTGGGAACATGAGGAATCTGAGTAAAGGCACAGCTCTGATGCTTGGTGAAGTTGCTTACCCCCAAATAAACATCTGGTGCTTCACCTGTCACCTAACTGCTCTGTTAGATGGGCTGTGCCACTTCTGAGTCTCACTCACTGCCATTTTTCTGAACGCCACTAAGATGTTGTCCCTGTTCTGTGTCCACACGATGACTCTGAGCCGTACATAGACCATATCCTTGTAGAAATTTAGTCTCTGAAAGCAGAACCAGGATCAGGAGATAGGAAGGCTACCAGAATGAGTAGTTGCCTTCAAATCCATGCTCACTGGTGGGCACAAAAGTAGAACATCAGGAATTTTCAGGAACAACAAACAGAACAAATCAGAACAGAAATCATTGTACCAGGCCCACAAACAACCTGCTATTTGCAGTTTTGGCCTTTGCAATTAGGAAGGTACAAAGAAACATTCCAAAGTTGGTGGGAGCACCAGAGAGATAAGCTGTCCCAACTATTTATTTTGTGAAGGGAAAACCACATGGGAAGATCATATACTTGCATAATAGGCATGATGATTTTCTCCTATTCTGGCTTTCTCACAGCTGATCATGCCTTGTAGATCTTAAGTTTTTTCATCTGGGAGGTGGGCACACAGCTGCTGTTTCACACCCTCTCAAACGGGCTGAGGTCATGTTGGGTATAGCGGCTGGAAAAGCAAATTACTGGGGAGTAAAACTCTTCGAAGGCCTTCGGAAAGGGAAGGAAGGAGGTAAAACTAAACCCTACTGTTTAAGAACAGCCTGCTGTAGTCAGCAGAGCTCAGAGCAGGGGATAACAATCACATCATGATCACAGTAAAATGGCTTTCCCTTAGCCAGCGCTCTGCAAGACCAGATTCCCACTGTGGAAGGGCATACGAGCAGTGAGTTGTGGTACATAGCTGGTCCCAGAAACCACACATGCAGCTTTTCCCCATCACCAGCCACATGCTTAGAAAATCAGTGACCTTCCTACTCTTACCTGTTGGAGCACAGCCTCTTTCACTTTTGCTGCAGCAACGGGCTGATCCCAATGTGTGGCATCAAAATGGCTCCAACTCCCTTACCTCAGGTGCTGTTTATCAGATAGCAGACAGCAGTGCAAGGGAGAGACCTTGAAACAGCATCAAACTCTCATTCAGAAGCATCCTGGTGCTATAGCACCTATCCAGGGGAGTTTTCTCCAATGCAAGAAAGTGAAAGTGGTGCTTGTTCTGAATGTGCTGTGTCCTTTCCCACTGGTACTAGACAAGATCATCTTCCTCTGGAGATTGGGGGGGAATATATGCCTCAAAAATAAATAACAAATCCAGAAGATGGACAAAAGTCTGTGAATTTCTCAACACCAGGTCACATTTGGTCATTGTGAGAAGACCCTGACTTCAGAAGCATGTCCAGGCAAAACTGCTTGTCACCAAGTCCATCGCTTGTGTGCCATAGTGTTTAGAGACAGTTGATAACACCTCAGACACTGATAAGCATATAAACACTGAACAGATGCATATAAATTCTATATTATGGAATGCTTAGAGTGTTGTATGAGGCAGTCACCCAGGAAGGTTGACTGGTTTGACACAGGTTGACACAGGACAGAGTAATCACCGGTAATTACCTACCTCATGCAGTGTTGACTTCGTTTCACCTTAGCTCTGATGTGTGCTCAGACAGCAGCACATCCATGCAGACATTCCCAAACCCTCCTGGAACCCAATCACCTGAGAAGGAGCTGTGAAGTGACCTGTCCCAGGCACGGGAGACATTGCTATATCTGTGTAGGCATCGGAGGCTGATCTCCAGGCCATGGACTCTCTCATACCAGAGCATAAGTGGAACAGCTCTGAGCTCTTTCCAGCTTCCCAGTGCCCACTAGCAGGGTGTGTGAGGGGATGCCTGTTAAGGGGGATGTCTGCTGTATTCCTTGAGGATTGCAGGCTCCATGCAAGGGGACAAGTAGATCACTGAGACTTGAGAAGGCTCTTAGGCTTCACAGCGTGGGAACATGCTTATACTTGTGTTTCCCACTATTGGGAGTGATGTGGAAAATGCATTGCTGTTTTCAGCATGATCTCCCATGTCTGCCTTCTTTGGTTTTGCTCCAGTCACATGACAGTTTTCACTAACTTGAGGTGATTTGGGCTCTGGAGGGCTGTATGATGTGGGTGGGACATCATGCAGAGGGGTGGGTATCTGGGGAGACTGGGATAATGAGAAAAGTCTCAGATGTCAACCTTTTCCTTTGATCCCACCCAGGACAGTCATTCACAGAATTGCAGAACACTTGGGTTGGAAGAGACCTTTAAAGATCACTGTGTCCATTTCCCCCTGCCACTGGCAGGGTCATTGTGTGATTTTATTACCTTCCATGTTATGGTCAGAAATAAAATCAGAAATAACATACAGTGGTGATGTTGGCTTCACTGTATCATATGCATGGCACCTAGTGACTCAGAATGACAAGGGTTTGTACCAGATCCCCAAATTCCTCTAACAGGGCTGGGAAATGCTTGCCAGCATAGAGATACCAGTGTGAATGTGTGATAACAAGAGGACCCTGCTGTGCTCTGCTTGCCCTGCTGCTTCTCACCTGGTGGAAATTCTTTCTGATGTCATATGATGCACTTTGCTGCTCCAATGAGCTCCATGGTTCTCTGACTGCCTGCATGTCACACTTGATGACTGAAATCTCTCAAAGCCTATTGCTGCTGAGGATATTTAGATTATATACTTGAGAAGCAGTATTCTGGAGTTTATGTTCTGGAGGGATATACTTTGACAGGTTCCCTGGAATTAAATGTCTCCAACAATACAGTCAGATCAAAGATTCACCCTCAGCCATCTACTTAAAACAAGGCTGTTTTTCAGGACTCCAGGAAAATTTTTGTTTCTTGTTTTAAGATGCAAAGCTGCAGATATTGCCTCTGCTTAGTTTTGAGCAATTGTCTACTTCAGATAGACACAGGGAACCTCTGCATTAAAGCCACAGGAATGTTGTTGTGAAGGGTCATCTGGAGGTCTTCAGTTCAGTCTCCTATTTTAAGCTATTGCTGCTGTTGGTCAGAGCAGTCATGGCTTTGATTAGCCAAGCTTTGCAGACTGGTACCCACGGTTGTTCCTTCCCAAGTGCAAGACCCTACACTTACTCTTCCTGTGTGTCCACCACTCCTCCCAGCTCTGGATCATCACTGTACTTGCTGAGGGTGGACACTGTTCTGTCATCAAGGTCACTGATGAAGATGTTAAACAAGACCGGACCCAACCCCGACCCCTGGGGAACACTGCTAGTCACAGGTCTCGAGCCTGAGTCGGCTCCTCTCATCACCACCCTCTGGGCCCGGCCTGGTTCTTGACTCACCTCACTGTCTACTCATCTATTCCACATTTTCTGAGCTTTGTTATCAGGATGTCACGGGAGACAGTATCAAAAGCCTTGCTGAAGTCAAGGTAGATGACATCCAATGCTCTCCCTCCATCCACTCAGCTGGTGATGACAT
>VXBZ01001632.1:19828-55515 GCA_013399135.1 Heliornis fulica | reverse complement strand
GTCTCACCAGGGAAGAGTAGAGGGGAAAATATCTGCAAGTCTTCCCATGGACAGGTCCTGGGGTTCAAACAAAGTGACAGTAATGAAGGCAACAACTAGTACTCCAGAGGAGGAGGCTGCCCAATCCCCAGCTACACAAGCTATTCTGACAGCAAGAATGGGGTTTTTTTCCTATTCAGGAGAAAGACATACTCTTCAGGGCAGCACCTCAAACCAGCAGGCTGATATTGCAGTGTACAATCAACATCAGGAATATTCTTGTCCTGAAGGCCTGAACTGGCTCGGCCTAGGCACAGAGCAGTGTTACACTAGGAGCAGGACTCCTCCTGAGGCCCTAACTCTGCCAGACTGTGCCTCCAGCATGGGAGAACTGGTGGGTTTCCCAACTGATACAAGGAAAGACCCAATGCTGCATCAACACAGGGACTGGGAATTACATGTGGCTCATGGGAGATACAAAGTCTGTTGGAGATTAACTGTACCTTCCCTGTGAGCTACACAGTGGTTTAAAAACTAGTCTGACTCCCTCTAAAATTGGATTTTGACCTACACAATGAATCTTCCACCTCAAGAGCAGCAAAGAAGATTTCACTATGGAAACCCCTCCAAGATAAACTTCAAGAGCACTTTACATACATTAACAAACACCACCACAAGAAGTGCATCACACAAAATGGTATTTGTAAATGATCAATATTAAAACAACAGCTATTAAAAATATACTTAGGTTTTACCCTCCTTGTTTTATGAATACTCAAATCAAATCAGTCCAACAGCAACCAAAGCAACTCCAAGCTCTCAGTTCTTTCAGGCTACACTAGGAATGCCAATCTGAAACTATGACAGATAAACCTCATTTACAGGTGACAACAAAAAAAGATGTTACATACACTGTAAAGTATGGACAGCATAAAATTAAGGGGCAGACCATAACACAGCACTTAAAGGAAAGCTAAATTTGTTCCAGCAAACACTCTATTAACACTGCACAACTTCTGCTTCAGGCTTACATGCTTCTGACAGAGCAATCTCGTAGCCTGAATTAACCAGTACTAGCAGAATGCATATTCAATTAAAGCAAAATTATTGCTAATTCTAGCAAATGCATTTTTCTATTTTTAACCAAATTAAATTTTTCTAGATTAGCATAAAATTAATATAAGTCTATAAGTAAAATAAAAGTACCTACACTTGATGAAAATAGTAAGTATTAATCAGACCAGAGGAATCAAGCCAAAGGAATTATTTCAGAAATGGATAGCCAGTTGATTTTGCAATCAACCAGTAAGTAGTAGCAATATACTTTGTATTATTATTAGAAACAAAATCACAACTAACAACAAGTTGTTTCAAAACTGCAGACTGAAAGGTTAAAGCTAACCCTAACTTTTGCATATTATTACAGCACCAAACTTCAAGATGCATAAAAAATGCATAAGGCCAAATGAAAACACTGGTCTCACCCACATAAAATAGTTGAGCATTTACATCTGACACATTAATATCCTGGGATCTTAAAAGCAGTGCTCCCAAGAAGTAACAAGTACAGTATTTTGCTCCGTAGGATAAATTGTTTTAATAGCAGACAATGAAGAGCTCGGAGTCGATGCAGAGATCGGTCAGTCCCTGCTTTTAATGCAACATTGCCCCCACCTGGACAAAGGGATCTGGGTCTGAGGGTTGGCATTGGTGGTGTGACGTGTGATGAGCAACAGTGTGAACGCCACAGGACACTAGTCTAAAAGAGGCACAGCAAACTCCTACCACTTTTTCAAGCTCACCTAAGTCTTTTAGGTGACTTATTGAAAGTCTCTTCAGTATTTTCCTGAAATAAATGAAAGCTGCTCAGTAGTCATAAAAAGTCCTTTTATACTATACACTTACTCATTCCTGCAAGAGAGAAAAGTGCATTTTCTACAATAACCCTGCATAATACTGAGATAAATATGCCATCAGAGTTTCAATGCAGTATGTATACTGCATGTGCATATTTTGTGTCTGAGTTAAATGCACATAGCTTATACAGAAAATGACAAATCCTCAGACTGCAGAAAACTGTATGTTATGCTTTTAGATCAAAGAAGTAAAATAAGAAAAGCAACTTCTATTTCACTTAATAGAAGCTTAGCCTTCATGAATAACCATGAACAACTGAATCTGGCCAGTTCTTGCAATAGGCAACTTTCTTTTGCAATATTCTTCACGACCTTGGAGAGATCAACTGCAGGAAGGCTGAAAACTGTTCATCTCTTTGGAGTCATGAACCAATTAAAAAGCCCTGAAAACTTAGCATCCTCCCTCGCTGTTTCATCCAGAACAACCTTTGCAACTACCTGTACTTGTCATCAAGAAAAATGCCCTTTCATGAAGTTTCTGAAACAAGAGGACGCACACTAGAAGTTAAAATAGCATCTTTTGACAGAAGTTGTAACAATAAAAGGTATTAAAAGGTAGATATAAGTGTTAAATAGAAGGAAACATGCCCAAGTTTAGCACAGCTCGAGTGGAAAGCACATTTATACACACAGAGGCTGCTGTGCCTCTGCTCTGCCAAGTGTGACATGTTGCCAGTATCACAGCACAAGGCAATCATCATCTCCTTCCAGAGCTCCTATTTTAGTGCCCCCTGGTGTCAATATTATTCTGATGCCTTAAATTTGCATAAGAATCTTAAGGAAAAAATTCTTTTTTTTTAAATACTCCTAAGAGTTAAATTATTATTGTAAGAAAGTCTTTTTGTAACCCCAGACTGCTTTCCCAACTCTTACTTGGCTAAGCAAATAACAATACCTGTGAGCATCATCACGACAGCTTTAAAATATTTAGCCTACATGTTTTATGCTAAGATTATACTTCTCGGACAGGATGTGTTTGATTTCATGACACTACCAAAACCACTTCCCTACAGCTTAACTTCATGGAAGCAGCAGTGAGCTTTCACAGCAGACAGCAGCACCCTGCTTCACCAGGGATACTGTACTCCTCCCAACTCTTCACTGAAATCAGCAAGCTTAAATTTGAGTGTTAAAAGAGACAGTAAATGAAATGAAAGACACCATCTTATCCTTTCACCCAAGTCCTCTTAACAAATCACACCACAGCCCTCACTCCAGGTTTGGGCTCATATCCCCTGGTAATTAACTGCAGTGCTGAATCAGGGGCTGGACCAGCAGGATGCCAAAGCTGCAGTCTTGCCTGGGTGCAGGGAGCAGACACAGCACAGCCCTGGGGCTACGCTGGCAGGGGGGCTCCGAGCAGGGTCTGCCTGTGTGCAGGGAAAGGGGACCATGCCAGGCATCTGTCAGACCTCTGTCAACATTGTGGCTTAGGAGAGATATTTCAAAATGTTAAAAATGCTGAGTGCTTCAGCAGAATAGGCAATTATTTTCAGTATTGTATAAGGCCAGAATGGACCAACTAACTCCCAGAAATGTTTGGTTCTTGAAGGTCAGTGAACCTGACAAAGTTGCTCACTAAGTGCCAAACTTTGCCCGAGACACATTTGTCAGATGCCATAAAAAGACCAAGACCTGCAACTTGTGACACCTGCAGAAAACTATCTCAGGTAATAGCCACATCTATTTCAGTGACATCTGGGGTCAGGCTTATTTTCTCACATTTCTACTATTTAAGTGTGAACCTCATCATGAAGAATCAATCTTTACTTTAAGATCACAGAAGCATTTTCTCTCTGTCAAACGTTGCAGGAGCCCTGCTGATGAACTGCAATAAACCAGCCAACTCCTGACGTGCCTTTGGAGTGCAGGAATCCAGACAGGCTGCACGCACCGCTAGGCACCAAACCGACTGCCACAAAATGTCATTTTCCTGAGTACCTTCTCAAACTCAAAATGTAAAGTACCCAGGTTCAGCACCTCAAATGGTTCCTACATGAAATCACTGAACCACAAAGGTGCCACAGGCTTCCTCTGCTGCAGCCTCGCTGTTCTGATGGCCGGTTTTCATCTTCCCCGACAGACAGCCGTGGTGTGGCTCCACGCCGTAGCACCAGTAGGGTGGGAGCAGCAGACAGAAGGGAGAACCCAAGGGGTTTTGCTTCCTTCATTTCCAAGAAAGCAGATGTTTTCACTTTTCAGAAGGTAGATGCTGATTTGCTGAGACCAGCTCTTTGCAGAAACACACTGGCTTGGACTGAATTTCTCACGGATCCTAATTCCCAGGGTCAAGCTGTAACTTCCAGCCAAAGTCAGAGACTGATTTGAGGAGATCTGAACAGAGGTATCCATCTCACAAGGGCTCTCTAGCCACTGACCAGTTTCCTTCCCCAGTGTGAACAAAAGCAAAATAGCCACAGAAGATCATTAGACACTTGCCCAGGAAGAACAAGCAATGCAGGGGATGCCATTGGATGGACAGGAGCCCCAGGTGCTCATCCTCTTGATTTATGCATAGTAGGGAGTTGGACTGCTGTTCCTTGAATTTATTTGGGTTTTGCTGTCCTTGGGTAGATTCACAGAATGTCAGGAAGGGACCTCGAAAGATCATCCAGTCCAACCCCCCCTGCCCAAGCAGGATCANGACTTTTGGTTATCCAAACTGGACTTGGAGGGGGGGACAGGGGATGGGGGAGGGAGAGGGGTGAGAAGAGCAGTAAGGGAAGGGGTAAAGGCACGGGGAGGGCATCTCAAAAACCTCTGGAATATTTAGTTTGGTTACTTTTTGGCTTTGGCCTTGATGTAGGTGTCCCATATACAGGGCAGGAGACTGCACACTACACTTTGGTGGCATATGAATCCACTTTCCATACCACAAGACATAGTTACAACCTTACTGCAGAAACTGCAGGTATCTGGGCACATAATGAGTAATGCAACACCTTGAGATGATGCAGCAAACCTCAGCCCAGGGCTCAATCTAAGCTGTCACCGGTTAAAGATGACAGAAAAACCCCCAGTATTTTTACATCAGCCTGGCTGTATGTCATCACTGTGATTTGCAACATTCTAAGCAGAAGATTTTATTTAAAGATAGTATATGAAATGGCTGAGTGCCCAGAACTGTGATTCACAAGGGTGAATCATTTGACCATTCTGACCATTCTGACCATGGAGACAACAGACACTTGTTTAGGAAAAGTGTTCAGTTTTGTCTGTATTGATCATACAATCTATGTGTTCACCACACAGATGTTATAGTAGATGAATTATTTATATAAAGCATTCACTTGCTGTTACTGCAATATTTAATTTTATCAGTTAAGTGCATGTATCTACTGAATACCTAAATGTCCCTAAAAATATTGATTTCTATGCCAATCATAATGCTTTTTGTTAGTTAGCTATTTTAATTTCAACATTTAATAGACTGAAATGACAGCCCTGCTTAGCAAGACAGTCCAAATCAACAAGAAGTGTCAGAAATTCTCTTTATTGTCCTTGCCTTGCACTGAGATCTTTTAGTGCAGAAGCGGTACCTGTAAAAATGTGGATTACAGTGCACCATCAGAGATGTAATTTCATAAGTTTCCTACAAAAGCAATAAATGCATCTGCGTAGATTAATTTTCAAAAATGCAAATCCTAAAACCAGGCCACAGTTTGTTAAGGAGTCTGAATAACTGTCTTGGAAAAATAAATGCAATAGCACAAGTATTTTTTGCCTATGATCCCCTGTTGATACCTCCAAATCTTTGTAGCTTTCATTTTAAGAGAGCAGACAATGTATCACCTCAGTCTTTCAAAGAAGCAAAGCATTAGTCTTCCAAATGCATTTTTTCTAATACACAGGTGCTTTGTTGACTTATTTACTGACACTGCGCTGCTTCGTCCATAAAACACCTGAGCAGCAGATTTATACAAAACTCATGAATGTTATTCATATCCACTAAATAATGTTAAGAAAAAAACATTAAATTCTACTGAATAATTTAATAAAAGTAATACCAAGTACCCACTCTTCTGATTGTATTACATACAAATATAGGAATCATTAAATTAGATTTATATCAAAATACTGGCAGGAGCAGAAATAACCCTTAGAACACTTTTCCTTGTTTTTCACCTAAAGCACAGCAAAATGTTGCCAATGTTCAGGGCTTCCTAAGATTATCCAACAGAGGGCTCCCAGTAGCTATTAAAAAGCTTAATTAAAAGCCAAATGCATGAACTAGGGAGTACACACAAACCTGTTGTGTTAATAACCTGTTCTGGATGCACACACCCCCCCAGAACCCCTTCAGAAATGTCTAACTGCACACAGTCAAAGCACCGAGGCGCTGCCTGGCCACCATCCACACCCTGTCGAAGGACACTCCCTCACAATGTCCCACAAACCACTGTGACCTCCTCTAGGGAACCAGCTCTGGCAGGGAGGTGGACTCGATCTCTCGAGGTCCCTTCCAACCCTACCACTCTGTGATTCTGTGATTTTTAACAGTGGTGAATCAGTGAGGCTTTAAATTGTCTTTACAGAAATTAAATTACTATTTTTTTTTACAATTTCTTTACTCTCACATGAGAGGAATACTAAGAAAAGCATGTGGAGCAAAATGTGACAGCTACATGGCCATCAGTCTGTGGGAAGGCAAGGGCAGAGACTGAAGCCCAGGTGGGTGCTCATGCACACAGAGCATCNCAGTCTGTGGGAAGGCAAGGGCAGTGACTGAAGCCCAGGCACACAGAGCAATCCCTGGCTAAAGCCCATCTACACCTGACAGACTTCATCTCATCAAGACAAAGATGCAACTGGACTGTTTCGGCAAGAGGGTGTTTCAAAGCAGGTAAAACCTTGTTCTCTTCCTAGAGATGGTTACAAAGTGGGGCAGCAGCACAGTAGCTTTGAAATGCTTAAGAGATCAATGTACTTGGAAGATTACGCTTTTCTGACATTCAGATATCTGAGGTCAATAAACCCCAAACATTTTTAAAAGAGTTTTTCCAACACAGCAGGAAATCTGAGTTTGCAAAGGGTCTTTGTACATGCTCTTGGGGTTTAGGAAGGGCTTCAGCCATCCACCAAGCTGTCCTCAGGGTCCTAACACATGCCAGTAATACTATTCACCTCACCATTTAACAGCCTTAATGTTAATTACTGGACGTCCCAATGTATTGTAGAGTATCTCTTTAGTAACATGCTGAGTTTTCCTGCAGGCTACATGTTTTTTAGAAAATTTAATTGAATACCACTATCCACTATCATGTTGGTGTGTCTTGCTGGATCAAAAAACCTCACAGCATATAACCTACTCAAACAGAACGTAATCGTTAGTCAAAGCTACTGTCCTGCAACAAATTAACATATTTCACAGGTTTAATAAACTATTCACCACAGATGAAGATAAAACATCTACTATTGTAGAATATGCTTTTAAAATTGTTTTGAGTGTATTAGAGGAAACCACCTATCTGTTATGCAGTGAATTCATTCCACAGGACCTGTAGATGGACCCAGAACATTAGCCAACAAAGTATCATACTATTTTACTTCTGAGATTGAATTTGTTTTCCATAATAACTTTTGACTTATCTATGATAACACTAATTTGGCTTTCTCCACACTCTTGCATTCACCTATGAAAATACATACCTGGACCCTTTTTGCATGAGCTACAAAAGTAATCTAATACATACCCTCCACTGAATGTCAGTGATTAACTCCTCCAAAACTAGTTTTGCACTTTTAGAGATGCAGACTTTTTGACCAAAGCCTCAGGAGGTAAAGCACAAAAGCTATATTCTGCCATGTTACACACCACACAATGTATTTGGTGCTTTCCCTCAGCCTGCTTTTACCTGCAGTGATACTGCAAAGCAGGTGGACGTGTAACACAAGGAGAGAGAAATGTATGTTATCTGCAACTGAATTCTGGCAATGCTAAACTCTAAGCAAAATATTTTTTAGAAATTTTTGGCACATTACTGAACTAGAAGCCCCTTGCACTAACCTGAACCAAGATGAGTTTGACTACTCTCACATTCAGAAGTCCACTTTCAGGCAGGGTGCCTGGGTGCACATATGCATTTGCAAGATCTAATCTATACTGTAATTCAAGGCAATTCTTTAAAAGCAGCCAACTCTCTCTTGGCCCCACCACCACAGCTGAGGTTTGGATCTAAGGTTGAATAGAAAACTCAAAATGCCAATTTTACAACTGCCCTTGTATTAGAACACAGCCATTTCTTCAAATAAATTCCAAGTACACACATAAGTGTGTAAAAACAATCTCTTCTTTACCTTTCAGCCAGAGATGACGGTATACAGGGCCTTTGGAAGACACCAGCCTAGTCTGGCATGTAAAATCACACACCATTTTGAACACTTAGACTTCTATCATTATGCAGGCATCATTTTCCTAGCTAGGTCTTAGAGTACATTCAATGCATGTATGGGAACAGCAGTAGTGTCACAAAAACATCAGACAAACTCTGATCCTTTACTTACCACAAGTCTCCATCTTCAATAGTCTTATCATTTGGGGCTCCAGCATGGCCATAGTGCAACACAGATGAGTTCTCCCCACTGACAGGCAAAAAAGACAATTCAGCATAATTAATAGAAGAAACACACACACAACATGAGAAGGAACACTGCAAACCTCAGTGTATTCATGTATTAATCAGGAAATGTTGGAGTCTGTGAGGCCGCAGGGCCTACCCCGGCCCAGGCTGTGGCAGCCCACCCTGCAGCTCGCTTAGCTGGAGCGGGTATGGAACGGGCAGTTTGCTATTCTGCCTCTAAAATACATCTTTCTGCATAAGGACAAGACACACTTCACATAAGTATTTCCCACATCTCTGACAGTGTTAATAAAGAAATTATACAAGACATTTTTCAACCTACACCCCCTTATTACCTTCTAGATTTCCTTGTAATTACAAAGAGCTATATCTCCCGGTTTGAGGTTAAACATTCCGAGGCATAAAAAAAATAACATCCACTGGAGCAAAACCCAACATGTTTGAAATGCTCTAGGAGCCACTGGGACTGGAAAAATTCAGCTGTCCAAGTAAACAGCTCCAGTTCACCTCTGGCACGGCTACACGTCATCTCTGCTGGAGCGGACACAGCCTGCTGCTCGGGGAGCGCTCGCAGCACAAGCAGCAGTAACAGGCATGAAAACTGTCATTCTGCTCCTACCACCTATTAAAAAAAATAATCAAATACCACATTACAGAGAGAAAAAGAGTTTTATTCCTGGAAAACTTTCAGACTAAACTGCTGATTCACAGGAATAAAACAGGAATCTCTACAGAAGGATGGACGCTTGTTCGGGGCTTCTGAAGCTCCAAGATCCATTTGGTGACCTACATTTGGCCTTGGCATCCCCTCTTTTGTATGGATATTCCCCCAGGTCTGTCCATCAGTTAAATCACTGGTAAAGATCTCAAGCTCTACTTATTTTTCTTTTGCTATTCTCCTCAGACAGATGCCCTCTCTCCCTCTTTCTCTTCAAAAAGCTAGAATTATACCCAACAATACACATGTTAGGACAGAGCTACTGCAGCATCTCCCTGACTCCCAAGTCAGTACCCCACTCTTCACCCAACATGTAATGGTCATCCTGCTCAAATTTGATTCTTTGAAGTTGTGAGGTGGAACAGTTTTGTATCTTAGGTAAAAGGAATCTTGAGGCTCAATTTTTATTAATCTTCAGTTGTGTCTGGAGTAAATGTACCATCTGACATGCTTCTCATAGTAGACTCCATAAGCAATTATTATAGAGGAGAAAGATGCTGTCTGAAGATTCTAAAGTCTCTCAATCTAAAGTCCTGGTTCATGTTAATATTTTGAAAGCACTAAGTTTTAACTGTTGAGTATTTTTTGCATATGAGAATCACTATGTAATAAAGCAGTGACAGACACATTTTCAGAATCATGGGAATGATTTTCTGATATAAAATGTATTTCTTCATGTTATACACGCTCCAAAGGGAAAAATTAAAGTTGTTAAATCAAGAGTTAAACCCTCCCTGCAACAAATTTGTTTTGTGAAATAAATCCAATGGTTTAAGCAGTTTTTCAACTGGCTCCTAGCTGGCTGCTTTTCACCTCTTGGACCCCTAACTTGGGAACCTACACTGTTGTGCAGCCCCATAAAGCTTTGCACACAAGATTAAGACAGACACAAGTTTCTCTCTAGAGATGTCTTGTCTCCTGAGCACTGGAGGAATCACTCCTTCTGGCCATAATTCCAGCTTTCTGTGCCAGGACACCTTCAAACTTAGTTTGCTGTGACTGAAGAAAAGGTCTACAACAGGGCAGTGATCTGTGATCATTGTATTCCCCATCTCAGATGTCTGCTTTCACATGGAGGTGACAGCAGTGGAGACAGCTCCTACCCCTGCACTGGACTACCAGCATTCCAAGAGGAGGCAGCAGTTTCCTGCCTGAAGAATGGTTTCTCAGGTGGAGGGTTATGATGTGGGGGTGGAGGGAAGAGTGGGGGCAGTACCTGGAAGCAAATGGAATGACCTAGGTGCTATGTGTGACACACTGTTTGTGAAACCCATATGTTTGATGTTTAAGGAAAAAAACAAAAATAATATTAAAAACCCAACACTTAGCATACACACACAGCAGTTCATCGGGGTAAAAAACACAGATACTATTCCTTATCTCCCTTTAAAATGGGGATAAAGCAGGAGAAGCAAATAGCACATGCATATATTTATGATCAACTTTTTAAAAATGATCATGAAGCTTAAGGGCATGACTCCATGCTAATGGAGCTGCAGAGCTTGTTTACTTAGCATCAAATGCTGGCACCCTTGGCATCATATACCATACCAGCTGCTTAAACAAGTCACATATTCAACCCTGAACACTGCATAAATGCTTTCAACAATAGACACTGAATACAGATATAGGGGATCTCTTTTTCAGGTTTTAATGTAAAGGTTTTAGTTTACAAAATATTTCTGTGAGGTTCGGCACCAACACTGAGGGAGGATGCATGACCAAATCTGGTTTTCAGCACTGTCAGTGAAGCATTAAGCAGGACACAACCTTTCTCAGCATTTGGGACTCCTGATCTGTCACACACATCTTGGCTCTGCAGGGTAAATGGGATCCACAGAGAGCACAGCAAGTGCTGAACACCAGATATGCACACTAGACACACTCCAGGTTTCTGACTGTTGGAAGTGGCTAGGGTGAGGAGGTCTGCTGACATGGGCCTGGCTCTGAGCTGGTTCCCTGGGCTGAACACCCACTACCAACCAGGACACAGCAGATCTGCTCCTGAAAACTCTCCCAAAAGAAATCCAGCATGTGCACTCCAGGACTGGAGCAAACACCCACAGCTGGGGCTGAGCAGGAGATCTTCCTTCAGAAATGCACCCACACTGAAACACTGATGTGGACACACCTTCAGCACATCCAGGTCAAGAGGTCCATGTCCAACCTTCCTCACAGGAAAGGTCTTTACTGCTGTCCTGATATGAAAGCCTGAAAGATGCTTTAGGAGCAATGCTACAGAAGTGACATGTATTCTCATGGTAAATATTGCAGCTGGCCAGAAATTGTTCATAATGACTCAGTTAGACTTGAGGTGGTTTTAAAACAATTTAAACAAAACTCCCAGCCACTGGCAAACCAAATGAGCCTTCCAGTAGAGGCAATTTTTCTTCTTCCTAAGAAGCAACAGTTGAAAGGTCTGGTACAAGGTCAGTGCTTAACAATAACCCCACTGTGGAGTGGTGTAGATCACTGGTAGCTCTGCTACATTCCTGGAGGTCAGCACCTCTGAAAACCACCACACATGAAGATGCCTTCAGGCAGTCAACCTGAGAAATTCTCCAGAAGGTTTCTGTGCATCTATTTTTATTCCTTCAATAATTTGCCTCTAACTGGTGCCAGAGATGTTTTTGTTGCAGCAAGAATTGCGTGAAGCAGCAGAGAAGCTGCAAATTAACACTACTGAGAATGCAAACACCAGAAAGAGATTCAGATCACTAGGAAAGGAAAAATGTCCCCCAAATACATTTTCATAGAACCAGACTGGTTTGGGTTGGAAGAGACCATAAAGCTCATGCAGTCCCTGCCATGGACAGGGACACCCTCCATTATCCCAGATTGCTCAAAGCCCCATCCCACCTGGCCTTGAAGATCAGAAAAACACCCTGAAAGAAAATGATTAGAAGAAAGAAGAATGTCAGCAGTGTTTTAAGAACAGGACTATGCTGGGCATCAAGCATTACAAAAAGTGCAGCTATTAGCTCTACATTAAGAATACCTAAAGAAAACCCAACCATTAACTAAACCAGCAAATTATTTCCATCACAATTTAAATTTAAAAAAAATCAATCCTGAAGTAAGCAGTAACAGCTTTCTCTCCACTTTTTCATCTAAGAGAGGAAATCTTAGAAAGTTGTAATGAAAAGAAAAACAGATTCAGTAGTCTTCTCCAAAAAGCTTTATGTCTGGTGATCCTCAGGTAGGGAGAGGCATTTTGCTGTGCTATGTAAATCACCAGTATCACCTGCTGAGACCTGCCATCTGCCTGGAGACATCTGCCAAGAAGATTTGAACCTAAGTGTAGGATGTCACAGTATCAAGTAGCTGACCATGGTTTTGGTGGTGGTTGCAGAAATACCTAGGACCTCACCTCCACTTAACTCCAGCTGGAAATGGAGTGCCTGGATGCCAGTGGATAGCACCCATCACAGGATCAGCAGGACGCACTGTTCTGAGTGTGTAACCTAACCTTTGTTTTCCCCTTTGCAAAAATGGTTCCTTAGTACACTAAGGCACAACAATGAAACATTCATTAGCATTTGAACACCACTTGGAAGTCAATGTGCTGCAGATTAGTGCTAAATATATCCAAGTGTGTTAATCTAATACTCCCATTCTCATTTAATTGCACTTTATGTCTGCCTGTGCCTCAAGCCACTTACAAGCTGACAGCACTTGAAAGCATTCCCACCTCCAGGGCAAACCTTGCTGAACGACCCCCTGCAATACTACTCTATGGGTGCCAACACTCTCACCTCACTGGGGAGTAGCACCCGTGTTTTCTGTACTCATATTTGGTCACACCAAGTACTCGTTACCTGTAGAGTGTAACCCTGGACAGGCACAGCAACAAGTGCATGTGTGCCAGGTGCCTGACTGATTTCTGTACTGAAATACAGTCTTAGTCTTCATTTCTGGCTTAGTAAACATCTTTTCTAAAATCTGAATGACAAACTTGGTTTTTGTTTAAAGTATCATTTTCTTCTATGGAAATTGTCAGGCCTGTAATCTCAAAGGGAAAGACCCTGCCAAAATATCACCATTTTAAGTGTTGTGAAAACACCACTCAGCATGAACAGAATGAAAAAATAACAATTCAAAAACACTAATTGCAAAAGCTATTTTTAGCTGTAAATGTAGTTAAGTGTAATATTTACAATGCATGATATTTTCATGGTAATAAAAATGCCTATTACTCTTACTGTTATTATGTTAATTGAATTAATCAAATAGACCTACTTACGTTCATTTTAATATTACTCATTCTTGCTTCATCACTCACGTTCAGAATGGAGCAATTTTCAGCAAAAGGCCTTTGTAGTCTATCTAATGCAATCTGATTTAAAATCAAGTTTGTCTGCACTTGTAATTGTAATGGTAGGGCCCAATCCCAGCTCCCAACTACAATGAGTCATGGTATTGTTAGGACTTTGCATTCGAAGGGCAGCTCTGCTCCATGCATTAAACACTCCAGCAGTTTGGAGGCAGCTCAGGCTCCAGTCCCACTGTGGCACTGCTATGGCCCTCCCACCTAGTGGGACAGGACACTCAGGAAGCTCCTGTCATCACCCACTTCTGAACTACTGCTGGGGCTCTCTCCTCATCCTGGGTTCCCAGAGTCAATCAATGTGAGTCCTGCCAAGAGTTTAGTCTGTACCCCAGGGTCACAGGAATCCACCACACGAGCACAGAGCAGGTGTTTCCACAAGCTTAGCAAAGCCACTGTTATCCTCCAGCACCCAAAGCAGATCCTGCTTCATGGGTTCTGATTCACTGTAAGTGAATGTTAAGTCTGTATGGATGTGAAAAACCATAGAGAGACAGCTTGATTTTACCACTGCAGCCTGTGACAATACCATAGAGATGGAGTCCCACTTCAGTGAAATGCTAATTCCCAAGTTATAGGATGTTACTTAAACCAGGGAATTTTTCAGACAATGTAGATGTACAATACCCCATAAAACTGCTCATGCTCATGCTCCTCCTGCAGTTTTGCATATAAATTGGAAAACTGCATTTACAAATAAGCAATTGAGTAAACAGCAGAAAGAGGCAGAGATGCTAATTATCCTTATTACCTCTGAAGCAATATAACATTATTGTCATTAACACAAAAATTATTTTTATAAGTGCAATGGACTTCAGTGTAGGGCAAGCGTCTGTCAGTAGCAGCAGATCTACAAGTGGAACATGTATACCAACATATATACCAACATATATGTCTCATCTAATTGTCAGGTATCTTGATTAGATTAATTCTACTGACTAGATCAGATTAATCTCTGCACAAAGCACACAGCTGTCATCAGCACATCTCACACACTATTCTCTTGAAATTTTGCGAGTGAACAATGTGCATTTCTACAACCCCAGGGAGAACTTTTATAATGCTTTCCCACGTACACCACCTTCAGCACTAGCTGCTCAGCAAGAAAAACAGCAGAAAATTTCAAAATTAAAAAAAAAAAAAGATCAAACTAATCACATCTTAACCTTTGAGGCAAAGAATTCTGAGAATGATATGAAATACTTAAGGTGTATTTCAAATGGAGTATTTGTGAGCATCACAGAACAGCTCTAAAGCCCTTCTCCATAACACTATTTAATAAAAAGCCAATTGCAGCACAGATGTGAGCATAAACATGATCTTGGCAGTAGCAGCAGTCACTGGGGACTCTCTTGAGTGCAGCAGAATCTGTAACTGGTTCCTTCTTTAAGATGCAGCGTTAGCCACCTTTCTTTGAGTTTTCAAGAGGAAACAGTTCTAAACTTACTCTGCTGGTACTTGGAAACACATTGTGTGCCTACATGGAGCAATTTTACAAATATACAGAGGAGACCT
Source organism: Heliornis fulica (assembly GCA_013399135.1). Taxonomy (NCBI): domain Eukaryota; kingdom Metazoa; phylum Chordata; class Aves; order Gruiformes; family Heliornithidae; genus Heliornis; species Heliornis fulica. The sequence continues at coordinate 40,479 of VXBZ01001632.1, read as the reverse complement.
GACCATACAGACTCCAACAGTTTGGTATAAAGCACTGACTTACCTGCCACAGATGCAAGTGTAGGAAGTGTGGCGCATGCCACCGCGAGTATAGCAGTAGTGCTGGAACAGGCTGCAAAGAAAGAGATGTGGTAATTAATAATAGATGCAAAACCACCACAAGACAGGGAGAAAAGCAAATCTTGTTTTAGTACAGCTGTGTTGGTGCAGATCCCTGGCTCCCTGGCGAGGCACTCTGCCAGTTTCTGCTCTGCTAAGCACTCCAGTCCCCCCACCAGCAGCTCAGCAGCCCTGCCGAGGGCCAGGCCGTCTCCACAAGGCCCATTAAACAGCACCTAGCAGAGACGGGCTCAGTGCAGCTGGACAACTTCACAGGGGAAACTGCTCTTCTGTGCAACTCACCACAGGAAGGCAAAGTACCGTGGCAGCAGGTAGTTCACCTGACCCTAGAACGAACAGGATGGTAACAGCTAAATGCTGAAGCTGGGCAGTCTCTCTGGAGTTGAGAAAACCCCTTCTTGCTGCATTTCAGGTGCACAATCACTTCCACCATCCTTATTTTCAACCCTTTCAGACTATGGCACGTTGATTCGGCAAAAGTCCAACCAACCCTTCGCCAGGAAGGAGCTCACCAGAGAGGGCAAAGCTCTTCAAAGTCATTTACTTCAGCAGAAGCTCTCAGTTTTACCATCTCAATGACAACCTCTGGTGAAAGATGAGCTAAACACCCCAACACATTGACCTGGTCAGCTTCTGACCAAGTGGCACAGCCCCCTGTCCTGACAAGCCAGCAGAGCTGTCCCATGACACCAGGCCAGACACCTTCTGCTACCATCATAGTCCATGCTGGCGTGGATGGTCTCAAGTTTTCTTGTCTGTAGCTCAACAGACACAAAAAACCCTTAAGACTATTCCATTTCAGGTGCCTCTATGATCTTCCCCTGGGGAAAGATGGGAAAAAAAATCAATGCAGACTCAGTCCCAGCAGGAAGATAACGTGGTATTGTTAGGCCGAGTCCTCACAGCCTGTAAAGAACATTCCAGTGCAATGATCTGTGCTCTGTGTGAGGAACAGGAACGGGAAGGGGAGCAGCCCTGTGCACTCCAACAGTCCTCCTCTAACACTGCCATCCTGCTGGAGGAGCTGTTTGGCCTTAAAAGCATTAAAATATTTTTATCTTCACTGTCAAAGTCCCCTTCACAAGAGGGCAGATGTGCTCAAAGCACAATTAATATAGGATTAGGTGCTGTAAGAGCTAAGCACATATCACGGATCCTTTTATTCTTTTTGAAATATGCTCTAATTACAATCCAATTCCCTTTAATACTGAATGAATTGCAAAAACTCATTTCTTGTAATACTGAAATCATTTCATTAACACAGAGTGGTAATGGTGCTATTCAAAGAATAGAGATGTTGTGATTCTGTCCTTCTTGGAAGGCTATTAAAGACATTACACGCTTGTAAATCCAATCCGGATTTCAAAAAATACACAAAATGGCAGTATTTAAAGAGAACCAAAACAAAACACTAATTAATTGCACAAGGGAAAAGAAAACCCAACATTTAGAGACTTAGGAGGGAGACCCAATTTGGAAGTTCTCTTTTCTGCTCAAAATGCTGTGATTTTATGAGGTGGAAATACTAATTTTTGTATTAGTAAACCAGTAATGGCAACAAGGAGGTTGAATGATGGAGACACTAAGAAACTCTGACATGATGAGAACACAGCCGAGGTACCACTAAACTGAGCCAGTAAAATTTATCACATAACCCATCCTTTGTTTGATACAGATATCAGACACACAGTCAAGTTTTACTCTGCAAGACACGACACTGTGAACAAGCATTTTGCACAGTAACATCTTGTACTATTATATATGTATAGTAACATTTTAAGGAACAACTTCTGGTGCATTTTATAGACCCTTCACCTTAAATGATTAAACAAACTATCTCCCCTAGACAGCAACTTTTAGTAACCTTCTAAAGAGCTTTAAAAATGAAATAACGAAGGTTGTAAACATCTTTCCATCACTGGTGATGCGGGGATGGCAGGGTTTATTTTCCCATATGACAACTGATCACATATTCATGGTTGCAATTTATATGAAACTGCAAGCCAAATGCAGCCAAGTGATAGTATTCACCTTTTGCAGTACTCCCCAACTAGCTGTAAAAAGTGGTAAATAAATTAAGACATGCTTCGTATAACCCAGCTGCTGCCTGAACTCTGTTTCTGTTTTCTCAAGAAGGAACCTGATTGTTTCATCAAACATTATAGACTTTCTTTTAAGAGTAAGAAGGAAACTCAGCGTGACTGAGCTGATGATAACACAACTTTGCCAGGTAATGAGTTTTTCACTAATAAAACCAGTTGTCACTTCTTTGAGTTTAGTGTTTTGGACTGTGACTCATTAGAAACATGTTTACACAGTTAGGAAAAAAAGGAATTGAACATTTCTATCAGAGACAGCCAATATCCTGGTATAACATCATAGGCAAGTGAAGGATTGCATACCCCTTTAATGCAGATGCTGGCTGAAAAATGTCTGTATAGAGTTAGAGAAGCTGCCAGTACTTTGGAGTTAAAATCCTGGTTCCACTGAAGTTAATGCAGTTTCTGCCACCAGACTTCTTCACACCAGGATTTCACTGTCTACACACTGCAAGAATCTTCATCCAAAAGCATGACCCAAAATACAGCGTCTGAAATAGTTGGGTGGGACATCATTTAATCTGGCACTCCACATATACTGCAAATATTGCACCTTGAACCTTGCCTGGTCTTGCTGATTGGATGCTATGTATGTTAGGCAGTTTTTGGTGTTGCTTGATCCTTTGCAGTGAGCTACTAATGGACAGATGGAGAAGTTAAGCACCTCTGTCCTTCTCCTTCTTCACGGGTTTCAAAGCTTCCCATGATGCTTTATGCACTATTTCCCTGGGGTGTAGGCATTACTTAGCATGTATGTACCACCTCGGTAGTGCTTACAGATCAGCCACTGGGGTATCTGCATGTCAGATAGTACCTTGTAAATGCATACAAGCTCTGTGAGCTGGCATGGGGTTTGTATTGCTTGTAGAGGTACATCCCAGGCTTTGTGCTTTTTCCTTTTGCCAAAACATCAGCACTGACAGTATGTGGAGATTTAGGGTAGTTTTAAAAACCTCACCGTTTCTTCCATTAATTTAAAAAAGAGCAAGTATTAGTTACCATCAACTCAAGTAAATCTATCTGCATTCACCACCATCCATGCAAATCTACTGAGGCACCTGAGGGTTACATTACAGTTCTGCAGAGTCTTGACTACCCTACTGAACACACTGACTGGAGAGAAACCTCCTCTTTCAGAAATAATGGGGGTGTCTCATAAGAAATAACAGAAAAAGGAAATACTTGCTACTTTTGAGATCTTACAGAGTATTGCATACATCCAAACAAAACACCAAACCTCTGGAATGCTTAAAAAGCCTTGACTTGGGGGTGGTGGTGGGAGGGTGACACAGAGCAAGTTAAAAAAGCCATGAAAATACGACCTGCTGTGGACAGCCCTTCTGAGAAATTGTAGCAATTACTCTGACAATGATGTCTTACAATCATCTTTGGTCCAGTTTCTACTGCTAATACACACTGACAGTCAGATCTGTGCTATGAATGTGAAATTAATCAAACAATTTAGGAAAACTGTTACCATTAAACTACTTTAAGTGGAATAAAAACACTTAAAGCAGAAGGAATAAAAGCTATCTATAATGACTCCCCTCACACGTTTTGGATGTTTTCCTCATCACTAGAACACAACATGTCCATACACATTCAGCAGAGTGTGACTTATTTCCCAAAGGAAGCAAACATGTAATCTCTAATCTGAATTCCTGTCATCAGCTCTTCCTGATTTGTAACAAATATTTACAACAAATCCACAGTTTGTATTTCTCAGCTATTCATGCCCAAAACCAAGACACTTCCAAATCAAGAAGGTTCCAAATAAAAATCCAGTTCACTACTTTCAGGTAAAAACTGCTAATTACAGAAAATGCAGTTAAGTATGAAGGAGAAAAAGAAAAAAAAAAAAAAGAGAAGGAAAAATCACTGGCAAAAATACCTGACCAAAAGAACCTACTAAACTCCTAAGTATATTCCCCGCAGTGGCATCTTCTGATGGTCCCTCTACCCCAGTCCCCCAACCTTAGTTACTACAGCAATACACTGCAGAATGAGACATGCCCATCTTGTGGATGGAGGAACCACCTCATTCCAAGGTTTCAGATGAAGGAGGACCAAAACCACTGAATAACCCTGTTCATTATTCCCACTTCAAGGGCAGCTGCTGGACAGTTGTAGTTCAGGAACCACATTTTTAGATCTTGTATCATAGATATCTACTGTGGGAAATGCAACTTGCCTTGTACAGAAGAGTCGAGGACATTCTTGGGTCAGTATCTCTATGGTACCTATACTGAAAATATATTTATAATATTTTTTCCCACATTTCAGATCCACAATAATGTCCTTAGTGCACCTTTGAGAAAGTTACCTCCTAATAAAAAGAAACTTGTACACACTTCAAAACGAGCATTCTTTGCACACAGCCCCTGAGACTTGCCTTGAAACACAAGCAGGTGGATTTGAACTATCAATTGGAAACCCGGGCAGCTTAAAGGAATTCTGTACAGAACTCGGGGAATTTTCTGTAGGGTTTTTTTTGAGGACAATTGGAAGACATAGGTGAGTATGTTATTAGTTACCTGTGCACTGAATTACTTTAGAATTACAACTAGAATATGCCCTAATGCTTTTGTACAGGGTAAATATCACAGACAGCCATGAGACAGGCTAAAACCCCAAGCTTTTTTTTTCTAAAGATCCCAAATGCCAGATTTTCCAAATTTGACCTCTCTATACCAGGACTGATCAATTTAGACACACAAATACCTTCACACAAGAAGCTATAAAGCTCAAATAACACTAAATTGTTAAGGCACAACAGATATAGTTTNGGAACCACATTTTTAGATCTTGTAGACTGCATGCAGTCTAGCTTGATGCTAAGTATAAATACTTTAGATATTGTGGACCCATGCACACAGGAAAGTACTGACCCATCAGTGGAAGCACCAGTAAGGTGTCCAGTGCCTCCTTTAATCCCACTCTAGACACTGAGGTTCTTAAATACAGAACATTTTTTCATTGTTAATCTATTTATTTTGATAAAGTCATTAATTTTCCACAGGCAGCTAGAAGCTTTAAGGCTTAGTTCATCTAATCCTATTTTTGCTTAGTTCAAAACACAACACTGCAGTATGCCAATACATGTTTTACTAATAATTAAAAAAAAGACAGCAGTTCATTGCAAAAGAGTTAAGGAGGAGAGTAGAGCAGGAGAAAGTGTAGCTTTAGCAAGCCCCTATGACACATGAAACGGGCAGCAGATTAAGGCAGCCACAGTGCAGAACATCTATTATGAAATACAGAAAAGCTGTGTAGAAGGAAGCAGCACAGAAGTGAGTGGTCTCACCTTTGAAATAAAAAAAATCCTGTTGGTATTTTTACATGTGCTACCTCTCTGTGCTAAAAGAGATGACAAGCCAGAGCTCAGGGCAGGAACTGAGGGTAAGATTGCCCTAAAACACGGATGTATTTTAAGAACATGAAACGACACAGATCAGAAGGAATGCCACTTCTTTGGAGGAGCCCACCAAGGGAAGGACATTTCACCAGCCATTACTGCTCCCTGGCAACCAGAAACACGTTCAGAAGAAAGTCCACAAAGACAAAACTCTGCACTGTCAAATATGTCATACTCGATTTGCAATGACTGAAGGCAACTGATAACCTCAGTTCTCAGGGGTAATCAGTATTTTAATTGTATAATTGGGAATTCTGAATTGCTTGTCTTATATAAGACTACCTGAAGACATTATATGACATTAGCTGATATTTCATCTTTTTGGATAAACTACACAGGTTGGTGAATTTAGAGAATTTGGAACCGCACTTTCCACACAAACACACACACACGTTTACCTTTTTGGGTTTTTTTGGCTGTACTTTTATTACCACAGTTAAGTATCCCACATGAAGTAAATTTTCCCTCATCATTTTGCAAATCTATTTAAATTTTTTTCAGTAATTTTTGGGACAGAGAAGAAACAATACAACTTTACAAAACTGCTGTAGTTTAAAAATGCCTGTGGAACTACGTTCCCTTCTCCCTCTCAGACAGATTGATATAAGTTTATTTTAATAACTTAATAATTATCCTTTTTTTTTTTATTTTTGCAGTATGTGGAAAAGGCAAGAGGTGCAGGTACTCACTCTCATTTGATTTTTCTTTCAACTTACTGTATGCTGGCACGGTATTTCTCTCTGTCACTCTGTGTCACTCTGAAAATTCACCAAATTCTGAATTTTTACAGAAGTTCAGCTACACCCATTTCATCACCAATATTCAAATGCAAACAATAACCCCATACTCATCTGCTGGTTTTCCAAAAACTTGGTAAGACAACTGAGCAGGTACCCTAGAGACAGGACAGCTGCCACAGTGCTCTGTAAATACACCTTCTCACTAAGTCAGTCTTTACATCTACACTCAAGAAGCCTTTAAAGAAAACATTCTTGGTTTTGTTGCCATTATTGTAGTTGTTGCTTATTATTACTATTATTATTATTATTACTACTACTACTATTTTCCTGAAAAATTTTTAACTCTACTTGGAAAATTCACCTACCATATGTCAGAATCACTTGATTCATTTGCATAAAAACCAGCTGACTTACAGATTCAAATATTATGACTATTGAAATCATTACACTTACTGTTTCATAGCAACTAAGCTAAGATACTCATCGTTCAAACCTGCAAATATTTCACCATTAATTTTGACACATGCTAGTCAAGGTCTCCACCACTTTCTGTTGCTTTTTCACGTGCAACAGCTCAGCCAGCAGCAAGCATGGGCTCTGTCAGCGGGGGAACACACCTCTTCCAGAGCTGCTCAGGCTGCCAAGGGGCTGTTGCAGAGAATACAAATAAGGGTTACCCAGAGGACTGCATCAGAAGTAGCATGTGCTGAAGAACCAAGTGACTGACAGAAGAAGCATCAGTGGTCTAAGAGATTGCCACCACCGAGACGCCGGCTGGGATCAGACCAATGCAAGCACTGAAACTGAACTGATTTGAGTAACGGTCCCCACGGATGCAACATCAAGGAAACTGGTCTGTGTTCAGCTGCCCTCCAGCTGGGAGGTTCAACACCAGCACCAGGGAGAACACAGTCACTTAGAGGTTGGAACTTCTCCTCCTCCTCTGCTGTTGTTGCAGCACGTTGTGCATGTTGCTGCATGCTCCCCACCAGCCTGTCAGGCTGGACTGCCCATACCTCCTATTTGGGTAGCTCCCACAGCAGTGGGATCTCCTCATGCACTGCTCCAGGTGGCAATGTGGAAGGTACCATCAAACCTTGAATCCAGGATTTATTTTCATCCATTTTCTACAGCAAAAAATGAGTTTTCCATCCTCACCAAATACATAAATGGGAAATGGAAAATCTATCCCACTGCCACCCTACACAGCAGCAAACATCAGAAAGGGTCCCCGGCTCTAAAGTCCAACTGGAGTGACGTCCACTAGCAAGAAGGCACAACCAAGTCCTGCACTGGTCTAGATTTCATACTTTGTCTAACATTATGGAAAGATATGGCATGAATTCTTCTTAGACTCATTGCTCTGTTTCCAGCTCTAACAATTTTAGATCTCAACTGGCAAATTTTAATTTTTTTTTAATAAATTTAAACCTATTTATCAACAGCTAATTAATGAGGTCTAAATCCTTTGATGACAGAATGATTAAACTGCGTTTTAACTAATCCATCTTTAATTAAAATGCTGCCAGCAAACCATTTCAGGATGTGTAAAAAAGGACACATTTATAGATACTCACTCTTTAACTATGCATTATGTAAAGCCAATAATTAGAAGAACTCATGATTTCAATTATGTTTTAATTACTGTTACGTATAAAACATGCTTTAATAGATGTAATGCAATACATTTTCTTTCTTTACAACCCACTAATCATTCCTATTGGGGTGACAACCAAATAAAAGGAAGTTTAATATATGCACTAGTACAAGAATCTTGTTTTAGCTCTGAGCCAATTCTCTCTCCATTTCTCCTTTGCAGTAGAAAGGTACTTAATTATCTCCAAACCTAAAACACAAATGAATCCCTATAAATCCCTGTTAAAACTCTAAAAGGAGATTAGTGGTAACTGACCATAATAAAGAGGAATGCTTTATCCTTATTATTACACTTGCATGTCTTCCAGTTTCTCCAATTCAAATGACAAGGTTACTTGAAAAGTCCACTAGTTAAGGAAAAAATAGAAGGTGACATCCATCTGATTTTTGTACTTTTTTCCTTTACAATTTTAGTAAAAGACATTTTTTTCCTTTACAATTTTAGTGAAAAAACACTAAAATTCAATAAATTACAGTTATTAGGCTTGTTTCTAAACTCTGCATGTTCCAAGTAGTGTAACACAGAAAATGCATTCTTCATGTTTCACTGCTTTCAGATCTGAATCTGGCATGAGGAAAACTAATAAGCTTATGGAAGAAGCTTGTACTTGACAAATATTCATAAAGGTGTATATAGTTATTTCTACTGGCTCAGGTATGCCAAATTTCATTTGCATAAGCTGATTTCTACTGTTTGGATAGATCAAAGAAATTGCTGATATTTCAGTTTATTTCAAGTTTTCTCTGAAAATATTTAGCATTTAACAAACTGATACTAAGATGCTTTCGTGTCACAGGTGCCTGTGATGAAGTCATTGAACATATAAATATTGAAATATCCACAAAACAAGACTTCAGCTGCTGCATAGTTTGATTTATACAATTCCTCTCATTTCTCTTTCTGTCTGTTCTTGATTACAGAGCAAACTCTTAGGGGCAGGGAATATATTTTGCTACCTTATAAAGTGCAGTCCTATTCACATTACTATTCTGATTAAATAAAAAGAACAACAGCTCATTATGAAAAGTATATGAACTGTACCTCCTTGAGAGAGAGCATATCTGTAAAGGTCATTTTGAATGCACAGTTGGACCTGATCTTTAAGGTCTTTTCCAACTAGTATTTCTGTGAATAATTGAGATGTCAAGAATAAATGCTAATGTGGCAATGTGCTTTGTCAGGGTTTATTGAGAACACTCCTTACTTTTTAAAATATTAGAGTAGATCTACCACAGAGGAAAAAAATACCAAGCTTAAATGTATTATGTATGGCATCCAGCTGCTGTTCCACCACATCAGGAGCCTTGCTGTGCCGACAAGAGAAGCATTCACATGAGACTGTACCTCCTCACCTCCTCTGTCTCCCAAGCAGGTCACATTTTTATTGTCTCTTATGGTGCCTCCCAGGATGAGGCCAAGGACAAATATATTTATGGACTGCATGCCATCATCTTAAATCAGAAGAAATATTGAAGAAGAAGAAATATTTTAGCTGTTAGAAGCACTGTAGAAGGACGGTAACACAGCCAATACCAGAAATAACATTACCATAGGAGCTAATCAAATCTATATGGATGAAAGCAACAGTTTCCCTTTCAACCTAATTTCCTGATGTACCTGAATTCTAACTACAGTAACTTACTTGTTAAGATGGCATTATGACTGATAACACCTAGGAGTTCCTTCTGTCTACACACTCTCTCCTGAAGCAAGGACACAGCACACAAATGCCAGCTGCTGTCTTGCTTTCATGCCCAGCAAGTCTATAGGCTGGAGCAATGCTGGGAGAGGTGACTAACATTTTCTTGGGGACCAGGTTGGGGATACTTTATTAGAGGAGCCAGACACTGTTTGTTCAGGAAGGCAGAATGTCCCAACCCTACCTGGATCCCCCATATGCTTTCTGGAGTAAAGCATTGCTGCCTCCCTGGCAGAGAAAAAAGCAACTAAATATCAAAAACCTCATTAAGTATTTCAGGATCATCTAGTTAACTCCAGAACACCATCCAAACTTTTCCCAAAACTGCATCCACCCCCCAGAAGCCTAGAGTGAGATGGTGTGTTTGGCTGGGTCTGCTCCCAGATATTGTAATATCAAAAGAAAAGTTTTCCTGGGTTGTGCAGATAAATGACAGATCAGAGATACCCTTCTCTAATCTTTCTGACCATGTTTCAAGGGTCCTGGTCATATAAAATGAGTGAATAGCTGCCCAGAGGACTACACCATTTACCACAAATTACTTCTTTATGGAAGAATCAATTTTATAGTCTCCTGAATTTCAAACACTTGCCTCCTCAATTCAGTGGAATTACTCTTTTGAGAGCCAAGCCTGAGACAGATGACTCCAAGATCTACTCTTGGGGCTATGAACTATCTGTTATAAAAATCTAGAAAGGGCTTATAAGTCTTTGAAAAAGACTCTGAGTCAAGAAAACATGTATCAACACGTTAACATTATATGGCTGAAAGTGTCCAGACTACTCTGTTGAATCTCCAACAGTCTTCATCCCAACAGGCCAGGAAGCTAAATCCAAATATCTAATACAACAAAGCCAGGACGTGTTTTCAAGAGGCAGAAGAGGCTACGTGCCCCACGTGCTCTCCTGGGACTCCCACACGTGTGTTTCGCTGTTCATCCATGGAGAATTTTGCAAAGCTGAATGCAAGAGAATGAAGTTTTAAAAACATATTAACTAATTTCAGCTCCTAAGGCAACACTATGTAACTCTGAAAACAAGTCTCATTGCAAGACATGGGGAACAAAATGAAATGTGTAAATGTGTTCAGCAGAGATGATCCCACCAGCTCTCCAGGTCTTTCAGTCTAAGCAGAAATCTGTAACTTTTATAGCAGTTCCCTTAGTCCTCACTGCAGAGTAGGAACCATCGCTCAGAGGAAAGTGAGGGCACAGTACAGCCTCACCAAAGCTTTCAACAAGTCAAGCTGTCATGCAAGGCTTGACAGATCCACCTGCCTGCTTAAAGTGACACACAGATACTGCCCAGTGCACTGCTCAGCGGTTGCTGCAGATCTACTACTTTTATTAGAGAATTAAAACCATATGGATTAGAAAGATGACATCAACCAACTCTAAGTAAGCCTAACATTTCCCTGCATTCCTAAAACTCTCAGGATATTTCGGTTACTCTGCTCCTGGCATTGCAAAGCCTTCACTAGCAGCAAATAAAACAAGAATTCCAGTAGTTGGACAACAGTAGAAATTTTGGATCTGTCCAAAAACTGAAAAAGGTTTGTCCTGATGCTGCATGTATACTTAGGGCTCAAAACCTGCTCATGTCAAGTTGCAAAACTTCAGAGCAAAGTCACACCTCCTGGGAGGCACAGTCATACTCTTGCACCAAAATGGCATCATCTGCTCTCTCTGTACAGATTTGTTGCTCACCAACCACGGCTCCTTCTCCCTAAAGAAAGATGTGGGCACACAGGAAAGCTGGCCAGCATGCAGAGGCAGGACTTGCAGGACAACAGCTCCCAAACTAACCCCACAAGGTCTGTGGTGCTTCCTGCTGATGTAGATAAACAAAGAATCACAACCCCAAAGATAGTGGAAAAAGATCTACATAGTCACACTGCCTTAAAACACACCATAGGCTTTAATGCCACATCCAAGCAATAGTGGGTTGATATCTAAAATTCTAGATGCTTATGTTTTGTCTTACAACTCTCTGCAACACAGTCCTGAGCAGACAGTCCAGGGTGCCTACAAGCCACAGGCCCGTACATGGAATACAAAAAGTGTTTTATACACTTTTGATTCAACTGGCAATTATTTTTTCACTAGTAAATTATACCTTTCATCTCCCTTTCGAGGTGCCTACACACAGAAAAGGAAAACCTCTTTCACTGGATTCAATAAACTTACAAGATATAGACAGAAACGTGGGCTTTATTTGCATTCCTCAACTGATAAAGTGACTATTGGATGAGATCAGTGCTGAAGCCCCACAAGCAGGCTCTAGGAGCAGCCCCTTTTGCCATCCAATTTGACAGTGTCCACAAACACAAGGCAGTAAGATCTAGCTCGTGCACTGAGTACTGGTCAGGGGACCACGAGCAGGGAGCAAGTTGGAAGGCCAGGATAGCATTAAAGATCATGGCACATCAGGGACCAGAGAAGGTTGCTGAATTCTGTGAATTCAGGCTAAAGTATCAGAAGGATTGATCACTAGTTTGCTCAAACACACACACCCTTTTACATGCAACTTGCCTGAGTCCTTACTCAGGAAAGTCTACCAAAATAAGCTGAGTTTCTGTTTGAAAAATGCTGATTTTGTAAGCAGGCAGAACTCACCATTTCCCTTGTTGATGGTTTGTATCTTATCTAATTACCTCAGTTTCTATTTCTGTTTGTCTGACTTCACCATGTGGCTATTAAACACATAGGGGCTTTCAGTTTGAAGACCCAAATCGACCCCAACAGTACCAGTAGACTCTTTAAAGGACTGCCTGTGTTTAACAAACTGACAGTTCAGTATGCAGGCACTCATTTCTCAAGGAAAAATGTGTTCCTTGCCATCACTTTCAAAATGAATGTGACATCAGAAGACAGCTGTGACTTTCTACACAGACACAAAGTACTATAGAGCAAGATTTAAAAAACATTACCTTGGACTACATTCCTTCCCCCTGCGGTAATTACGCCTGTGTTCTGATGTATATATAAAAATCTCATTAGCTGCTTTTGAGAGAGTTTCACTACACAGAGGGCATGTTCAGTTGCTTTCAAACTCTCATGTCTAAATTATTGCCATACCACAAGTCCACTATTCTCTAGCTTTCATCTAAATTCTTTCTTCTTAAACTTATGACCTCTCTCTTTTCTGTATTAAATTTTTATATTAATAAGCTCAGCTGATCAAATGATCCAGATCTTACTGCTCAACCTTCCCATCATTTTGATGACCTAACAACTCTCAGAGGTCTATATCTATATGATTTATTGGGATCTAGAAATAACTTCTGAGAAGTCAAATACTATCAGATTTAACATCAACTCCTTTGTGACCCCACTTGTGAAAAAAAGAACAAGAGTTAAAAGATGACTCATTCTGGACAACTACTTCTGTCAGTTCACCAGGATTTAATCCATTTAATGTGTATCTTATAAATATTATATAACAACTAATCAGAATGTTGTGTGATAATAAATCAAATGCTTTACTGAAGGCTGAGTGTATTACAGCCATGGAATTGACTTGAACAACCAGATGTAATCTAATTAAAGAAAATATATCTAGGCCTCTTTAATAAGATGTCCTTGATATCAACACATTAACTCAAATTAATTAAATACTTGTCCTCCATTACTGGATCTCCATAACAGCATTGTCATAGTTGCTGAGTAAGCGTCTCATCACAAACTGAATGTGGCACCTCCTGTAACCCCAGTCTGCACCTTCTGGTGGTTCCCTTTCCTCTGCCCCAAATGTAAAGCAGAACCAGGTGATCTGATAAAATTTAAACCATTTTGCAGATCTTCTATATTGCACACAAATAGCAGTATTAAAATAGTTAGGAAACAATAACAGCAAACAAAGAACATTCATTTCCTCATGAAATGAATGTGCACTTTTTCATTTGTACTATTACATCCACTGGAGAAGCAATGGAAGTGCTAAACGAGACCTGTCTACATCACGGGTTCATTTAATAAAGTTAATCATCAAATGATTTTTATATTCAAGAACATAAATGTGATATATTGAAGCAAATCATAGCTAAAAAGCTAATTTTAATTCTTCACTTCTCAAGAGTATTTTAAGCTGTATTTTTTAAAGGACTACTTATTTAACTACAGCTGTCAGTTGGCTGGTAATTCCACCAAACTAATGACTATTCACCTTCATTTCTGAGTTCAGTTTCTTTTATTTGTCCCCAAATATTCAGCAGAAATCAGTTACATCAATAACAAATGCCAATTTTGATCTGCCTCATGAGATGCAACAGCTCCAGACAGATTTTCAGAGGACAGGGTGACTAGAACAGCTATTACTAACAGCCATTAGACAGAATGGCAGCACCAGAAGACAGCTCCCTAGATTTAGGCCGGATTAAGTGGATACTGTACGCAGACAGACCTTCAAGCACCGTAAATAACTTTAAAACTCTACATTGTGGTTGAACTCACTCTGCTGTCAGAATTGGTTAGGTCACATCACATGAGATAGTTTACAGCAAAGTGACAAGCACTTTGCTAAACAGCAAACTGTATATGGCTTATCATAATAAATTAAAATTACTTAATACAGGTACTCAAGCAAAGGTCTACAAGAACAAGTGAGGTAAAGGAGATTGTTTGACATAGAACTAATCAGAAAATCACTACAGGAAAGGAGAAGAGACAGCAGCTTCGACAGAGGAATCACTGGCTTTTAAATAACATTTGCTGTTTCTCCCCTGTGCTATCTAATCATGCTTTTGTTTTATGCCATGTGTGCTTAAAATATCTAGTCAAACAGAAATAATGTTGAATTGGGCAGGTGCCCAAGCTTCATGACAGATAAAGGATCATGGGTAAGTACCCAGTTTTCATGAGACAGACATCAGTATCATTCATATTAAGACAGGAATCAAAGCAGGATTCTGTGACTGTGATGTTATGTTGCACCTCCTGATTATATCTAACAAAACACATAATTATCAAAATAGCATTTAACTTTCCTTTTCACACTGTTTTCTTTTTATCTTTCTGCCACTCATCTGAAACCCCATCAAATACAGAAGAACATAAAACTGAAAAGGACACTAAGCCCAAATAAACTTAACCCGAACAGCTACTGGAGAAGGGTGCAAGTGATCACAGAAATACTGTAATGTCTTAATATTAACATGTTCAGAGTAAGCTCTCTGGAGCTCCAAGTTTGTATTCTGTGGCATTTGTAATAGAAAAAAATGATGGTAAAATTACTTTTACTCACGTTATTTCATTCTTTTATGCTAATTACCTCTATGAACTTTGCCAAAGACCACTCTGGGCAGTGTCCTATCCCTATATTCCTGCTTGGGACAAGAGGCAGGAGCGGTTCTTCCTAAGGACTTGCCTTTGCCTCCCAACTGCCCCAGGCTTACCACACCTGTAACCCAGTGGTGACCTACCTGTGTGGTGAACCTACACAGCTGCTCACCAGATTCTTTAGGCTGGTACTGGGGAAGAGGATGGCAGGCAGTTTGCACAAACTTCTGCCACTCCTTTTCGACAGGAGCATCTCTTTATGCCCCTCCTGGATTATTAGCAAGGCTTTTAAATCAAGAGTAGCTGAGAAGATACAAAGTCATTTCAGACAGCAACTAAATATCTTTAAATTTTAAAGCTCACAACCCCAAAATACTAAAAGCACTGATTCATATTCTATTCATAAAAAAAATCCATCCTTTAAAAGCTTAAATTCTACTGGAAAGGCACTATGGAGTTGGGCCTACTGTACTTTTCAAAATCGAAACCAAGGTCTTTCCTTACATTAGCAGCAGTTCCTTTGATAATCTAAATTGAGACAAATCCAATATATTTTTTTGCTTTCTAACAATACTTTTAATCCCCTGTTAGCTTGGATAATGAAAACAGATGAATCCATTTCACTTGCAGCTTCTTGTGCACCAGGCGATGTCGCCAGCCCCAGCGCAGCCGGACCTGCCTTTGGGAAAGCACCGGGCACGTGAATGGCATTAGTTCTAACAGCTGGCACTGGAGAAAACGGGGAAGGAGAGGCTAAGGAAAACATTTGACAATTGCAGTGACTCTGTGGGAACAATGTCGATTTTTTATTTCTCTTTTTGTATTTCTAATAATTGCAACTGAAAACGGACACCTCTGTTAAAACGCACACAATACAGAAGCAAACTGCAGTTCTCCAAACTATTTTGTTTACTTTCCTGAAAAATAATCAATACAAGTAAAGCTCTCTAAATTGCTACAAGTCATATTTTCCAAGTGTATGAACCCTCAGATTTTCACCTTTTCTTGATCACAGCTAGTCAAAACAAGACCAAGATGTACAAAGCCCTCCTGCAGCTATAAAAAAATTAAAAGTGCTATTTTTTTATTTTGTACTACCATTTTTACAATACATTTTATCATGTTTCTCTTGAGTGAGTTTTCTACACAGTCTTGCAAACTACTTTACAAATACTCCAAACCTTTGGGTTTGGAGTATTTGTAAAAAAAAGTTTCACCTGTTTATTCCAGCTGCTTTGAGTACTTGCAGCAATTACCACACTTGGGTGAGCTGCAATTTAGAGACTACCCAGACTCGTGTTCCTACTCCATCATTTACCAGCAGTTTAATTTTGTTCCCCTTCTGTGTTAAGAATCTTTAAAAACAAGTCTACCACTCCTTTAATTAGTAATTTCCTGAGTAGCATTCTGGTTTTATTTCACCTCTTAATGACCAACAACGAAAAAAACCCTTGTAATAAACACAAATGTGATTAGCTTAACACAAAACTAGAATTTAACCTTAATACACCAAACAAGCATAACTGAGGAAGCTGTATACTGGATCTGAAAGGGATGTGGGCCTTATGGGTGGCTTTTGGGCACATTTGAGTAGTATCACAAAGCAGCAAGAGATCCAGCTGAGGTTGGCTGTATGCTGTTATAGGTACTGACTGTTTGGAGAACCAGAGGTCCTGCTCTGTCTCCTGAGACAAGAGAAATAATGAAAGGAAAACCATAAAGAGGTCAAAAAGACTTGTTTAGCATCTCCTGGCAGAGCTCAGTATGGAAACACATTTTTAACTTCTGGTCCAAGCCTTACAGCCCCTGGACACACCAATCCTTGCCTCAACTGCTCGAGTTGTCAGTGTTTCAGCTGGCACCTTCCTTGACTTGTTATTAGATGAGCATTTATTATAATTCTAGCTTTCTGTTCTCATATGACAACTGCTGTGCAAGGCAAGTTCATCTATCCCCACTAACTAATTATCTGTATTAAGAGCATTAAAAATCCAGATATTTTCATGCCACAGGATGTATAGGGAAAAAGCCTTCCTGAGGCTGTGCAGCAGCACTCACTGATGCTCCGGTGCGCTCGCACCCAGGCAATGGCAATCTTCAGCCTCAGAGAAAATCATACACTGAGGCCAATATGTAGATCATTCACAGGATCCTCACGTGTAGATTCTCTCATATTCCTTAAATATGAACTACCACTAGACTTCACAGAAAATTATTCTGATACAGTCTCCAAGTTGGAAAAAGATAAAGTACACAATAGTCTATATGAGCTACCGAATTTTATTCAAAATAAAGATAATTATATAAGTCACATACATCTCTGGAAGTTTGCTCTCTAAAACTACCAAGCTACTACCTCTCTTTGAATCTTCTTTGAATCTGGATGCTATCCTTTTGTTTCCCATTTGCCACTCTCATTTCCTAAAATCCCTGTTAAACATGAAGAATCTGGTTTTTACAACTTCTTGATTTACTCTACATTGAACTTTTGCAGTAACAGTGAGTCCACATAAAATTCATCTGTGTAGATTCTCTGTTGGCTAAAGATAATGTCTATATTTTCTTGTACTTGCTATTAGGTTTTGTAACCTTGTAAGCATTCCTCTTCCCTAATCCCTTTGGACTTCTGTGTCTTTCAACAAAGTCTCTTCCCAATCCTGTACTCTGACTTAGAGCAGCATTTGCTTTCTCTAATCACTCAAAAAAATCAAGACCTTTGAATGCGATTATGGATACTGGGTTTTATATTGTCCAGACTTCCATGACAAGAGATCAGAACTACACACCAAATCCCCTCTAAATCTTCATGTACTGCTGAGGCATTTTCCTACAACAGACCATTCCCACTCACCTTTGCTTGTACTAAAATCTGGGATATGCTGCTTACAGTGATCACTTCAGTATGGTGGTTGTCACCACTGTGCTGCAAGAAACAACCCAGTGTTCACAGGCTGTTCACAAATTCAGACTACATGGGTAATAAACCCTCGAGAGGGAGTGAAGTATCGTGGCAGTGGCCAGACTCACTGGTATTTTCCTTCTCTTCTTCACAGATCTGGATGCTTAAGAATTTAACAGTCCTCTTGCCAGCCTCTTGCATGTAGATCACGAGGAATAAAGGGGCAATAATGGGTCTTGCCAAGAAAAATTTGTCTAAGTTCATAAGTCATCTGTCCCTGAAACTGTGACTGTAGGATTGGGACTGCAGGGGCCTTCAGAAGCTGCTAATAACCCCAGAGGGCACTGCCGCTCCACAGCCTTTTGAGAGAGATGTTTCATTCCTCTAACAACAACTCCCAAAGCTACTAAATTTTTCAAGACATTGTGCTCTATCTGGGCTTATTTAAAGCAATTTTAAATATTATAGAAGGGGCTATATATATGTGTGCACACACCCCTTATAAACTGAAATGCAAGCAAGTAATATTCTATTCATATATAAGACCTGGCTAGAGTACTTCAACTTAATTCTTCTTTCACCAGCACAGATGGTTTGACTGTACCACACCTTTCAGACTTTCCATGAGAAGTCTTTCTCATAACTTCACCAGTGATGAAAATGCATTCTGGAAGCTAACTAGTGCTAGTTAAAACCAACAATATTCCTTTTGGTCTCTTTCCAGCCCACTGGTACAAACCCTCATCAACCCAGGTTTTGACAGCCCATGTATCTGCAGAAAGCCCTCCTGAATCTTCCTGCACTTTGCAATATCAAACAGAATAAGCTCTGTGCCAAGTACATGAATCTTGAGAACACTTTGGATAACTTAATTTCTTTCAGAGTTTAACCATTAAAAAAATAACTGCCTTTCAGCTCTTAAGAGATCTTAAGTTCTCCTTGCAATAACAGGTTGCCATTACTTCACACTTTTAGAAAGACAGAAATGTTGAATGGGAACAAAAAAAAGATCAGGCTGACAACAAGGAAAATAGTGAGATCCAGTATTTTTTATTTGTATGCCAATCTTTTTTTTTCCAGCTTCTCTACTTCATAAATAATTTTTTTTTAAATCAAATTCCTTTCACCACTATGTTCTGAACTGTCCTCTCTCAGGTTCATTATTGCATATTACAATCTGTCCATGACATGTCTATGAAACATAAATCCCAAACAGTGGGACAGATACTGCAAGACACCTTTCCTTGTTTTAGTACACTGCATGTGGCTGAAGAGACTAAAGAAGACTGAAAACACACAAGTTGACAGGGACAGAATTAGGAAGTAAGGATGCTTGCAGACATGTGTTCTGGTGCAATTCAAGTAGCAAAAAGGGACAGGAGTAAAAAATAAAATTAAGAATAAAAATTGACAGTTATTAGATGATTCTTCTGAAATAGCATGTCTCCACAGACATTTCAGAAATGGCTGCCAGACAAGCATTTTAAACAATTTACAAGAAACACGATATGAAATCAGAGATGTTAAAAACAAAGCTAGAAATTTGAACTGATGTCTAATGCCATTTTAAGTCTGGAAAGCAAGAGAAGCTACAGTGTGATCCATGACTTTGCCAGGAGCCTCACCACAGCTCTACTGTCTGCTCCAAACTCCGTCAGTCGTGGTTGAAAAGAAATTCCACGTTACCTTTTCAATCCATCCCATTCAGATAAAGAGCAGCTCATAGCATGTAAAAAGCCATGGTTTGAAATTTGTGTAACTCTTATTCAGGCCAGTATGCAAAACAATTTAAGGTGTATTTAAGGTTAGAGTAATATCTTTTAAGACAATAATCTGAAGTATTTGTTGTATCCACAGTCCTATTCTTTGGACAGTCATATCACACCACTCTTCCAGAGCAAGAGGCAGCACTAGAGTTTTGAGGGCAACATTTCTTGTTCAGCCTTTTGCATAAGATCAAGTCTTTACTGGAAAAAATACAGCTTTTTTTTTTCCACCTCCCAAATTCTAATGCCTTGCTCTTTTTTTTTTTATTATTATTATTATTCCTTAGAAGTACTCCTCAGCACAGACTGAAAGCTGATGTTGTTCACACTCAGACCAGCATCACCATGCAGGGTTTAAGTATAACTTAGAGAGGCACACTTCTAGGGACTTTAACAGATACTTCATTATAACAATACAAATCAGCAAGACTAGTGGCTTTAAAAAAGTATTCTTGTTAGCAGTACGCCGTGTGAACATTACTTTTATAAAAACCATGTGCCAACTCACCCTACAAATAAATTGCAATCTCATAAAATTGTCAAAATTGTATCCCTTAGGAACAACCAAGGGTTTGATTCACATGCACTTTCTGCATTACAAAATATTTCATGTTTTGTTTCTCCTATGTAAAATGCAATAGGCTACATATTTTGATTTATATGTTGGGGATCTGGTACATTTATTAGCTATGTAAAAGACATCCCACCAAATATTTCACGGTTTACACTCCAAGTTCCAAATATTGCTGGTACTGCAGTAACAAATGGGTGCAGGCCAGAAAAGCGCTGGGAGGGGCAAGAAACAAAAACCAGACAACAGAACTGTCTGGCCCACTACCACCAGTCTACACCATTACAGTCAAGCAGTCAAGCACCTGCTTGACTGTAATGGTGTAGACTGGTGGTCTACATCATTACAGTCTACTGGACTGTCCCCCAGTCATTACAGTCAAGCAGGTGCTTGACTGTAATGACTGGGGG
>VXBZ01001632.1:9318-19766 GCA_013399135.1 Heliornis fulica | reverse complement strand
ACACACACACACACACACACCCAGTGAAGCAGCAGCTTTCTGCTACTCAGCTGGGGAAATATTTTCATCCATGCCTATACCATGGCTTGGAGTGCAATGAATGCTGCTGTGTTAATGAAGAATTATTCTTGTATTTGAATCAAACATAAAACTGGTTCATTTGAAATGTGAAGAGGAAATAAGGCTGGATAGATTGCTACTATGAATGAAAACATTCCTCAGCTCACAAATGTGAGTTTTGGAAATGAAGTTAGCCACCTTTCCAACAACCCCCCCAGATCCCCGGTGCCAGTCACACCAGCAGAGTCTGTAGCATGCCCTAAACACCCCTGTCAGGGGGTGCCTACAGCAGGCCCTGCACGCAGCAAGGGTTACACCCCGGCTTTAGAATAATTCTTCCCATTTCTCAGAAGATGAAACAAAGTTTACTGGATTTTAATAATAAGTTGTTCTGAGTAGTGGAAACAACTGCTGTAATGCACATCTTTTTTTTTTAGTATCTCAAACATCAGCTGTTTGATATGTTCAAGTTCTACTAACGCACCAAAGAAAGCCTGTGCATCTGAACAGCAAACCCCCAGGTCTCCAAACAACAGTATTGTCCCCCAGCTACAAAAATTACAAACTACATCCACAGTTGCAGAACACCCAAATTCTGTAACAGATTAGATTTAAAACTGAGCAATGTGCCAAGGCAACTATTAGTCTTTCAATTCAACTTCAAACAAATTAATGAGCCAGCAGCCTCCACCACATGGTGTCTTTCTTGACAACTACAAACTGCATTTCTAAACCCAAATTTCAGGGAAATATTCCTAAGTTCTCTGAACTGTGGTGGTTTACTTGTCTAAAAAAAATACTGTTGCATGTGGATCTGAAATATTCTGCAAGCTTTCACATCCACTTCACTGTCCAATTCTTTAATGAAAGACACATACTGGAGATGAAGGGGAGATCAGAGCAGGAATTTGATACACGAGAGCTGAAAGGTACAATACACACAAAACCTTTGTCAAAATCCTGCAACTACACCTGTCTATGCACAATATCTAGCTATGATGAAACTGAATATTCTCCAAGAACCAGCATGATGTGAACCATATATCAGCTTGAATCTACAAAGGAATCGGCCAGTAGTTGAGATTTTTGCACACTATCATCTATTTTCAGCACACACTCTCAGAATTAGAGAAGACAAGACAAGCAGCACTAATTGTATGGCCCTTCCCTTTCCCTTAGAGGTTTATTTTTTTTTCTCTTCAAAGCTTTATAGATTGATTGTAAAGCCAGGCTGTAAATCAAAAGAAAGCCACTACTCATTACCTAGTTAGAATATCCTGGGCTTTTCTTGTGATGCTGTTTCTCTGCTGTTTGATCTCAAGACCACTGGCAATGTCTACAAGTGCCCCACCTATCATGACAAGTGATTTTTTCCCAGATCCCTTTTCAGTGGTTTGATGAATTTCCACCTGCTTCTGGTTCTAAAGAGAATCATTAAGATAAATGACTCATGGATTCAAAATTCTCGTTCAGGTCAGGGGGAAAAAAATTAAAAAATAAAAAATATGTACTGGTACAGGCTAACATGGCCAGCTGTGATTGCTCCATCTGAAAAAATAAAGGAAGCAATGCTTTTTTCCAGAAAATGAAGATTTAAAACTACTGTTGCAACCACAAAAGTTATACCCCAGCAAGGAAAAATACACTGAAAAACCACATGCTTCCCGCTCATCCCTATCAGCTTCTAATTTTCTTCCTGATGTATGAAAGATGGCATGGAAAGTTTCATTTTCTGGTATTTTTATATCTTTGAAATACCAGGAAAGAACAAGCCTCCTCTTTCCAGTGTTGCTGGAGGGCACTGCTCAAAGAATCCACTTCTCTTTTCCAGTCCTGCATCAGGCAACAGCACTCAGTCCTTCACTCGGGTTCTTGCTCGATACAAGCAAACCCTTCAAGCCATGTTTCCATCACTGCCAGCTTTTCCAAGCCCTGAGACTGTGCTTCAGTCCAGTGTACACAGCTATGAACAGCAGGTCCCCAGCAGCACCCAGCCCACTGCCACACAAGTCCTCACAATGCAGGGAAGCAGGAGAAGGCACCTCTAGGAGTCTGAACGTATCTCAGGGGTCAGAGGCCTTGCACAGTGAGACACAAGGTGCTAGCAGAGGGTACCGAGTAGGTGTGGAAGCAGTGCAAGAAGGTGAATGGCACTTGGTAATGGTGTGGTGTTTACTTGAAGTGACAATAGTGACAGCTGTGAGTTGTCATGATTTGCAGCTGTAAATTGGAGCCCCAAAGGCTGTTCAGGTGTTGAGGATCAGTGTGAGACCATCAGCAGAACATCCATATGATCTTGGGGCGTAACACTGCTTGATGTGGAGGAGGACCCTCTACTTGAACTGGTTCCACTAGCACCCTATTTGACCCCACTGGCCATGGCCAAGCAACCCAGAACAATACAAACCTCTAATATTCAACCTTTGTCTCATACATTCAAGAGTTAAATACTTATAGAATCATAGAATCATGGAATTTTTAAGGTTGGAAATGACCCCTAAGATCATCCAGTCCAACCATTAACCTACCGCCACCAAGTCCACCCCTAGACCATGTCCTCAAGCACTGCATCTCCCCGTCTGTTAAACCCCTCCAGGGATGGGGACTCAATCCCCTCCCTGGGCAGCTGTTCCAATGCTTGAGGACTCTCTCAGTAAAGAAGTTCCTCCTAATATCCAACCTAAATTTTCCCTGGTGCAGCTTGAGGCCATTTCCTCGAGTTGATCGAGTTGATCATTTCCTCTACTTGATCAGTCCTGACATCCACAGCCATCGATTCCTCCAAGCTGTCTCTAAAGAATCAAAGCAGTTGGGGAGGGCACAACCTCACCCCTCCCTTTGCATCACCTCACTGAACAGGAGGGGAAAGGGGAGCAAGATAAAATATAAAGACTGAACACTAATACACTCAGCAAACAGCAAAGTAATTTGGCTTAAAATAACACGCGGGGACGACTCCCTCAGCTAGAGGTACCGCCAGGTGCCCGTGGGGAAGCTGTACATTTGGTGTAGAGCAATCAGGATAACCCACAGCAGGTTACAGCAGGTCATATTCCACACCTACCCCACGTAAAAATGAGCCATCTCACCTCAACTATCACAAGGTGCACAAGCTCAGGGTAGTGATTTTTCTCATTATATTTTGGAACAAGCTTTGTCATAATATGTTGGAGTAAACTTGTGAACTGCTGAAAGGCCTCACAAAGTCTTTTAAAATTACTTACTCATACTATTACACACACTAAGCATAACTGAACAAAACCCTTTCCTCAAAAAACCCCAAACCCCCACAAATTTCACTGGAAGTTCTACACAATAGGTAATAGATATGACTCATGTCTGCCCAAAGAAATAAATCTGCATCTTTTAGAATAAGCCCAACAGAAAAAAAAAAAAAAAAACACAAAAAAGATTTTTACTGACAAGGTTCCCTACATTTCTCAAAAAAAGAAGCTCTTCACTTAACAAGAGACCAGGACATGGCCACCAAGATGATTAAGGGAATGGAACACTTCCCTTATGAGGACAGGCTGAGGGAGCTGGGTGTCTTTAGCTTGGAGGAGACTGAGGGGTGACCTCATTAATGTCTATAAATATGTTAAGGGTGGGTGTCAGGAGGATGGAGCCAGGATCTTCTCAGTAATGAGCAGTGGTAGGGCAATGAGGTGCAGCTGGAATATAGAAAGTTCCATGTGAATGTAAGGAAAAACTTTTTCCCTGTGAGGGTGATGGAGCCCTGGGCCAGGCTGCCCAGAGAGGTTGTGGAGTCTCCTTCTCTGGAGACATTCCAGACCAATCTGAACACGTTCCTGTGTAGTTTAATCTAGGTGATCCTGCTCAGGCAGGGGGGGTGGATTAGATGATTTTTCAAGGTCTCTTCACTCCTGATGTTCTGTGAATCTGTGAACACTGCCTAAGACTATTTTGAGTGTCATCAATATTTTAAATTTAGAGAAGTACCAAACAATATAATAAATGCAAATCACCAACTGAAAAAAAAAACCCCAAACAAACAGACTAAAGTCACCTTTCCTGTCCTAGAGTCAGTCTATCTAGGACCAATTTGTCTTTATGCCTCAGTGCAGTATGGTGGTGAGTGAATCACAGAACGTCAGGAGTTGGAAAGGACCTTGAAAGATCATCTAGTCCAACCCCCCTACACAGGAGGGGAGTGAAAGATGCTTCTGGCCATTTCGAACCTGAACTTCAGAGACAGGGCAACATCCCTCTCTGCATCTCACACTGCTTTCACTTTGCAAAAGCCTTTGAACACATGATGCAAGTCTATTAGTTTCATCAGATAGATGAAACTAATAGAACTTGCAGTGTAGATGAGGTGCTTGAGGACATGGTCTAAGGGTACTTGGTGGCAGTAGGTTAATGGTTGGACTGGATGATCTTAGGGGTCATTTCCAGCCTTAAAAATTTCTATGATTCTATGATTCTATGATCAGTTTTATCAGTTAATGACCAAACTGTGCTCCCTGCCAAAGGAGATCCATGAGAAAAGAGAGAGGGGTGGGGGAGGAAATCTGCTGCGTTTGGATCTGCTATTTTAAGTAACAGACAAATATTACTTTATTTTTGCTAGAAATAATGCACATGCTTTGATTGATAAGATTTAAACAAATGCACACCACAATTAAGGAAGTGAAAATGCACGTGTTACATCTCTTGAGGAGGATGCAGGTTCACCTGAAGGCAAACATCAGCTCCTGAGATTCTACCCCAGATGCTCCCCACTGCCTTCTGCACACCGAGGGCTGGAAGATGAACATACTCCTCCTGTTCACCAGAACCTTTCACTCATGCATACTGAGTATCAGATGGTGAACCGTGTTCCTAAGCAACCCCACGCTCACTCCACATTCTCCCTCCTGCCACTGTTAGACAAGAGGTTTTAATCATCAATTCACACTCCAGCCAACACGAGAATCCCATCGCGAGGGGCTTGAGCAGCACTGCACCAAGAAGCATCAGGCAGCCTCAGCCCCTGTTCTGTCCTCACCAAGGTATGCAGGCTATAACTAAAACACAGCATTGTTAATTTTGAGTTGTTTGTAAAGACAAGTTTTGAGGAAAAAAAAAATCCTAGCTTAAACATAAAATGCTTGCAAACACGAGCTAAAAATGCATATTCTCGCCAGCAGGTATGGAAACACTCTTTTAGAGGTACTGAGGGTTAAACTTTTTTTCTGACATTTATAATATTCAGTGCTGGAAAAAAATCTCTGCAAAGAATAATTGCTCCCACAGGGACCAATCCATGGGTCACAGTTTTTTGCACTTGACAGCAACAGAACCTTGAATGTGATTTTCTATAAAACCTAGACTTAAGCTTGCAGCATAATCACAATGTTTGCCCTAGCTCTAGAAGCTGAACTAAAGCACCACTTCTTCAGTGTAATTATTCCACACATGTTCCAAAAACCCATGGGGAAATTTTATTATTCAGAAGAATAAATAGGGTAAAAATAAATGGTTTTTAATTTTAGCCAATTTTTACACTCCTTATGAATTTTCATTTTTCTTATGCAAGTTTAAGGCCATGGGAGAGAGGATTTGCCTTGAAGAAATAATTAAACTTTCATCTTCAGTTATGCTTCTTAGCAAATACACAGCTACCGACACAGCACATAACACACAAGTGCTATTCAGTGACACTGAATGCCAGCATAATCACCAATGCTCCATAATCTTCCTTTCAGTTTCAAATTGAATATTTGAAGTTTGAACTTCTGTTCAACAACCCAGAGTAAGCAGAGCGCAGTAAGGACCGAGGTTACAAGGAGGTTGGGGGCCCAATGTAGAGCTTAATTTGCCCTCAATACTTTTTTGAATACTTGAGCTGTTCTTAAGAGAATAATGCAGTAATTTGTCACATGGGATACATAAACCTACTGCCTTAAGGATAATAAAAGATTTTAACACTCGATTTGCGATGACAATGTCTGAACCGGGCTTAGGCAGCTGCCAAAGTCAGAAGTTTTCAGGGAAGGGAAGCTGAGGGAACAGGACTCCATTCTGCTCATGAAGACAGAGGCACAGCTTGCAACTAAGTCTACCCAAGACACCTCCTCCAATTCCTGGGAACACTTCAACACTCCTTTCTTAACGTGGGGGCCAAATAAACAACCACACAGGTGCTCTGTAGGCAGGTCACAAAACCCGCACATCCCCAAGCTCATCTGGAAACAAGCAGCACCTTGTTCACTGGGACCTGCTGGTCCACTCACTGGCCTCACCCATCCCCACCACACATCTGCAAGCAGTGCTCCATTTCCCAGAGCTCCAGCTGTTTGCCACCACTGGAGCTGGCTGAAGGACAGAAAGACCAACCAACAACAGTGGAAATCAGAGGTTTGTGCAGACTGATACATTGAAATGTAGGAAGGGATTAATTTTCAATGCTTATTCCAAACTGCAGTAGGACCCCAGTGAAGAGTACTTTAGCAATCTTTCTCAAGATGCCAAATCCAGCTTGGGCCCTACTGTAGGTCATAAAATCACCTGTGATCCCAAGTGGTAAAACCAGTATGAAAATGAAGCATGAAATAATGGAGAAAACTACCAGAGAGAAATTACAACACCCATTCAGGAACTCTTTCAAGCAACAGAGACCTTCCTGCACCACCAGCCCCAAATAACCAACAAGCTTACCTGGCCCAAACATTCTAGAGACTGGGAAAGCCTTATGGACACAAGCCTCTGATCTGTAGCAGAAACAGCACTGGCCAGGGCATTCCTCAGTGAAATGGTTTCTTGTCATATGCTTGTCATAGACAGAATGACTCCTCCCTTAACACAAACAATCTCCCAAACTCTGCAATCTCCCCAAATCTGGCAGGACTGGGAAGCCTGAATGCTGTTGCATCCTTCAAACACACAATAAATGAAAAAGATTATGCTGGAGAGTTGGCCCAATGTAGTACTTCACACCCAGTGATAAACCTTCCTTAACAGATCAAAACTAGAGACTAAATAGGCAGAGGACTATTAATAAATCACATCTAATGTCCTAAACTTAACACAATCCTAATATTTACAACTTATATACAACCTTACACACAGACAACTTCACACATGTTTTACAAATTGTCTCCTAACCACTGAGAAACATGCCTGCCTTCCTCTGCCATGCAGTGCTGGCCAAGAGGACACAGCAGGTTCATTCTGCAGTAAGAAAGCAGAAATCCTGTCCAGTACTCCTGGAAGATCAGACATTTTAGGAAAGGACTGTACCAAGTGAGAAGTGATGGCAACTGCACCTTATACTAACGGATTAATTTGGGGAGCCTTGAAAATTCACATATCTCCTTGGTTCTCTTAATATACAGGGTTCAGTAGATGAATCAGAAGACACAGTCAGTTGTCAGCAACATTCTTTGTATCCCTCACTTCCCAAGACTGCCTCAAGGCTCAATTTGATCTACTCAGGAAGAGCTGTTGAAAGTAAAAGCCAAGCAACCCAGAAATAATGTTGGGCTTTGAGGAGTTCTCAAGAGAGGCAAATTCCTTGTAGCAGAAACATCACCTCTACTGTCTAATATGATTCAGGATCCTCCTCAATCCCAAGTTTGACTCAGAGCTCATTTTCCATCACTTCTACCTGGCGAGTCAGCTCTCCTCTGCCCTGCTATAGGACTCGACCTTGGTTACATATGTGTCTTCAGCACTGCTGGGACAGCAGAACTGCAGCTTAGTCAGGCACAAACACTTGAACAAATTCTAGTCCTATTGTATCTCTCACTACAGGGAACCACCTGCACCTTTGTTCTCTGCTGCCTTCACTGACTTCCCATACATATATTTTTTCTATTGTGTTTGTAATCTCAGACCTCAATAAGCATCAAGTGACCTAAACCTTCTGTCTCTGAACAGCACTTAAACCCTCCCAACCAAGGCCTAGGTCAAAAAAAACTACAACACTTGAGAATAACACAACATTCTGCAGATGAGACCAAGCTCAAATGCACGGAGAGCCAAACTAAAAAAAGACTACTACACATCATACTGCAATTATAACCCTGACCTTGTGTTTTTCACTGCTGCTGATAATGGGTAGACAAAAAACTACCACCTGCCAAAACAGTACACAGTTCTGCATTTTTCCCCCTAGAGAGATGATGCAACAACAGAAAACCAAACAAAGATCAAACAACAAAAAACCACATTGGGATAGATGTTAGAAATACTGCTTAATAAGCTGGAAGGCAGCACTTGCACACTACTCTGATGAGGATGCTCAAAGAACCTGGGCAGTTAATGGGCACTCTTGTATTCTACCCATTTCCTTCAGGTTGGGCTTCTAGTCTCTGAGCAGGATCATTCAGCAATTCTGGTTATCAAAAGATGAGGGCCAACAAACACAAAATTCTGATCTCATTGCTTTGACAGTAATTAGCAAAAATTATTGAACTAAAACTCACAATGAAGATAAAGCCTCACATATGGTAGAATCTTTACTTTTGACTTGGCTGAACAAGCATGAATGAAATCCCACAGCAAATAATAATCAGTTCAGCCTGCTGTCTTTTAAAACAAGTTCCATTTCACATATCTCCAATCTTAGTTTGTCATTAGTAATGCTAATTAGTTCACTATCTCAATGCCACACTAGATTCAGTATAAGCTGAGATCATTAGTAATTTGAGAAGAAAGCTTGTTCTTTCCTTAGTATAAATAGGAGTAATATGCTATAAAAAAACCCATAGAAATTAATATTGCTCATCATTTTCAATTAGATCCAAAATTTAAATAAAAATAGCCAACTATTTTTTTATTTCCAAAAAGATACTAAAAGGGTAATTGCGAATTCTCACAGCAGTAACTAGATTAACAACCCTGTAAGGGCATCCAGTGACACAGCATTTAAAGCTGGGTTATATCTTCCTATGCAAGCAAGCCTAGTTCTGTTCACATGCACACTGCATGCATCCATCCATCCACAGCTCTCCCTCTGAAGGGAACCATCTTCTAAAACCAGCACAGCAATTGTTCTTTGGTGTCTGTGGGCTGGTAGATGGCTGCATTTTAGAGTTCTCACATGGGCTGATTCCAGACTTTTTTTGCAGAAGATAAACCCCAATTATGTAGAATTTCAATCACAAGTCACAAAAGAGACCTGTGCAATTAAACAGCACTCTTCCACACAAAGAGCTAATTACAGTGTCATCCAGGAGGTGAACCATGCAGTGCTTTACTGAAAGAGGGAACACAGGAGCTTGCCACGGGAACTCTTGCAAGAGGAAAACGCTGTGTGATTGCTGGGAATACACTGGAATCGCTTGGCTCCCTCCCTGCAGGAATACAGTCCACCAACAACCACTATGACCACAGACAGCAGTTCAGGCAAATCAGGTCATTCCAGTGCTCTCATGTTCCCCTCCCCTGGAGGTTTCTGGCCCCCAAATTTCACATCTCAGCTGGAGAGAGGAGCAATTGGAAATGGTACCTGTTTGCAAGGGCTGGGGCAGCTGGAACCTCTCAAAGTGGATTTACCACCGAGAAGCCCTTCTAAAAGCAGATGCTGAGCCAGAAGGTCTTCATGTTCAGGAGGCAATCCTCAACCCGCTTCCACCATGGCGAGTGGGTGTACATAAACATGTGTGCCTTTGTGTGGCACAGAAGAGGAACAATGCTCAGGGGGTTTCTAAACCAAGTTTAAAATTCACATGTATTTTAAGACTATTTACAACCTTAATTCAGCTGGATTAGGAAATCAGCAGAGACAAACTAATTTAAAACATCAAAGGGCTGGCTGCCCTGAGGGAAGACAGAGGCAGGAGGGGAAGGCTGCAGTGACTTTTAATCCAGCTGATTTTCCCAGCAAAGATACTATGCCTGACTGTGCTATGGACACTGGACACCCAAGATTCAGTGGCTCCCTCAACCCAAGCAATTAGCAGCTGCCCGATGTGCTGTCAGAGCTGCACCGAGCTGACTACCTGGCCCTAGCCCACTGTAGATCATTCTGTACAACCATTTTGAGGAGGATCTGGGTGCCACCAAGCTGATGTCTCCCAATAGGATTGTCCAGGCACAGGTACGAATCCACCGGCACAGACAGTTGCTCCCCTGGCAGCCCCAGCATGGTCTCTGTTGAACAGAAGCTCCTGGGCTGCTCTGCACTTGTGGTGGGTTTGCAACGTGGTTCTTTAAGAAGCGGCTAGAAGTTTCTTAAGGGTCCAACAAAGCAAATCCCAGCTGGGCTCCCAAGGCCCAATCCCAAACCCTGTTACTGACAAGGCCACCTGGGCCAATCACTGCCACTTACAGGACTCTGGGAATCACATTTCAGAGAGAGAAAAACCCAAACAGCCACATTCTGCCACCAGAGAAAGGAGTGAGAAGATGGGAGAAACTCTGCAGACACCAAGGTCAGTGAA
>VXBZ01001631.1:0-24708 GCA_013399135.1 Heliornis fulica | reverse complement strand
CCTTCTCTAGTGCCCCTGGAGAATCTGATCTGGGGGACAGTGGTGCTGGGAGAAGTCCTCGAGACCCAGCCTTCAGAGGAAGGCTGGTCTGGAAGCATGGGCAGCCTCAATTCCCAAAAGCATGAGTCCCCACACCCAGTTCCAGCACCCAGCCCTAGGAAACGTTCTGGAAATAAGCAGGACATAATCCACTGGGGGAGAACGTTGCTGCTCCTCCTGTGAACAAGACCCACTCCAACAGGATTTCCAGTATCAGTTCCACTGACAACTCCTTTCCTTGCCCGTGGAGGCCCAGAAATCTGCTATTCCTCTTCCTCCTCCTCCTTTCATCCAGCACTCTCACAGTTTCTGGGCAGCAGCGTGTAAGCTTGGGGAATTAAGTGCTTCACAGCAGTCCATGCGTTCACATCCCGGGGCAATCGTGGTGTAAGCCAGGAGTGAAAGCAGCCCCATTACTACTCTCCTCCCATCTCTGCAACAGACACTTCTGACCTAATTTTTTATTCAAGTTTTGAACAATTTGACATTTCTCCTAGTGCAAGAGAAAAACAACATTCTGCTCCCTTCAGCAAGAGTGCTGGCACACGCTCTCTGCAGAGGTGGTTCCAAAAAAACTGACCCAGGAGATCTGGGAGCTCAGGCCCTCAGCTCTCACAGGCAGGCAGTCCCAAACGCTGGGCTTCAAGTCAAACAAACCCCAAATTAAACAGCCACATCACACCACGTGCTTGGGTCATAACAACCCCCAGCAGTGCTACAGGCTGGGGGCAGAGTGCCTGGAGAGATCCTTCGAGAAGGACCTGGGAGGGGTTGGTTGGCAGCTGGCTGAACATGAGCCAGCAGTGTGCCCAGGTGGCCAAGTCAGCTAAGGGCATCCTGGCCTGTGTTAAGAGTGCGGTGAGTAGAACCAGGGAAGTCATTGTGCCCCTCAGCTCTGGTGAGGATCCACCTTGAGTCCTGTGATCAGGTTTGGGCCCCTTGTCACAGAAAAGACCTTGAGGAGTTGGAGTGTGTCCAGAGAAGGGTGACATGGCTGGGGAGAGGACTGGAGAGTAAATGTGATGAGGAGCAGCTGAGGGAACTGAGGTTGTCTAGTCTGGAGAAGAGGCTGAGGGTAGACCTAATTGCTCTCTAACTGAAAGGACGGTGTGGAAATGGGTGTGTGACCTTTTTACCTTAGCGACAGGTGACAGAACAAGAGGAAATGATGTCAAGTTATGTCAGGGCAGGTTCAGATTGGATATTAGGAAAAACTTCTAAGAGAGTGTTGTCAGGCATTAGAACAGGCTGACCAGGGAGGTGGTGGAGTCTCCATCCCTGGAGGGATTGAAAAGCTGGGTAGAAGTGGTGCTGAGGGACAGGGTTTAGTCAAGGATGGCAGGTTAGGGTGGTGGTTGGATTTGGTGAACTAAAGGGTCCCTTCTAACCAAGACAGTGCTGTGATTCTGTGTTTCCATCACTTTCCAGATTGTGTGTTGGGGGTATGTTCCTTGTGCAAACATGACTGATGCACATAGTCATATCTTCAACATGAGAAGACTACAGAGACTAGGAGGCCGGTCATAGGAAGAAGCAGTGACAAACACCCTGAGCATGACATCATGTGTAAAAGGGCTACAGAAGACATAAGAGAGGCTGTGTTCCTGTTTCCATGCGCTGACCTTTGGGAAAGGCTTATGGCAAGGGCAGACTGTGTACTGGTGCAAGGTACTTGGAACCTCCCTTGCAGAGCTGGAAGGTTTGGAAGTCTTCAGCAAATAGCGAGAAATGTCAAAACCAAACCAAGTGAGTCAGAGCCAACCACCCCCTGACGGGGTGTGATGGGTGTGCACCCCATGGATGCTGTCCTGTCCTTCCACAAAGGGAGATTTGCTCAAAGCTGAAGTTCTCCTCCATCACTGTCTTCCTCTTCTCCACTTGCCATTTCTGATAAGTGTCAAATGCTTCCACAGAAGCAACAGAAAACAGTTGACAAGCTGGAGACCATCTTTGGTGACCACTCAAGCCAGACATGAGCCAGCAAAGGCAGCCAATGGTGACCTGGGATGCCTTAGGATTGCCAGCAGGTCAGGGAGGTGACGATCCTCCTCTGCACAGCACTGGGGAGATCACACCTGGAGCAATGAGTCCATATTCTGGACTCCCCACTACAAGACACAGATGGACTTACTGAAGTGAATTATAGGGTTTTTAACTGGAACAGGTTGTCCACAGAGGTTATGGGGTCTCTAGGTCTCCATCCAGAGATACTCAAAGCCTAATTTGACAAAGTCCTGGACAACATGCTGTACCTGACCCTACTTGCCCAGTGCCCACATTGGATCATCTTATGAGGTTCCTTCAAAACACAATGATTTTGTAATTACATGCAACATCCAAAACACTAAATTCAGGGAATTTTCGTAGGCACTTCCAATGCCTCTGTGCAGGCTGTCCTTTAGGAAAGGTACTTGCCATAAAAGCACAGCAAGAGGGAAGATGCTGCTGAAGATTCTGCATCCCTATCCTTGCCTGCTGCTGAATTCACAGAATCACAGAATCTCTTGGGTTGGAAGAGACATTCAAGATCATTGAGTCCAACCCCAGCCTGACCCTGCCTAGGCCACTTCTAGACCATGTCCCTCAGCACCTCATCTCTTGGCCTTTCCAATCCCTCCAGGGATGGGGACTCCACCACTGTCTTTGGCAGCCTGTTCCAAGGCCTGACAACCCATGCAGGGGGGAAATTCTTCTGGTGTCCAACCACAGTCCCCCCTGGGGCGGTTTGTGACCATTTCCTCTGGTCCTGTCGCTTGTTACCTGAGAGAAGAGACCAACCCCACCTCTCTGCACCCTCCTTGCAGGGACTTGTAGAGAGTGAGATCTCCCCTCAGCCTCCNCTGTAGCACTGCCTGGGGTTATTGTGACCAAAGTGCTGGACCCAGCCCCTGGCCTTGCTGACCCCCAAAAGGTTCAGATGGCCTCTGCCCATGGCTTCAGCCTGGCTGTGTCCCTCTGCAGAGCCTTCCTGCTCTCAGCAGATCCACAATCCCACACTATTTGGTGTCATCCGCAAACTTACTGAGGGTGCACTTGATCCCCCGACCCAGAGCATCAGTGAAGATGTGCCAGCCCCAGCACCAAGCCCTGGGGACACCACTTGTGACTTGCTGCCAGCTGGATTGAACTCTGCTCACACAACTCTCTGGGCCTGGCCAACCTGCCAGTGTTTAACCAAGCGAAGAGCGTGCCCATCCAGTCCCTGAGCGGCTGGTTTCTCTAAACAAGAGCATGCCTTCTTCATGCAGGTCAGCCCTTGAGTCCAGCATACGGTGTTCATGCAGGGTCAAAGGGCTTTGCTCTCTAGTTTGCTTTCCATAATGCATAAGCACCAGAAGCACGGAGATCTGGACCTTTCCAGCTGTCCCAAGAGGACCCATCTTCCTGGCTGGCCAGCACAACATGGACAGACCCATTCCCTTCTCAGCCTTTACATGCACTTAGTAAAGTGTGCAGATCCATGGCTCCTTTGTCAGGAGAGATCTGCCCTTGGAAAAACAGCATCTGAAATGTCACCTTGGCAACAGAGCTCCTTCCAGCAAGCATCTGCAAGGCAGTGACTCACCGGTTTGCCATTGCAACCTGAAAACAAGGTACTGGGATGTGCGGAGGTGTAGTTCTGAGCTGTCTTCACCTCCTGCAGTGAGTATTTTTCAGGTTTGTACAAAACCACGGCCACCTCCATGGCAGACCACTGAAGCAGACTCTGCGGAGTCCAAAGCACAGCACAATCCAGGCAGTCAGCGAGCCCCTTCCACAGAAGACAAACACTTGTATTTGAACCACAGTGAAGGATGCACGTGCCAGTTATTTGTGTGGCTATTGTGGATTCCACGGGAGCTCTGGGAAGGGCAGAATACATTTTCTGTAAGAGCTTAAACAGCAACTTAAATTGGGAGTGAGATTTATTCTGAGACCAGAACACTAATTCGTGTTTACCAGTGGGTAAGTTCTCTCCCTCAGGCTCACTAAGGGAGACACGAGTACTGAAACATCCCTATGCTTTTTGACAATGCCTCGCAGGTTTGTATTTTCAAGAGATTTCTCCCAAAATACCCTTTCCATTCCCGCGACAAGATTGCCTTTGACCGCATCATCCTTGGAAAAGTCTGAATAATCCATGGGTCGATACCTTCTGCAGCCTCCCGCAGTGCGCGAGTGAGACTCGAAAGCATCACACTACTTTACCTGGTCCTGGTAATTTATGCAAAATGTAAGAAAACACTAATTTACCCTAATTTTCATGTCTTTGAACTGCATAATAGCTTGTAGACAATCAAAGGGGTGTTCTCTGGGTAAGTTTTCCATTTCCAGCCACCAGTTCCTAGATCACCTCTGTTGTAACACCACCTGTTTTGGTACCTGGCATTTCTTTCACCCACGTAACCTTCCCATAGCACTTGTTAGTACAATGCATGGATTTAGTGGTGACCCTGCAAAACCCTTCAGCCTCCTTCCCTAGGTCTGGCAACAGGCAGACTTCTTTCCACCTGAATATCTCCGCTTCGGTCCTTCAGGTTCTGAAGAGCTCCTCTAAGGAAGCTGTGGACAAAAGATGTCTGTTCTACCAAAACAATGACTGCCTATGAGCAGGTCAATATAGCTGGAAACCACCCTCCACCTCTGCAAATTCTGTAGCTCCTCCAAGTTGTGTGAAAGACAGATTTAGATGCAACCAATGTTTACTCGTATTTATGAATATATTTGTATATTTGCCATAGCTGTCTTTTAACCACAGATATGTTTTCCCTCAAAATACGTGGCAGAAAACATTGATTTATGCTGCATTTCTCTCGCCACCAGAGTGGCAGCGCGATGGAGTGCTGGGGAAGGAGGGAGGCCAGGCAGCGGCAGGGAAGAGAGGGGTAGAATGTAAGTATTTAATGATGCACAGAGGAATGGACAAAGCACAGGAGGCAGGAGCTCCCAGGCAGACAGGCAGCCACGTCCTGCCAAGAGCCTCTGCAGCACCAGCCGCAGACCAACACGGAAGGACATGTGAGACAACACCTTGTACAAGTTGCAGAGCTAGCTTCTGACAAGAGGGACTGCAGCAGAGACTATGAGGTGCAGGGCACCACCTCCCCCCACTTCCCCAGGTAACACGTTTCACGGATCTGTTGGTGTGGTGTTAGAATCTGTGAGTTCTCCTCACTCCCTCCATCTAGGTGGAGCATCTAGAGCTGCTTTCTGTCCCTCCACTGGGGAAAAACACGACATGGGAGAGGCACAGATGGAAAGTATCATCTGAAATTATTCCTACTGCAAGGGGAAGGACGGGCAATCAGACCATGTTCACCATATGACTCAGTGAAACAAACACTGGCAGGAACCTCCACCGTTACCAACTGACAAGGGATGCAGCTGGGAGGCAGAGCCACAGCTGGACCCTTCCTCAGGTAGAGACAGACGAGAAGAGGTAGCTGGAGTCCCTCAACCGGTACTGCTCAGCAAAGGCAGCATATGGTAAGGGTCCAGGAAGGAACTGAAGGAAACTGAGGGGTGATCTCATTAATGTTTATAAATATGTAAAGGGTGAGTGTCAGGAGGATGGATCCAGGCTCTTCTCAGTGAGGGCCACAGACAGGACAAGGGGCAATGGGTCCAAGCTGGAACAGAGGAAGTTCCATCTGAATATAAGGAAGAACCAGATTTTTTTCTCATCCGTGCTTCTTTAGCCACGTCCGCAATGGTTCTCTGTAGCCTCCCAGCTGCTCTAAGGGAGCTGTGGAAGGTGGAGACCACCAGGGAGCAACAGGGAGAAGCTGCACTTATTCACACTTTCTGTGACGTGGAGATCTAGCAGAAGAAGGCATCTTCCAGCAAACGACTGCTCAGCTCCTGAACCAGGTCAGCCACTGGCAGACACGCTGTCTGAGTAAGAGAGATGCTGGCATTTTCCTGGAAGCCTGAAGAAGCTGGGCTGCTAACTGGAAGCACTCCAGCATGGCTTCTGCCAGCCGAGAGCATTTATCAGTAACCACTAAGGTGGCGTAGGGCTTCTCCTGGAAATGTATGGCCTGCAGAAAACAGCAGGCAGCAATACGCTAGAAAGATGATACCATCGAAAGAGCCATGCCCAGATCCCCACCGGCAGAGGCACTCACAACTGCTGAGCACGAAAATGGCCACAAAGGCAGCAGAGCACACCAGCCCAAAGCCTCTTCCTCTCGACTCCTGCACACAACCCCACCTCTGCTGGCAGACCACAGACGTGACTGGAATGACATACTGCTACACATAATTAATATATTAACTAACTTGGCTGCTGAGCGCCCTGTGATCAATAGTTAATTATATTTCCAGGCAATACAATGATGTCAGCCAGAAACCGAACTGAGCAGACAATGTAGACACGTAACTTCAGGGTCAAACCAGAACCACCACAAGAACAGCAGACATTCGGACTTGTGTGCAGCTTCAGCGTTGCATGTGGAGTGGGGAGAACAGATCACAGTGCAGGTGTCTTCACAGTGAAGGAGGAAGAACTGAGCCACAAAGACCCAGCCAAGAATGTCAACATTGGGTGAAATGATAGGTTCAAATGACAGGAAGATGAGGATGAAGCTCAGGTGACAGGACAAGGGGAATGACCTCAAGCTGTGCCAGGGCAGGTTCAGATGAGATGTCAGAAGAAATTCTTCCCCCAAAGAGCTGTAGGGGTGTGGAACAGGCTGCCCAGGGAGGGGGTGGAGTCCCCACCCCTGGGTGTATTGAACAGACAGGGAGATGAGGTGCTCAGGGAGAGGGTTTAGGACAGGACAGGGATGTTTGGACTCGATGGTCCTAATGGTCTTTTCCAACCTGGTGATTCTGTGATTCTTGATGGGCAGAAAATTCTGTACCTATAACTATTTAAGCAGAACAGCTGACCCAAAAGTGACATCCAAGCCTCATCTCTGCATCCTGCCATTCCCCATGGCAGCCTCTATTCTGATGGCAACATGGACTTGAACTTGCCTAACTAGGAGAAGACTGCCTAAAAGTTACCAGATGTCCAGAAATACAGGGGGCACAATGGAAACACCTGCATGAAACTGGGAGAAACCTTAGGAAAGCTTCTGAAGATCCACACAAATATTCTTCTGTGCCAGCAGTCTCTCTGCCTCTACTGGAATATTCTGGAAATCAACACCTGAAGTGTGCATCACCTTCCCGTTGGGCAGAACCAAGAAAGGGATTTGCTGGATGGCCCAGACTAGATGCATTCCTTTAACACCATCACAAAACTCTCCCACCCTCAAGAAGAAACAGCTTCTATAATCACTCTGAGATTCCACCTAAAGGTGTACTGCAGAAGAACATGTGAGGTACCAGAGAGCCTGAAGCGTGGGCAGCCACACCTAAGGCACGCAGCCCTCTGCACATCAAAGAAAGATCCCTGACTTAATTTACTAAACACTCTGTTGGGAAATCTGCTTTCTTGGCATAGTAGCAGCCTCTGCCATGACATGCAAGCCATGGTTCCAGCATGCCACTCCAAGGCCTCTATATGCCCACACCCCACCTACGGGTTTGCTCCCATCCAGCAGCAAATATCCCTCGGTACAGCAAGAGTTGCTTCTGCACAAGGGCCTCACATTCACCTAAAAAATCAGAATAATGCCTGGGTAAAAAAATAAATCAGAATAATGCCTCCTTGACATCTGTAAGCCTCTGGCATGGCTTCCCACCTGTGCCCAAGACTACAGAATGGTCTGTCTGAGCAGATACACCCCTGGAGCTCTGTGGTGATGCTGGCTGGATGCTATGGAGATGCTGGCTGGATGCTCAGGGGTGGTTTAGGGAGCAGAGAAGAGGTCTGGAAGGTGCTGACCTGCTCCAGGGAATACTCCATTCAGTATCGGATTGCTCCTCTCTAATGGAAGCAGAGAAAAAAAAAATCAATTGTAATCGACTTCTCTGCAAATGGCCGAGAGACAGGGCTGTTTCCCCTGGAAAGATCGACATGCAACGTGCAGCAGTATCGATACCAGCCGCATTATCCACACGTGACATCTGGAAACCTGGCACGGAGACAAGGAGAGGCAGCCTCCAGCAGAGAGCTGCGCAGAGCGCAGGAGAACAAGAGCTGAGCTTAAGCTTAGCTTATCCAAGAGCTCACTTCTGCAACAGCAGCTGCCTTCCGCCATGCCTCCGCCACAGCCTCCCACCCACACACGTTAGTTCTCTGCTCCTTCAGCGAGCTGAACCCGATCAAGCCACCGTCAGGCCAGGAAGGCAGGTGGGCAGGGGGAGGAGGAAGCAGGCCTCCTCATCTTCAGCAGCAGCCAGATGTTTGAGAAAGCTGGACTGGTATTTCAGACTTCAGCACTGAGGTCTAGAGTGATCACCATCTATTTTAGGCACAAGTTAAAATTGATCGGTGGCAATCTATCTCAAGGACAAGCCTGAAAGGAATGAGCACAGGAGCACTGCAAGTACCCTGGCTGGGCAACAACCAAGGGCAGAGTGTATGTCTGCAGAAACTCAGGGGGCCAGAGGAACAGGGGGGCTCCGGAGAGTTGTGTGAACGGAGTTCAATCCAGCTGGCAGCAGGTCACAAGTGGTGTCCCCAGGGCTTGATGCTGGGGCTGGTCCTGTCTAACATCTTCATTGATGATCTGGGTAAGGGGATCAAGTGCACCCGCAGTAAGTTTGCGAATGATACCAAATTGCGTGGGCTTGTGGATCTGCTGAGAGCAGGAAGGCTCTGCAGAGGGACACAGCCAGGCTGAAGCCATGGGCAGAGGCCATCTGAACCTTCTGGGGGTCAGCAAGGCCAAGAGCCGGGTCCAGCACTTTGGTCACAATAACCCCAGGCAGTGCTACAGACTGGGGGCAGAGTGGCTGGAGAGCTCCTGGAGGAGAAGGACCTGGGGGGGTTGGTTGGCAGCCGGCTGAACATGAGCCAGCAGTGTGCCCAGGTGGCCAAGAAGGCCAATGGCATCCTGGCTTGTGTCAGGAATGGTGTGACNAGGAGGCTGAGGGGAGACCTTCTCATTCTCTACAAGTCCCTGCAAGGAGGGTGCAGAGAGGTGGGGTCAGTCTCTTCTCTCAGGTAACAAGTGACAGGACCAGAGGAAATGGTCCCAAACTGCCCCAGGGGAGACTGAGGTTGGACACCAGAAGAATTTCCCCCCTGCAAGGGTTAAGCATTGGAACAGGCTGCTCAGGGCAGTGGTGGAGTCCCCATCCCTGGAGGGAATGGAAAGGCCAAGAAATGTGTGCTGAAGGACATGGTCTAGAGGTGGACTAGGCAGGGTCAGGCTGGGGTTGGGGCTCAATGATCTTGAATGTCTCTTCCAACTCAAGGGACTCTGTGATTCTATGATTCTAAGACTCCACAGCATGCCAAGACCAAGCATCAGAGGGGCATTTAACAGGCACATGACAGGGACTGCTGCTCCATTAGCTACCTTGGGCAGCCTCCTGATCCTTCCGACCCACTGCAGGCCAGGCCGAGAGCTGATCTAATTTGCTGCGCAGAGGCTGCGCAGATGGTACATTGCACACCGACACCCTGCAAACTGGCCAAAGCGTTTGGCCAGACCCAAACGGATGCAAAAATTCCTGCCACACCATCTGAGGTGCAAATCTGCCATCAGAGCAGCTTGCACATCTTGGTACAGCATGTTATGGCAGGGCAGTGGAAGTCAGGGTGATGCAGCTGGAAGCTTCTCTCCCCTAGGTCAAGGCTTGCTGTGGGACAACTCACAGCTGTAAGCAACCTGAAGTGCCAAACTAGCTGCTCTGGCGTCACATGATGACATGCCCAAGCCCAGGAGAGCAAAGCTCCAGGCTCGGCCATGCTGGGATGTTAACCAGACGCATCTTTAGCTGGGTCAGCGGGGCAAGAAGGTTCAAGCCTCCTCTAAGGAGCCCCAGTTTGTGATCCCAGGCACAAATAAAGTGCAAGGAGGAAGACCAGAGGGCTCACCTCACCTTATTTTCTTTCTAGTAGTGTGTGAATAACCAGTGATGAGCTTTGCCTTTCAGTGCTAGCTAGTCCAACCAGTCCCTGCCCTTTCCCACTGCCTCTGCCTTCCACCACTTCCCAGCCACGTGGGCTCAGGTTACACTTTTCCCAGGCCAGCAGAGTCAGTGTTTCCATTGTCTACTAAAGCCTTGACGTGTTTGCTGCTGTTTAACTGTAATCTCTCCTCGCCCACGCTGCAGCAGCCAATGTTTCCAGCCTTGGCCGTAGCCCTTATTTTCCAAACAAAACCTGCACGCTCTGTCTTGAAGTAAGAAACACAGAGCAGATGCCTCATGTCTCAGGCAATGGGTTAACTTCATAGAATCATAGAATCACTTGGGTTGGAAAAGACCTTTAAGGTCATCGAGTCCAACCACGACGCAACCCCGCCTTCTAAGCCTTCCCTAACTTCTCCCTGCCTCACCTGAGACATCAAACTCCTGCCTCATGCAGTGGACAAATTTCTTTCCCTCTTCTTTTTTCCTCACTTATTCAATTCCATGGCAGATCTGAAACAAATGTATTTGGGATCAGGAAAGAAACCAAAAAATCCCACTTTGGTGGTGCTTAGCTGTGCCCCTGGCATCCCCTCAGCCCCATCCCACTGCCAGTGGCTGTAGCTTTGGGAGACACAACAGCTAAAAGACTGAGAGTTGGAGGGAGCTCCCTGAGACCTTGCAGGCTTATTGCAGCACACAGACGGGGATGGGAGCATTGCAGTTGCAAAGACCACTTGCAGCTGCTATGGCTGGTGTAAAGCCTCACCAGCAGAACAGATGAACACAGGGAAAGTCTCCAGCATCCCTCTTGCATGTTCCCAGGAAGCCTCTGCTGCCTCTACTGCCCCCATCCTTCTGGTGGTTTCCATATGAGTACCTCCCCTTGGCAAGGCTCCCCAGAGATGCACTGCAGGCACTACTGGCCAGCATTTGATTAAGTCCTATGAGCAGCTTACGTGTTTCGATACAAAAAGCGCCCCCCATGGCACTACAGATCCAGCTGCCCGCTTACGCAGCAGATGCAATTAAAGCATGTGCACGAATTAGGGATACAACATCACCTGCAACTGCAAGCCAGGGCTGCAGATGTGATGGAAACCCCAGGATGCAACACGCACGAGAGATGCCACCAGACAACACATCACACACCGGGAGCGTCCGCGCCAGCCACCCTTGCCTTCCTCCTGCCAGCCCTCAGCGGGAGCTGCACACAAAACCCCGCGGAACTCTAACAGAAGGCACTTTGAGGAGTCTGAGCCTTGGTGTCCAGCTTTATCACCAGCACAGTGCCACCGGGCAAGGAACATCTCAGGCCTGACCATAGCTTCATGCATGCCAACACCACACTGGCGGGACCACAGGGGCCACCCCAGCACAGAGCAGGTACCCTTGGTACCCCCCGGGGTATTTCTACCAGCTGCTCTGAAGCCCAGGAGGTACCAGAAATCAGGAACACCTATAAGGAGTCCTACAACTTAACCGACATTTTCCTGTGCGATCTCAGCCCATCCCAAACCCAGCACCTTCTGGTTTAATTTGATTTCTTCCACTTAACTCACTGGAAGAGACTGGGAACAGATCTAATCTCTCCTCACCTCTGGTAATCACATTTTACTACATGTCACCAGCTCCTCTTTTCCCAGTCAGTCATCTTTTCCAGCCAAAAGAGCTCTGGTCTGTTTAATCACTCTCATATTCCATGCTCTCAGCACTGACATTGAAAAGCTGATCTACAGATAAAAGGAAGGCTCTGAAAGGACCGAGTCTGACTGTGAACACCGTTAGTGAGCTAATGGCGTTTTTCCTTTGAGGTGAGGCATGTGTGCTTTCCCTGCCCCCATACCGAAGCAGCTTGGTGAACCCCCAGCACCACCTCTACACATCCACAGCCACAAGCACTTGGGTAATGCCTCTGAGCCAGCGCAAAGAAAAGCAGGAGCAGAGTTTCTTAGTGGCGCTTCCTTACCACTCCGACCTGAGGTTTCATGGAGTAATTACTCCAAACCTTACTCAGAGCTCGTTAGGACGACAGCAAAATTTCCACTACGTTATTTGAACCATTGATTAATTCTCTCTTCCTGGCAGATCTCCTTGGATTCTTTAACACGTCTGGTCTCAGGCTCTTTACCCAGCTCCCAACACTCCCTGCACTGACAGGGAAATAAAAAAAGTAATCACATGTCAAAGCTCGCCCTTGATTTTAGGTCTCTGGCAGATTAACATAGCGCACTCGCCCTCCCCAAGCTGTCCCAGCTATTGCACAACTGTACGTCAAGGAGTTAATCCCACCATCTGCAGCTGTCTGAGCTCCTGCACGCCAGGAAACCCTAACACCTAATGGCCTGAGAGCACAGAAAGTCCAACTGCATCTCCCACCACTGAACAGCCATAAATTAAACATAATCACAGCTTAGTTGACATAGACAAGATAATTTTAGATTTAGGCAAGAAAAAGAGCTCAACAGCTCCTGCTGTATAATGCTAGGAGACTTTCATTAATTAAACATAATCTAGGAATTATTAGCTCAATCCCGGTCACATTTCGATCAGTTGGTTCCAACACCACTCACTCCCTAAGTGGCTTTATAAACTGCCTCGTGTGTAAAGGGTTGCAAGGCCAACACACATATAAAGTGAAGGAGGAGGGTGAGAATACCCATAGAAACTTTCCAGATCATCTGCAACCAGCACGGTCCTGACCTCCAGCCCCCACCTCATCACCCTGCTCTGCTGACATACAGCTGGGCAACGACCGACACGTGGCATCAGCAACATGTACCACAGCTACAGCCTCAGTGCCTGCTCTTCCCCTCTCCTGTCTGGAGCATGTACAACAGATTTTAAACCTGGAAAGCATCTGAAGGACAGAGCTAGACAAATAATCGCCTGGAGAAATATAGGGCAGGAAATCCACACTGCTGTGCTCTGGGATTGGTGAAGAGATAACTCAATCCCTGTCTCAAGCACCCACTGTGGGTTAGCATCTCCTGCTCCCATGTATGACCTTGGCTCCTGCTACACTACATCCAGACCAGAAACAAGCTGATTTTTGTCTCTGCAGTGCTATAAAGCTGACTGTCTGTGCTAAGTAAACACTTCTCCACAAGCTCAAGGTTGGAGATGCCAAGCAGAAGCCCCTACAGAACACAGAGTTTATCTGGTGCCTGCACAAAGCCTCTATGATCATAATGGATATTTAACCTTGGAAGATGTGGTGGTTTGGCCCTGGCTGGAGGCCAGACTCCCCCCAGAGTTGACTCCCCCTCTCAGCTGGGCAGGGCAGAAAATATCTCTGGAGAGGCTGAGGAGTGAGCTAAGGACAGAGAGAGATAATTCCCCAGTCAGCGTCACGGGCACAACAGACTCAGCACGGAATAAAGGACAGAAACTCTCTAATTTATCCTACTGCATTCTCACACTCTTTCCCTGTGTCAGCGTGGGGTCCCACCCACAGCAGATAGTCCTCCACGACCTTCTCCACATGAGTCCTCTCCCATGGGGCCTCAGCTCTTCACCACCTGCAGCAGCGTGGGTCACTGATATAAACTCATAGAATGTCTCTCAGTCTCTCAGTCCCAGACTGCTGCCCCAGCCTGGTCCCCCCCCAGAGTCACAAGCCCCACCCAGCAAACCTGCTCCCGTGTGGGCCTGCGTCTCTATCTCTGTCTCTTATCTCTCTCCATGGGCTGCAGGTGCTGTCAGGGCCTTGCTCCAATGT
Source organism: Heliornis fulica (assembly GCA_013399135.1). Lineage (NCBI taxonomy): Eukaryota > Metazoa > Chordata > Aves > Gruiformes > Heliornithidae > Heliornis > Heliornis fulica. The sequence goes on along the minus strand of VXBZ01001631.1, from coordinate 10,994 downwards.
AGGTCACAGATTCTTCCCTAGTCCTCCCCCTGCTCCATGGTGGGCTCCTGCCTGGCCCAGGTACCTCTCCATGGGCTACAAGTGGGGTGTCTTCATCCTCCATAGGCTGCGGAGGACACCCGCTTCACCATGGTCTTCTCCACAGGCCACAGGGAATCTTCTCTCATCGCCTCCTCCCCTCTTCACTATCCTTGGTGTCTGCCGAGTTTCTCACATCTTCTCACTCCCTTCTCTGGGGGCACAATGCAGCTGTTTGGGTTTTTCTCTCTCTAAAATGTGATTCCCAGAGTCCTGTGACCAGTGCTGATTGTCCCGGCCTTGTCAGCAATGGAGTTTGGCCTCGGGAGCCCAGCTGGGATTGATTCTGTTGGACCCTCAAGAAGCTTCCAAGTGCTTCTTAAAGAAGCCACATTGCAAACCCACCACAAAAGGTCTCACTAATCCTGGCACTCAGGCATGACAAGGGGAATCAGATCTTTTTCCCCAAGTCTGCAGTGTTTCCACAGTCCAACGAGCCCAAACATAAAAACAGCCATTCCAGGAGGTGCCCAAGCACCTCAAATCATCATCCCTCCCCACGGGCACACAGACTGCTCCAGAAATGGGATTGTACACATGCTGCTTCTCTCCCCTCTCCCTCACTCCAATGTTACTGGTGACTGCCGCTTTTGTGCTACCACAACTGCTCTTCTGCTTCATCAAACAATTTAGTGCTCCAAGCAGCCACACGGCATTAACACAGTCACCGGCTCTGCCATCTTATGGAACACACAATGCTCTCACAGCATCCTTCCTCCTGGACACCCCTACATCCTCCTCCCAGCTCCTCTTCTGTCTGGCTCCAGGGGATATGCGTCCCACAGCTTTGCCAAGCCCCTTGCCTGTGGCCATCACCCCACCGTAGACCCCCTGTGGCACTGCCTCCTACTAATCCTCTGCCAGGGACCTTTTCCCTTTCCCACCGGTTCCCACATAAGACAACATCCTGCTCTCAAAGCACTCTACTCCAATGTGGCTCATTTAAACAAAGATGAGTAAAAGTGAAAACTCAAGATCTGGTCCCCTGTGGGAGAGGCAGAAGTGGTTTTGTTCTCCATCCCACCAACTCTTTCTCTCTTCTCCTTTGGAAACCGGCCGGACAGGATCAGACACCCATCCTGGAATGACATTCTTCTAGTAGCAGCTCTTTTAAAGCAAGTAAGGCTTTGCAAACCTACCACACATTCAGCATTGCCTTGATCTTCTGAGTAGAGCACCAAACCAGAGCCTTGGGACACACCTGTGCACTCCCCTCTGCACCTCAGTATCCCCACACTGAGAGGGGGTGCTGTTTTGGGTGGGATGGTGATCACTTTGTAGTAGCTGGCATGGGGCTGTGTTGGGGAGCCGTGCTGAAAACAGCACTGCAGATATGTTTCTGTCACGCAGAGGTATTTTGGTTACTGACAAGCAGTGCTCACACAAAGCCACGGACCCTTCTGCTCCTCACACCCCTTCCCACCTCCTCACACCACCACCAGCCAGGAGCTGGGGGTGCACAGGGAGCTGGGAAGGGGGCACAGCTGGGACAGCAAACCCCAACGACTGAAGGGATAGCCCAAACCATACAAGGCCATGCTCAGCAGGTAAAGCTGGGGGAAGGAGGGGGAAGGAGGGGGGCACACGCAGTCAGAGTGATGCCACATGTGCTCCCAGGTTTCCATTAGGTTCGATCTTTTCTGTCCCATTAGTGACAACTCTCTGGCTTCTTCCCTTCAACCAGTTCTCAATCCACCTCACTACCCTCCAGGCCACACTTCCTCAGTTTGCCCACCAGGACGCCGTGGGAGACAGTGTCAAACACCTTACTGAGATCCAGAAAAAGCCCTTGTGCCCTGGAGATGGCTGAACACCCGCCTGCGACAGGAAGCGGGGACTAATTCCTTCACTTTGCTTGCCTGTGCGGCTTTTGCTTTACTTGTTAAACCGTCTTTGTCTCAACTCATGAGTTTTCTCACTTTCCCCCCACCCCCATCCCACCGGAGGGGAGTGAACAAGTGGCTGCATAGTGGCGAAACCACGACAGGGCTTTTAACTCCACCTCAGTCAAATGCAGAACACGGGGTAATGTGGTCTGGTGCTGCTTCTGTAAATAAAACCCCTTCTCAAGCAGCAGCCTTGCGATAACTTGGGCTCAACATGCCCTCAGAACACCAGCATCCCCACCAAAGAGCTGCATTAGCCCACAGAAGAGAGACTTTCACTGCAGAAGAAGGGCCAGCAGAATTTCTTTCCATGTTGCGCAGAAAATGCTGGCAAGAAGAGCATTTCTCTGCAGTGAAGAGGGCTGCTGGCATGAGCACCGAGTCTGCGAATTTCCTAATATGGACCCAACAGTGCAAGGGGTTTGGAAGCACACGCTGCGCGCCTGCGGACTCATTGCTGGTGTCTCACTTGGTGGGAAACTGAGTTTAATCTTCTTACTCCACTGACAGGATATTAATTTCTACCTAATGGACCAAGAGCTGCCAAGCACTATGAGATATTTTTTACATTTTTCTGGCTCTGTTCAGCTTTCCTTTCCTGACGAGGACCTTTCCATCAGTCCTGCCTTCACTGAGGTGTTGCAGTAAAGGCGGGCAGAAATGACCGCTTCCCAGTGGATCCCAAGACCAAGTCTTGGGATCCACTGGGAAGCACAATCTGGACTTCTCCGAGAGGTGGGACTGATCCAAGCGCATGTGCCAGGAATGGCATTTGCCATTATTGAGAAGGCTGTTCCACATTGGTGCTTTGCAGGTTTGGCTATGGCCACCTGAAAAATAACACAGGGCAGAAAGTGGCAGCCAGGTACACCCTGTTGTGCTAGAACCCCCACCCATGTAAGAAACAGGTGGCACCTACCAAGTCCTGAGGAACCCGCAGCACCGTGTCTCTTTGTGTGGAGATGTGTCCCACTGGAGGCGGGACAGGAAGATCAGGATATCTGAAGGACTTAATGAGTGAGAACACTCAATGCGTTCTGGGAAAGAGAGAAAGGTGTTGTGTCTCCCCCCGCCAACCCTCACGCAAGTTTCTCCACACTAGCCCAAGGAGCTCCAGGAAGACGAAAGCTTAGCAAAGGTTCAAGACACAAAACCTGTTCATGCATCTCTTGAAATACTTGTTTTCTTCCAGTTAATGATGTTCTTCTGCTGAGGACCCTGCAAAACCCGAGCCATCTCTTGGAGACCAATAGCTGACACCGCTAAAACTGAAAAATCCATTTCTATTCCAGCTGCCCAGAACCAGCCCCCGGAGAGGCCAACAGTATGCAGAATGCTGCTAACAAGATATGCACTGGAGACCTTCGCTCCTAGCCAGGATTTCTACAGAGCTCCTTCTGAAGCCAGAAACACACGAGCTGCAAAGGCAAACAGCACTGCAGCCACTTTCTACGATCATTACATAAGCAACAACACACTAAAGTATTGTGATGCTGGGCTCCGAATCCCAGCCTCACTTAGCGACTGTGCCATAATTATTTATAGTATTTATATTACAGAAGATGGGGGGTGTTCTATCAGTTCTCATGTAAAGATTACTTTTGGATGAAGCAAGTCAGGTATTTAACATTTTCCTCAAGCAGGAAAAGGCAGCGACAGCTGGAATACAGCAACCAAATCAATAGATCTATATGGACATAGAGGTCAAATAAGAATTAGGCTAAGTTAGCTGTGAAGCAATCCTTCATCTGCTTTTACACATGCAGTGCTAGCCCTTTGTGACTCCTTTCGTCTTAGAGAAGCTTCATCTCATTTGAACCTGCAAGGCTTGTACGTTTCTAAGAAGCAGGTTTTTATGGTACTTGCTCTGCCTTTCTTCACACTGGCTGAAGTTTTCATATGAGCATCCCTGTTTTAGACACTTACTGCACCAGGAAACACTGATGGAGCAACTGGAAAATTTTGTTTTGAGTCCTGTGGAGCAGAAAAATATCATTTGGGAAGGTAGAAGTGACCTAGAAAAAGGAAGAGTTATTCTGCTGCCCTCTAATGAGCACATCTGACAGCTGAAAAAGAGCACTCGGAGAGATCTGCTCTGCTCTGCTCTGCCACAAGCACTTCCCCTCCTACCAGAGCTGCCTGCAGCACAGGCAGAGCTGGAACAAGGCAGCACATCCCACACAGCCATGGTGTGGTGGTTTTGCAGGGTGGCTTCTGTAAAAAGCAGCTAGAGCTTCTCCGAGGTCCAACAGACTAAATACCAGCTGAGTTTTCAAGACCAAAACTCTGACCAGGCTGAGCCCATCAGTGCCAGTCACAGCACCTCTGGGAATCACATCTGAGAGAGAGAAAAACCCAAACAGCCACGTTTTGCCACCAGAGAAGGGAGTGAGAAAATGTGAGAAACTCTGCAGACACCAAGGTCAGTGAAGAGGGGAGGAGGAGGCGCTGAGAGAAGATTCCGTGCGGCCTGTGGAGAAGACCATGGTGGGGCAGGTAAAATTAAATAAATAAAATTAAAAATAGTGAGTTTCTGTCCTTTATTCCGTGGTGAGTGTGTTGTGCCCGTGACACTGATTGGGGAATGATCTCTCCCTGTCCTTATCTCACTCCTCAGCCTCTCCAGAGAGATTTTCTGCCCTGTCCAGCTGAGAGGGGAGTCACAGATTGACTTTGGGAGTAGTCTGGCCTCCAGCCAGGGTCAAACTCCCACAGAAGTCATGCTGGAGAAACATCTGGATGGATCAAAGACCTACTGTGTAATTTTCTGAGTTTAGATTAGAGAACTTGGTGGTTTCCTGTTCTGGTCTCTTTCCACCCTTGAATAGAGGGAGGAGCGGAAGGTTCTTGGATCTGACCTTCTGGTACACCAGCTCTGTGCTGCACTCCAGGACGGCCATCCTACCACTGACATTACCTCCAACGTTTGCTGCGCTGACCAGCTGCACCCCTTCCTCAGGTCTGCCTGGATGCTATTCATACATGAGACCTCTTCATTCCCCCTAACATACTGTATCCTCCCAATACAGAGTTAGACCACAGGCTTTGCTGCCACAGCAGGCCACAATGTTCTTACAGGGACAAGAGAAACATGGAGGAATGACTTGCTCAAACCTCTGAGTGTGAATGGAAGGCAGAGGGATTCCGCATTCATGCAAGCGAGTCTGTGGATCTGCACCCTACTCAGAAGACATCTGGCTGAAGAAGGCAGAGGAACAGTCACACAGCAACAGTTCTACATGGCACCAAGTTTAAGCTCAGCTTTTACTGAGTTACGATAGCGTGGTGAGCCAACCGCGGGCAGACACCCACCCAGCCACTCCCTTGCTGCTCCTCCTCCACAGGTCACGGGGAGAAAATAAGATGGAAAATTTGCAGGCTGAATTGAACAACTGGGAGATCACTCGCCAGTCACCATCATGGGCAAAACATACTTGGCTGGTGGCAATGTACTGCCAATTAAAACAGTATCGGGCTGTGAGAAACAAAATCCCTTCCCCCACCCACTCCCCCACTCCCCAGGCTCAGCTTCACAACACTCCACCTCCTCTCTGGAGAGGTGTTGGGGGACAGGGAATGGCATCACAGCTGTCCATCATCGCCCCTCCCTCCTTGTGCCTACCCACCAGTCCTCTCCCCAAGCTGCTCCAGAGACTGGAGCACCAGTCCTCTCCCCAGGCTGCTCCAGAGACTGGAGCACCTCCTCTCATACTGGTGCACACAGGGCTGCACCTCAGGGTTTGTTTTTTTCCTACTATTCTACCTGTCCAGCATTTTTACTCCTCTTTAACTATATGTTGAGGTACCATCACTGTGGCCAACTTGGATCAGAGAATCGCCAGCCTTTCCCCCTGCTACCCACGTAGTCTCCCTCACACCCAATACAGGCCAATAGGCATCACCCTCTATTTTGGAGAGAAAAAAGACATGGAGAAGTTACAACCACACCATACAAAAAAGTATCTACACGTTTGCGTGCTGTTTCCATAAATTAAAACTGCTCAGGCAGAGGCACCAAAGCACCAAGCCCTCCTGTAGCTGCACAGCAGTCCACATAATCCCAGCCCAGGAGCCACAGATCACTGGCCTGAATCAAAAGCAAAAGCCAGAAGCCTCACTGCGAAACAGATGAAAGCACCCACGAAAGAAACAAATTCAAAATTCAGGACTTCTGTTGGCAGAGTTCCTGCAGCGCGGAACAGCCTTCCCATACCTCACTGTCGATGGGCACACCAGGCTAGTTCAACTTAAAGCACGTTACAAAACAACTACGGCACGTACAGACACAGCCTGGACCTGTGGCAGCTGGCACGTCCTGCCCATGCAAGAGGAGCCTGTTACCAGTTGCGTAACAACACTCAGTGACCTGAATTCACAAATAATCTTCATTTGGAAAGGAACAAGAGGAACATGGACATAAGTAAAAGCAAATTTATATAGACGTGTAGCTAGGAAATGCCACAGGAGCAAATTCAGCCAGGGAACACGGTTTTGTGCCCCCTCTTCCCTGAGGTATCCTGCCAGGGACTCACCAAACAAGCAGGATTCAAATGCATATCTCTTGGAAAGGATGTTGTGGGGGAATGTCTCAATGGTTTTATACAAGTCCAGATAGATGTAGTCTGTTGCTTTTCCTGTGTCCACTGATGTGGTCACACCATCACTGAAAGCCACTATGTTGGTCAGGCAGGATTTGACCTTCGTGAAGCCATGCTGTCTTGAAACTCCGCCGTTTTTTCTGTGTGCCTTAACACAGTTTCTACCAGGATCTGTTCCATGGTCTCCCCCGGGGGCACAGAGGTGAGCCTGACAGTAGTTCCCCCGGCGTTCCTCTTTTGCCCTTTTTAAAAATCCACAATGTTGCCCTTCTTCCAGTCAGCCGGGACTTCCCCTGACCACCATGACATTTCACAGATAATGGAGAGTGGTCTGCAACCCCATCAGCCAATTCCCTCAGAACTCTGGGATGCATCTCTTCACGGCCTATAGACTTAGAGATGTTCTGGATCCTCAGGTGGTCACAAACCTGACCTTCCCCTACAGCAGGAGGGGCTTTAGCCCTTGTTCCCCATCTGGTTGCCCACTGACCCAGGAGGGGAGAGCAGAGCTGGTGCACAGCCAGTGCACAGATTTTTACCCAACCATAAAGAAAACGCTCATCCACAAATTACACAGAACCACAGAATACTAGGAGCTCGAAGAGACCTCGAAAGATCATCCAGTCCACCCCCCCCCACACCCCGCCCGAGCAGGATCATCTAGAGTAGATCACATAGGAACATGTCCAGACTGATCTTGAATGTCTTCAGAGAAGGAGACTCCACAACCTCTCTGGGCAGCCTGTTCCAGTAATCTGTCACCCTCAGAGTGAAAAAGTTCCTCCTTATATTAAGATGGAACTTTCTATATTCCAGTTTGGACCCATTTCCCCCTCATTCTGTCACTGGCCATCACTGAGAAGAGTCTGGATCCATCCTCCTGACACTCACCCTTTATATATTTATAAAAGTTAATGAGGTCACCCCTCAGTCTTCTCCGAACTGAAGAGACCCAGCTCCCTCAGCCTGTCCTCAGAAGGAAGATGTTCCACTCCCTTCATCATCTTGGTGGCCCTGCACTGGACTGTCAAGGAGTTGTATGTCCTTCTGGAACTGAGGGGCCCAGAACTGGACACAATACTCCAGGTGAGATCTCCCCAGGGCAGAGTAGAGGGGGAGGAGGACCTCTCATGACCTACTAGCCACCCCCCTTCTAATACACCCCAGGATGCCACTGGCCTTCTTGGCCACAAGGGCACATTGCTGGCTCATGGTCATCCTGCTATCTACCAGGACCCCCAGGTCCCTCTCACCTGCACTGCTCTCTCTGACAGGCCAGTCCCCAACTTATACTGGTCCTTGGGGTTGTTCCTCTCTAGATGCCAGACCCTACACTTGTCCTTATTAAATTTCATTAAGCTTCTCCCTGCCCAGCTCTCCAACCTGTCTAAACCCCGTTGAATGACGGCACAACCTTCTGGTGTGTCAGCCACCCCTCCCAGCTTCGTATCATCATCAAACTTGCTGACAAAGACAAAATTGCTCACAAAGATGAGCCCTTGTTTCCCCACAGATATCTGAGCAGAATGGTCTCTACACAGGAGTCAGCGCTATGCACTATTTCCTACACGTGTGGCACAATCAGTGGTGACCTGACAGGAGGAGATGGCTCCTGGACATTATCATGTTCTCCCATAATTATAACTTGTGAGACATTAGTACCGTTGCTGAGGGACTGCAGACTATCTGGGAGTGAGTGTACCTGGTAAAAAACAGTGTAACTTTTAAAAACCCAACAAAACCTCAGCCCAGCCAGATCTGCCATTATTCCACCAAAGTGTAACTCACACAGAATTATACCGTAGGTCCCACTTAGTCTGTATTAGAGATGTCAGCACGTGAGAGATCTACAATTACATCCACAGCCTGCAACTTGGATCAGGCCAACATTAACAGGGCAGAGATTTATCTCTCAGTACATCAGAAATCTGACTTATGTACGTGCCAATCTTGGCACAGAAGCCCTTGGAACGAATACCCAAGCAGAATAGCCTTCCTCACATGGGCATTTCCCAGGGGCATACACAGAGGAAAGAGAGAGATGACTTAACTCCTGCACCTCAAGGCCAGTGAGAAGGGGCAAGGCAGGAGACCTCTCTCCTTGTCCATCCTTCACCAGCTGCTACCAATTTTCTAAATAGAGCACCTATTAAATATTAAACTCCCCAGACACATATTTCAGAAATACATTTGACAGCTTGACACAACCCCGTACCAATGCTGGTGGCAAGGGAAGAGCCCTGACTTTCTGAGCTGTCAATCCACCCGCTCCATCAGCACTTCTCTACCCTCCAGGAAGTCAAACCCCCGATTCACGCACCGTTAGACTGTTCCTCTCCTTCCCCACGAGAGCGTTTCATTACCCACACATCATGCTGGGTGGTATCTTTGCGACCGGTGCAGAACTGTGGCTCCTCTCTTTGAAGCATTTGGAATGTCACAAGTGGATTATGCCAAATCTGTGACATTCTAACAGCAAAGGCATGCATTTTGGTCCATAACCCTCTTTTGTAACACTGCAGCTTCAGTACTCTCCTAAGCAAGGCTGATCTCTTTCTGTGTAAGTAAGGATGTCTGACCACTTTAAACTGGTTTAGCAGGAGAATCCCAGGCTAGATTAGTGTCATTTCAAAGCCTAGGGACTTGTAATCACACAGAGCCCAATGTGGTGTGATACCCAAGCTGTAACTCCATCATATCTGACCGGTAAGGCAAGGAGGTATGCTGGCCCTAGATTTCTGGCTGGAGAGATCCCTGGAGAAGGACCTGGGGGGCGTTGGTTGGCAGTAGCTGAACATGAGCCAGCAGTGTGCCCAGGTGGCCTAGAAGGCCAACAGCATCCTAGCTTGTAACAGGAATGGTGTGACCAGCAGGAGCAGGGAAGGGATTGTCCTCAGCTCTGGTGAGGCCACACAGAACTCCAGACTGCTCTGGGTTGGAAGGGATCCCAAGGACCATCAAATTCCAACACCCCTACCACAGGCAGGGCCACCAACCTCCAGGCCTGGAGCCACACAAGGTTGCCAGGGCCCCATCCAACCTGGAACACCTCCAGACTTGGGGCATCCACCACCTCTTTGGGCAGCCCATTCCAGCACCTCACCACTCTCCCCATGAAGAACTTCCCCCTGATCTCCAACCTGAACCTTCCCTTCTCCAGTTTCAATCCATCCCCTTGTCTAAACACTACCCAACTGTGTGAAAAGCTGATTCACCTCCTGTTTATATGCACCTCGAGTGCTGGGTGCAGGTTTGGGCCCCTCGCTCTAGGAAGGGTTATGAGATGCTGGAGCGTGTCCACAGAAGGGTGACAATGCTTGGGAAGGGTCTGGAGCACAAGTCCTCCGAGGAGTGGTTGAGGGAGCTGGGGAAGGGTCTGGAGCACAAGTCCTCCGAGGAGCAGCTGAGGGAGCTGGGGAAGGGTCTGGAGAAGGGGATGCTGAGGGGAGAACTTCTCGCTCTCTACAAGTCCCTGCAAGGAGAATACAGAAGAGGTAGGGTTGGTCTCTTCTCTCAGGTAACAAGCTACAGGACCAGAGGAAATGGTCACAAACTGCCCCAGGGGAGACTGAGGTTGGACATCAGAAGAATTTCCCCCCTGAAAGGGTTGTCAGGCGTTGGAACAGGCTGCCCGTGGTGGAGTCCCCATCCCTGGAGGGATTGGAAAGGCCAAGAGATGAGGTGCTGAGGGACATGGTCTAGAAGTGGCCTAGGCAGGGTCAGGCTGGGGTTGGACTTGAGGATCTTAAAGGTGTCTTCCAACCCAAGGGATTCTGTGATTCTATGATCTAATCTGTATATGTATGGGCACCCGCTTTCTGCAAAAGCCCTGAGAAGCTCCCCAAAAGCCTCACCAAAAGCACCCTTGATCCCTCCCTGAGCTCTACCCCTCTGCAGCCACACGGTTTCAATGCAGTCTGCAAAGCAGTACATAAAAGCTGCTCCAGGGCAGGTGTGAACCTTCCACTAGTGGTGAGCGTCACACAGCTGTGGCACAGCCACAGGGCCCAACCAGAAGAAGAAACTGCAGGCATGTGACACATCCTTCAAACTCTGAAAACTCATTTCAGGCTCTTCCTGCTACCAACAGCCTCCTCTCCCCAGAGCAGACTGCAAATATCTTGGCAGATTCGTGCCCTCTGAAAACGCTCCTATGTTTGCGTAGTGCTCAGTAGCCATGACCACTAGCTACTTGGAGGCTGGTTTTATGTATCTGTGTGTGTGTGTGTGTATATATATATATATATATAAAAATAAATAAATCTTCATTTTAAGAACAAGTACTTAGTCACAGCTAGAAAGAGGGGGAAGAAAAAAGTTAATTACTCCCATAAACATTAGCACAGCTGATCCCCATGGTCTGGTAGAAAACACAACACGGCAATGGGCTGTCTCCAGAAGGGACATCAAAGCACCTGAAGCAGTGCGAGCT